>CAWUFW010003121.1:1532500-1924862 GCA_963921515.1 Calotriton arnoldi | reverse complement strand
ATAATATCGAAAAAATATGTAGAATGGACAGAATATCGAATTCAAAATATAGAATGGACATAATATCGAATGGACATAATATAGTGGTTAATAATATCGAAATGAAGGTAAGTAATATCGATTGTCAAAATATAGAAGTACATAATATAGGCATTAAAAATATCGAATTTTAAATAATATCGAATTTTTGTAAGTGTTTTGTATGTTAGTATATGAGTTAAAAATGTATATTATTTTTGTAATGTATGTTTAATATTTTTTAAAGTTACGAAATTTATGTAAAATTATTTTTGCGTAATTTAATTCCGTAGCGGGTTGTGGGTTTATAGGGGAATAGGGTGGGAAGTAATTTAATTATAGTAAATTAAATATTAATTTTTAGGAATTATTAATTATTTTTAATTTAATTTTGCGTTTTTAGTTCTGTAGCGGGTTGTGGGTTTATAGGGGAATAGGGTGGGAAGTAATTTAATTGTAATTAAGAAAATATTTATTTTTGTTTATTGGTATTGATAATTAATTTATTGTTAATTAATTATTAATTGGTAATACATTTTTATTAATTGGTAATTAATTTTTATTAATTGATTAATTGATAATTATGTTAATTGTATTAATTTATTATTCGGAGAGGGTTGTGGGTTTATAGGGGAATAGGGTGGGAAGTAATTTAATTGTAATTAAGTAATTATTGAAATTATTTTTGTGTATTAATTAATTTATTGTTAATTAATTATTAATTGGTAATTTTTTATTACTTATTACATTTTTGGTATTGAAAATTAATTGGTTGTTGATTAATTATTAATAGGTAATTAATTTTTAATAAATAATATTTATTGGTATTTATAATTAATTAATCATTAAATGTTTTGTAATTGGTAATTAATTTTAATTCATTTTTTATTGGTATTGATAATTAATTTATTTTTATTTAAATATTAAATCATTACTTTCCCTACTGTTGCACTCACTGGAGTGGGAATAGTAATTTTTACCCCTACGCTATCCAACGCTTTCCCTACTGTTGCACTTACTGGAGTGGGAATAGTTATTTTTACCCTCCCGCTATCCAATGCTTTCCCTACTGTTGCACTCACTGGAGTGGGAATAGTCATTTTTACCCTCCCGCTATCCAACGCTTTCCCAACTGTTGCACTCACTGGAGTGGGAATAGTAATTTTTACCCTCCCGCTATCCAACGCTTTCCCTACTGTTGCACTCTCTGGAGTGGGAAAAGACATTTTTTTTTTTTGTAAAACATTTTATTGATTTTACATAACTGGTACATGTGACATTTCATCAATAACTTTACGGTACATTTACAATCAATCAAAACAGGGGGGTATTTGTCTAATTTATCGGTGGCGGCAGTCTGCCACGGACTACTTAGCAGTGACGTGGGCTGTCGGCTAGTCAGTGTCGTACGGCTTGGCCTTCGTACGTCCTCCGAGACAAAGCTCCATCATTCGCTGAGATCGACAGTGTGTTCTCCTGTGGGGGCTCACATATGCCACCCCGGTATGCATTCCACCCCCCCCAGATCAGTGTCCATTTTTTGGGGCACCCTCTATGTATGTATACTGCTTTCTCTATAACCATGGTGCTGTCCATGTCTTTGCACCATTGCTGTAGTGTGGGCAGCTGTCGAGTTCCCCAGTGCTGTGCGATATTTCTTTTCGCTAGAGTTATTCCCAGTGTCACCCAATCTCGAGCCCTATGAGTGAGGTCTGTGGGTTTCCATATATTAAGCAGACACATCCTTGGTTCTGGGAGGATCGTGATGGTCGCTACTTGCGAGAGTGTCCGCATAACTGCCCTCCAGTATCGCATTATCGCATGACATGTCCAAAGCGTGTGAAAAAAGGTTCCTAATTCGTCGCAGCCTCGAAGGCATAGTGGTGTGTCTGCTCGGGCAATTCTGTGCATAAAGGTCCGCGTGTAATAAGTACGGTGTATTATTTTTAATTGTACTAGCTTGAGCCTAGATGGTATCGCTACTTCCTTAGGGGACGATAGGGCCTCCTGCCACTCTGTGTCGTCTAATTTACCTACGTCCGCTTCCCATTTTTCTCTAAGGGCGACTGTTCGATCAGGCTGGTTATTTATTATTTTGCGGTAGATTTGTGAGATGGCTTTTTTGGCTGGGTGCACAGTCAGGAGTCTGTCCTCCAACGGCGAGGACTCCGGAAGCTGCGTACCCGGTGGGATAGCTGCCCTTAATGCGTGTCGTATCTGGTGGTAACGGAACTCCTCCGACTGCGCCAGACCATATGTGTCTTGCAGTAGGGCGAACGTGACCATTTCCCCCTTTTTCCATAGGTCTCCCACCGTCGAGATCCCGATTAGGTCCCACCGCTGGAAGCCTCTGGAATTGCGCAAGGCGCCCAATTGTTTGGAATCCCAGAGCGGCATGGCCTGCGTTATTACCCCTTTCCATCCCAATGCCCTCCGCGCCTCGACCCAGACGTGAATGGTATGGGCCGTCGGGCCAGTAAGCGCACCTCTTCTAGTCTTATTATATAGCGCTCCCATAATTCCGGCGGTGCCAAGGAGATGCCTGTCCAGTCAAAACGCCGGGTCGGCCTCGGACACGTGGAGCCATTGGTTTATAACAGCCAATTGTGCAGCCCAATAATAAACTTTTATGTCAGGGAGGGCGATGCCTCCGTCGTACCAACAGCGCGCAAGCTTCTGTCTCGCTATGCGGGGTGCCTTCCCATCCCATAGTAGAGTGGACACCTCGGAGTCAATAGCTGCGAAATATGCAGGGGTCACGGGAAACGGTGTATTCTGCAACGCATACAGGAGCCTGGGGAGCGCCATCATTTTAAAGAGGGCTGCCCTCCCCAGTAATGTAAGTGGCAGCGAGCGCCAGTGCTTGACGTCTTGTCGAAATTTCGTCAGAGGTTGTGTGAGATTTTCGGCCATGAATTGCGCGGTGTTATGCGTGATGTATATTCCCAGATATTTAAATCCGATGTGCGTTACCTGGAGGTCACATCCCCGGGGAGCCGTGGTGGGGTACCATGCAGTACATACAGTATGGATTTTGCCCAATTTATGGTATAGCCGGAGGCCCGGCCGTAGGACGCACAGATGTCCAATATACAGTTAATGGAGCGCGCCGGAGATGCCAAATAGAGCAGGATATCATTCGCATAAAGCGAGATGCGGTCCTCCCATCCCACGGCCCACTTCAGTCCCCGGATCACCGGGCTCTGGCGTACCCATGCGACCAACGGCTCCAGTACTATCGCAAAAAGGAGTGGCGACAGCGGGCACCCCTGCCGTGTCCCTCTGCCCAGCGAGAACTCTTCTGAGATGCAGCCATTCACTGCGACCTGCGCCAGCGGTCGGGTGTACAGCAGCTGGATCCAATCACAGAATTTAGGACCGAATCCCAGGTGGCGGAGCACCGCGAAAAGGAAAGGCCACTCGACGAGGTCGAATGCCATTCGGGCGTCAAGGGAAAGGATGACCGCGTCCTCCTCTATAGTAGATCTACGTGCTATGACCCCGTGCAGTCGCCGAATATTTAGGGCGGTGTTTCGATTTGGCATGAACCCAGACTGATCTGGATGGATTATAATGGATAAGTGCTGTTGTAGTCTCATGGCCAATGTCTTTGCAAGAATTTTAGCTTCCGCGTTGAGCAAGGATATGGGACGGTATGATGTGCACTCCTGCGGGGGTTTGCCAGGTTTGTGAATCGCGACTATAGTGGCTATGCGCTGGTCTCTGGGCAAGACACCCTTCTCCAGGCTATCTGTATACATGTTTAGCAATTGCGGCACTAAGTGAGGCGCCGCCCTTTTATAAAATTCAATCGGGATTCCGTTAGGCCCAAGGGCTTTCCCTACATGTAGCTCGCCAATCGCCTGCGTGAGTTCTTCCGGGGCTAGATCTGCCTCAAGAGCCTCTACTGCTTCAGGGGTCAATGTGGGCATCTCGATATCCTTGAGGAATCTAGTATTGTCCTCCATTGTGGCTGTCGCCACCGGGGTATAAACCATCTCATAATGTCTCGCCAGGGCCCCAGCGATCCGCTGCGGCTCTGCCGTACATGTCCCATTCGGCAACTGTATCTGCGCTATCCATTTGCTGGCTCTCTCCTTTTTATCCAGCCATGCCAGAAGTTTACCCGCTTTGTCGCCTATTTCATATATGGCATGTTGTGTTCTGGTATGCTTAGCTTTTGCCTCTTCCCACACATATGCCTTGTATTCCTGGTGTGCTAAATGCACCCTATGGGTCGTGTCGTCATTAAGACTAGCTGCTAACTCAGTCTCCGCCAATGTTGCCTCTCTCTCCAGATTACGGATCTGCTGCTGCTGCGCCCGATTATGGCCTGTTACTAAAGAGATTGCCTGGCCGCGTAGCACTGTTTTATAGGCCTCCCATAAAGTTGTAGGGGACACCACGGAATGCAGATTTTCTGCAAAATAGTTTGTTGTTGTTTTAATAAGGCCTTTGCTTATCTTGTGGGTCTTAAGATAACTAGGGTGGAGGGAAAGAGCCTACGCCTACCCGGGGTTGAGGCCCTATACGTGATTTGTACTGGTGAGTGGTCTGATATGCCTCTAGCTAGATGCGTGATTTCAACTACCCTAGTTTTCCCGGATGCTAGCGTGAAGATGTAGTCTAATCGGGAGAGGCTGTCATGCACCCCGGAGTGGAACGTGTACTGTAACTCTGTCGGGTACCTGTCTCTCCATATATCTATTAGGCCCAGGGCCTCCGTGAAGTCTACTAATTTCCGGTTTGCACTGTTGGTGTCTCTAGGGGGTTTCCTGTCTTTTGTGGTGTCCATCGTCGCGTTAAAGTCTCCCCCTATTAGTAGTTCCCCCTGAGGGAGTGTCAGCAAGAATTTCCCAAGGGCCGGGAATGCCATATGGTGTAGCGCTGGCGGGATATATACCGTCACTAGATTGTAAACCCTGCCGTCCCACCTGCAAGTCACCGCCGCAAATCGACCCTGGTCGTCTTTCCGGGTTCCCAGGACCATCAATGGGTAACGTTTATTAATGAGGACACCCACCCCTCGGGAACCTGAGGTAAACTCGGAATGTACTGCCATTTCATACCCCCATCGGTTCAGCGCTCTCCACGCCGTCCCTGTCATATGTGTTTCTTGGAGGAGTGTGACCGCGGGCCCCTTGCGCTTAATGTATTGAAGAACCAGCCCTCGCTTGATTTTATCCCCTAGTCCGTTAACGTTCCAGGACAACACCGCAAAGGGCTGATGGGCTGGGCTGGAGGTCTGTCCCTGCTGATTAGGGTCCATAGTCATCGCTCGTGCCTGCATCATGTGTATGTCCTGTTGGTATGAGATGTAGGAGTGTTTTGTATCCCCTGTGATGCGTTCGTTGTGTGTGCTCCCCGACACTGTACCATATGTCATCATGTAAACTAGAACAGTAAAAAAAAGAAATCCCAAAGATTACCCAACCCCCCGCCCACCTCCCTGCCTCCCTGCACCGCGGATTTAGAACTACCCGCCTCCCCAACTCAGCAGAGTGCTTTATCCCCATAATGTTGTACTTGCGTAAGGGGGGGTTGAGTCACCCCGGTCTCTCCGCACTGTCCCCAGGTATTCTTGGTCTTTTGCGCTCAGTTTCCGTTCCTGAAGCAGGCAGGGCCTATGGCCAGGCAGGGCCCGGAGATCCCACAGGGGTTTTGTACACATATCGTCTGAGTCTATCGTAGTTGCGATTGTCCCCGTTGTCTCAATGCTCAGTGTCGCCTTGTTGGGAGATTCCCTCTGTTTCGGGGTCCGTGCTGCCGTTCCGTTCCCTCCTCGGTCTCTGTCGTCCGGGGCCACCCGCTGGTCGCCATCCTTCCAACCACTCGGCAGCCTCCTCCGGTGTGTCGAAAAACCATGTTTTACCCTCCGCCTCCACTCACAACTTTGCTGGAAATAACATGGCATATTTTAGTTCGCGAGTGCGAAATTCCTTCTTCACCTCTGTGAAGCTACGACGCCGCCTGGTCACCTCCGCCGTATAGTCTGGATACAGGGTTACCGTACAGTTCTCTACTTGTAATGGGGGGGCCACTCGTGCCGCCTGCAGAATAATGTCCCGGTTGCGGTAGTTAAAGATGCGCGCCAAAATTGGTCTCGGGGGAGCCCCCGGCCGAGGCCTCCCCCCTGGTACTCGGTGCGCTCTTTCTACCGAGAAAAAATTTGATAGTCCCCGAGGCTTTAGCTGGTTGCTGACAAGATCTTCGACGAAAAGATCCAGGGCGGGGCCTCTGATGCTCTCCGGCACCCCCACCAGGCGCACGTTATTCCTTCTGGACCTGCCTTCCTGGTCATCGAGCTTGGCGGTCAGTTGCTTGTGTGCCAGTTCCAGCGTTTGAACCTTCTTTTTCAATGCCGCCGTGTCTGTGGAGAGATTTGCCGTAGTGGTTTCCACCTCGTGAATCCTGGCACTCATTTTGGAAACATCGGCGCGCAGTAGTGTGATGTCTGTCGATATCGTCCCAATGGACGTTTGCATCTGGCCAAGAGCGGCCATCACATCCAGGAGAGTGACTTCTTTTGGTGCCGCCGGTACTGCGTCCGCACCACTGGGTGCGGCCGTGGACTGCAGGTCCTTACTGTCCCTGTGGAGGACATATTTGTCCATTTTGTTGCTTGCTGTCGAGCGTGGGCCCCTGCCACCCATTTTCTCCAGGGCGGGGCAGGTGGGGGAGCCAGTAATCGTCGCTATCTGCCACAGGTATGTCGTCTCCGCGCGGTCTTTCGGTTGTCTTGGCTCCCGCAGGGTGTTCTCCCTCTCTGATCTAGCTCCCCGAGGCGAAATGCAGCCTTTATTACAGATACACAATCGCCACCGGGTTGTAGTCTCCTTTACTGTGCCGCAGAAGGCGGGAGGTCCTGTGGCGCCGTCTCCGAGACCCACGCACCCGCCGTGGTGGAACGCCGGTGCCAGAGCCCGGGCCGCTCCGGATGTCCCCTTGTCCCTATCTGGCCCACCGGTGCGCCACGCAGTGTCCGCGTGTCCGTCGGAGCTCCTGTAGAGGGGTCCACACTGTCCTCTGTTCTTTGCTACTCCCCTCCGGCCCCCGGCTATCCGCTGTGTATGGCTTTGCTTGTTATGCCGTGCCGGAGGAGGTCTGTGCAGGGTGCGCGCTAGTAGGGCCTTCCGTGGGCCCAGTGACCGCCGTGTACCTGCGACGCCAGGCGGCTGGCTGCCGTATCTTAGTGCCAGAAGCCTCGCTCTGTACCTGCCCTGGATCGCCTTTGTTTCTCTCCCGCACCTCTCCGGTCCCTGGAGGCTGCGAAGGCTTCGTTGTTACTCCGGTATTTTTGTGTGGGTCCGGCCGAGGTTGTCGTTGCCCTCTCTGGCCGCAGTTTTACGCGAGGCCCCTGCTTTACTTCTGGAGCCAGGCCGCACACACGCCGGGCGTGCCCCTGTCGCACCGGTGGCACCTGCCGCTCCGAAACTTTCGGCGAGTGTTCCTCCGGTATTCTGGAGCTGCCCCTCACCGTCAGTGCGCTGTTTCGCGCCGGATTATTTACAGGAGAGACTGGGGTCAGTGCGTCGGGCCCGGAGTCACTCTAAGCTGCGGCCATCTTCGTTGGCTGCAAGCCACGCCCCCCGAAAAGTCATTTTTACCCCTACGCTATCCAACGCTTTCCCTACTGTTGCACTCACTGGAGTGGGAATAGTAATTTTTACCCCTCCGCTATCCAACGCTTTCCTTACTGTTGCACTCTCTGGAGTGGGAATAGTAATTTTTACCCCTACGCTATCCAATGCTTTCCCTACTGTTGCACTTACTGGAGTGGGAATAGCAATTTTTACCCTCCCGCTATCCAACGCTTTCCCTACTGTTGCACTCACTGGAGTGGGAATAGTAATTTTTACCCTCCCGCTATCCAACGCTTTCCCTACTGTTGCACTCACTGGAGTGGGAATAGTAATTTTTACCCTCCCGCTATCCAACGATTTCCCTACTGTTGCACTCTCTGGAGTGGGAAAAGTAATTTTTACCCCTACGCTATCCAACGCTTTCCCTACTGTTGCACTCACTGGAGTGGGAATAGTAACTTTTACCCCTCCGCTATCCAACGCTTTCCTTACTGTTGCACTCTCTGGAGTGGGAATAGTAATTTTTACCCCTACGCTATCCAACGCTTTCCCTACTGTTGCACTCACTGGAGTGGAAATAGTAATTTTTACCCCTACGCTATCCAACGCTTTCCTTACTGTTGCACTCTCTGGAGTGATAATAGTACATTTTACCCTCCCGCTATCCTACGCTAAAAATATTGAATATTTTTTATTAATATTAAGTTAATATATATATGTATTAAAAAATAAAAATTTATGTTTATTTTTTTATAACTTACATTAATTATTTATTAATTTTAAGGTTATTTAAGTATTTTTAAGTATGTTTCAGTTAATTATATTTATTATTTTATTAATTTTACATTACTTTTAATACATTTAAAAAATTCGATATTTTAACAAACTATGGGGCACATTACGATACCCGGCGTAAAAAAATCCGCCAGGCATGGAAGCGGCAAAAATCCGCCCGCACACACCGCCTGAACACCGACCACGCCATTATGAGTACACAAACTGAAAACCGCCATTGGCGGAAAAATCATACAAAATACCGCCCGCCATCGTCCGAGTCGGAGTCAAACCGCCCGCCACGGACGGAAACACGCACGACAACACAAAACCGCCCGCCCACACGGCCGACACACCGCACGTGAAATTACGATCGCACCGCCATGAGCGCGGAAAAACAACAAATATACCGCCCGCTAGCGCAAACAACGCCGATGAGAATCGACACGGCAGAAGCCATGGCGCCCACGTACCTGCACAGAAACCATCCGCACACAAAACCAATAGCACACAACATGGCCAACAAGTCCACACAGCAAGGCACGCACAAATACACAAGCACAGTACACATCCCGAAAACACCCCCGGACAAACAAAAAATACAAAGGCCAGAACCCCAGACACAACACACCTGAAAACAACAGACCATGAGGACACACCCACATAGGTGAGTACAAAAGCAGCACTCCCACAGACCACAACCCCTTGCTACATTGCAAACCAGAGAGGAGAGGAGAGGACACAGTGACACAGCAAGGACAGCAGCACACCACAGAAACGCACACATCACAACCACCACCACCACCACCACCACCAAACACCACCACCACCACCACCACCACCACCAAACACCGGCACCACAAACCCCCTGCACATTACACAACACACACCGCACCAGCACCACAAACACCATGGCACCACAAAGGATGCCCAAGTTCACGCCCATGGAGCTGACGGTCATGGTCGACGAGATCATCAAGGTGTACCCACAAATCTATGGGAACATGGTCCAGCACACACCACTAGCCACCAGAAACAGAATGTGGACCCGGATCGTAGACCAGGTCAATGCAGTCGGGACCCTGCCCAGGAACAGAGGTGAAATAAACAAACGTTGGAATGACGTAAAGAGCCTGGTCAAGAAGAAGGAGGGCAAAAACAGAGAGCTGGCTGCCGTCACTGGCGGAGGGAATCCCGCGCTCTTTAAGACCTTCAAAGCGTGGGAGGAGAAGGTGCGAGTCGTAATACATCCGGAGATCCTCGCCGGATTAGCAGGGGGAGTGGAGGCTGGTAAGTACAAACTAATGTATACTAGCACACCGCTATGTACTCACATGCGCAACCACCATGCCACAGCTCCCAGGGACAAACACCCCCATGTCCAGCACACAATACACAACACATCACACACACATGCAACAGACACCACCACACACAGCCCAAACCGAACAACTGCAAGATGCGTGGGGACATGTGTACACTAAGCCAGCCACGTAACCACCAACAGGTCCCCAAATATGCCAGAAGCGCCACAACGAGCACCCACCACACCCATGTGTCCGCCACAGCTGCACCAACTGACAAGTAACAGGTAAGTGGCAGGAACACAAAGTGCAGTGGGTCGGAGGGGGGACAGCTGAAGTACAACACCCACCAGGCCCCCACTCCCACAGACCAGCAAGGTGGAGCACTCCCCACACCCATGTGTCAGGCACAGCTGCACCAACCGACAAGTAACAGGTAAGTGGCAGGAACACAAAGTGCAGTGGGTCGGAGGGGGACAGCTGAAGTACAACACCCACCAGGCCCCCACTCCCACAGACCAGCAAGGTGGAGCACTCCCCACACCCATGTGTCAGGCACAGCTGCACCAACCGACAAGTAACAGGTAAGTGGCAGGAACACAAAGTGCAGTGGGTCGGAGGGGGACAGCTGAAGTACAACACCCACCAGGCCCCCACTCCCACAGACCAGCAAGGTGGAGCACTCCCCACACCCATGTGTCAGGCACAGCTGCACCAACCGACAAGTAACAGGTAAGTGGCAGGAACACAAAGTGCAGTGGGTCGGAGGGGGACAGCTGAAGTACAACACCCACCAGGCCCCCAGTCCCACAGCACAGCAAGGAGGAGCATCCCCCACACCCCACACCCACGTGTCAGCCACCGCAGTGCACAACGACAGCCGAAAGGCAGACATCACGGTCCACAGCAATCGGTGTCAGTGGGTGTACAGCCACCCCACGACCCACTACACCCCCCACCCCCACAGACCTGCAACATGGAGCACCCCCCGCTAAGAGCCATGTGGCATCCAGTACAGTGCACGCACGAACAACTTGCAGGTGGGAAACTGGACAGGGCTGGATTACTGGAGGCATGAGGACCATAACACCACCAACACATGGGACATGTCACGTAGCACACGAACACGCAGCACCGCCCACCGTCACGAACAAGTGAACAATGTGCACACGGACATGAACAGCAGACTCACACCCCACATGACCCATCACAGACATAGCAACACCCAAGGAGCCACGTCTGCATGCACAAGCCACACTGAACATAGTCCCACACGGCAGCCACTGTGCAACTCATCACACACAACCGAAACACCATTGAAGTCCTGTCCATGTAGCCCCTCCTGCCTGTCAACCACACACCCCACAACTACGCCTATGTAAGACAAACAACACTAGACGCAACAGAGCGGAACAACAGAAATGCACACGAACACCACTGAACCCATCAAACACACAGACACACCATGCACATACAACATACCATCCATCCCATCCGTCAGCCCCAGTCTCATGAAAGGCATGTCATCCGCACAGCTGCCACACATACAGCAGTCACGCTAAGACACATGCCCATGACCAACCATGTGCCAGAAGTCAATTAAGCGCACGACACACTGTGAGCAACAACACACAACATGGGCCACACCCCCCCGAGCACTGCAGTGATGCACATGGCACAGGGCAGCACGCACACCAAGGAGATGGGACAACTGCAATACGTTGGCTGGCACACAACTATCACTCACTCATAACGATGCGTCCAATGCCATGTCCAGTAACCACAACAGACAGCAAATATGCAGGGCATGTCAGGCATGCACACACCTCAGACCATGCACTGTCATGCTGCCACAACACATGTCACGTTCGGCACCCATGGCTCACAGCATGTACCCCAAAAGCATATACCCTCCCAAATGCGAATCTGGGGCATGGCCCCCATGTTGCCATATGCGTTCCTAAGCGTTCCATTTGAACCCCAAAAGCATATCCCCTCCCAAATGCGAATCTGGGGCATGGCCCCCATGTTGCCATATGCGTTCCTAAGCGTTCCATTTGAACCCCAAAAGCAAAGTACAAACCAGACCCAGGATGGGCCAGGAGCCCGCATACACCAGAGTCACAATGAGTAGGGGCAAAGCAACACACCCATCGGCATGGCCAATCCGTCCCATGCCACATGTGCACAGCACACAGTCCCATTGCCTAGCACACACACCTACAGATGCCACAGCCACACACTCGCCTCCGGGAAACCCATGTACGAGATTGCACGAACTGCCAATGTCAGACGACTAATACATACTTCGCCAGGTGCAACACAATAACAAATCTCATTCTCTCCACAGGTGACGAACTGCTGGACGCTGGGGATGGAGACAGCAGCCAGCACAGCCAGCCTACAAGCCCCCAACGAGGACACACGGATCTGGAGGATCTGTCCACCTCTTCGGACACGGACTACCAAGCTGGCCCATCTGGCGTGGCAGGGCCCAGCCGCTCCCCAGGACCCCTCCTACCCACCAACCCATCATCCAGGGATGCTGAACAGTCCCAGTCCCCTGCTGCCACTGTCGTTGCGGCCACACCCACGGTCATTGCGGCCCCTACCACTGCCGCAACCGCCACCATCGCCGCACCGACCACCACCGCCTCCACCACCACCACGTCTTCGCTGGCACCAGCCCCAGCGCAGGTGGTGGCCCGGCCGACTGGATCCACCCTGGGAGCCACAGCGAGGACCGTGGTGAGCAATGTGGCTAGTGGGCAGGCCGGTGGCAGCAGGACTGGTAGGAGGAGCAGGGTCAGGGAAACGCCAGCCTCCCCTGGGAGCCATGCCCTGCCTCAAATGGACAGAGTCCTTGGGGCCTATGAAGAGGCCCAAGGACAATGGGCCAGGTCTGCTACTGACACGCGGGAGGTGCTGGGGGTGCTGAGGTCCATGGACGCCCATATGGGCCAATTCGTGTCCCGTATGGACCAACTCGTGGACCTCATGGGCCAGCTGGTGGTGGCGGTGGGGTCACAGGCAAGGCCAGCAACACCACCTCCGCCACCACCTGCTAGGGCGCAGGGTCGGCCAGCAGTGTCCACTTCCCCTGCGTCCACAGCCAGTGAGCACACCTCACCCACCACCAGCAGGTCGCCACCACACACCCCCCCAAACGTGGAAGGGGCCGTCCGAAGAGGAAACAGATCTCCCGGGAGGACTTCGCACGCTCCAGTCGCAAGTGAGGCAGCCAGCCAGCCTTCCGCCAGCCTTCCTTGACCAGCCACTGCATTGACTTGCTCTACGATCCCACTCCACACAGCCATCTGGATGGCATGTGTGTGTTGGACTATGGACATAGAACCAGTGGGTACACCCTGATCATCACGCAGCCATGACCGACAGCTCATTGTCACTGCACGCACCACTTTTGTCATCACCTTACACACAATCACATGTCACAGTTTGGAATAAATGCACCTTTTTCACTAACTGCTGTTTGTGCCCTGTGTCTTTATTGTACGGAATACAACGGCCACCTTGGGAGGAAAGGCACCTGATGCGTGGCATGGAAATGGAATCCGGAGGGCCTGTAGGGACCTAGGGGTGGGAGACAGAAGAGGAGCACATTCAATGAGTGTGTCACACACCCATCACACAGTACATGTCAACAACTACAAGCAATGTACACACATCGCACAGAGCAATAGGGCACAATGCCACAGTCACCAACAGTGGCATACTACCCTGGCCATGGAGCGTTGACACACTGCACGCAGTGAACATACGGCCACCCTGACACAGCACACACACACCTGCATAGATACAGACACATCATCCGTCGTACATGGACACTCACCGTCAAGTGAAGTAGCGGGCGATGAGCTGCTGGCGCACATTCCCAGCTTCCTCCTCTCCGCTGTCCACCTCACTCGAGCTGTCCTGGTCTGCGGGCTGGGGCCCTGGTTGATCTCCGTCATCCACAATGAGGGGGATCTGCTTCCGAATGGCCAGATTGTGCAGCATGCAGCACGCCACCACTATCTGGCACACCTTCTGTGGGGAGTACGCCAGTGCACCCTCGGTGCGGTCCAGGCACCTGAACCTGGACTTGAGGAGGCAAAAGGTACGCTCGACCACACGTCTGGTCCTCCCATGTGCCTCATTGTATCGATCGTCTGCTGGGGTGCGAGGATTCCTCAATGGACTGAGCAGCCATGCCCCATTCGGATACGCAGAGTCACCTGGGTGTGAGGGACACAGAGAACCGTTGCTATTCCAACTGGACAGGGGACAGCATCGCACAACCAGCACGCTACACCACTCCACATACTCACCGACAATACAGCCACGATCCTGTTGCAGATTGGCCATCAGTCGTGGCAAGATGCTGTTGCGCATTATGTGTGCGTCATGGGCCGAGCCTGGAAACTTTGCACACACGTGGGTGATCACCATGTCCGCAAGGCACACCACTTGCACATTCAGGGAGTGCGTGTGCTTCCTGTTGCGGTACAGGTGCTCAGTGGCCTGTGGTGGAACAAGGCCAACATGAGTGCAGTCAATGGCTCCCACGACGTGTGGGATTCTGCCAAGGGCATAGAATGCACCCTTCACTGCCGCCAATTCACGAGCCCTGGGGAAGCGGATGTACCTGTTCCGGTACAGCATCATGGCTGCCAGTACATCCCTCAGCACCTTGCTGAACATGGGCTGGGACATCCCTCCTCCACTGCCCACTGTGTGCTGGAATGACCCAGTGGCGAAGAAATGCATGGCGGCCATCACCTTAGCCGTGGGGGTGACAGCAGTCGGATACACCCTGCGGGGACGGAGATGGGGCTCTAACATGGCACACAGTCGATGCAGAGTTGGCCTGTCCAGCCGAAACTTCCTGATTACCTCTGTATCGTCCATGTCCGCCAGCAATTGGTATGGGCGGTCAATGTTCGGTCTCCGCCTGGGTTAAATGGCAGAGGACACATGTCAAAGCAACACGGCACATAGCAATTTCGCATACACATCACTGACATGACTGAGCAAGCACATGGGCCACAGCCCAGCTGTCAAGCTGGGACGGCACGGCCACAATACACTTACACAGGTCTCCCAACAATGGCAATGGCAAGTGAGACATACCACTGCCATGTGCATGCACATGGGGATCTAGGCCCCAATGACTTGCGGGGCGTGCTGATGGGGACTGACTGCATATTCGTCAAGCGGCAACGCCACGGCAACATGAGTGTCTGCTGAGCATGGTACTGCTTCCGAGGCTGGATGAGTATGGCACACGACGACGACGATGTGGGCACGGGCTGAGCGGCCAATACAAGTGGGACCTGTGGCACGAGGGGATATGAGACAGTAGTAGGTGTCAGCACTGCACCCTATGTACAGCACTGTACGGATCACAGCTCCCGAAACATTGACTGGTGTCCACATTGACAGCCCCATGCCAAGACGGCTGTGTGCTTGCAGTCACACGTCACAGGTGAGAGGTTACATTGCACGTGCCAGGTGGCAGTCGTACATAGTGGGAGCTGGCATGTGTGTGCATGTGTCTCCTGTTCAGGATCCACCAGATGGGCGCTGACTCTGTACTGACCATTGGACACAGCATGTTCCGTGGAAGGCTTGTGTGTGTGGGATGGTGGCACTGGATGTGCCTCCGTTGGGTGGGGGGCCATGCACAGGGCGGGTACGTCGATGATTGCGCATTGTTGGTCACGGTGGGTGCACCAGCTAAGATGTGTTGCCCTGTGTTCAATTCCTATGTCCGCATGATGATGGACTGTGGATGTGGGCAGACTACACATTGGTCGATGTGCTGTCTATATGCATGTGCCTTCACACCAGGCACAGCTGCCCCTGCACATGTGACCCCTGCTGGACTCGCTGCTGGGTCTGTGGAGCTGATGCACCTTCTGTGCGTGGGGCGGACAGCTCTCCTCACTTCCTCATTGCGCATGTCATGACTTTGCCGCAGGTGACATGGATCATGGAGGGCCCACATGTACGCGTGGGTAGGCTACACATGATTGTTCACTGGTCGCCACCCCCAGTCAGTGTTTCGAATGGGAAGGTTGTCGTGCTGGTGGCATATTCGATGTGGCGGATGGGCGGGCCTAGGTGCGGGCTTACATTCCGGACATGGGGGGTAGTTGGATTGGCGACTAGTTGCAGTACACACGGGACACGTCTCTTCCTTTCCACATCTGGGTCATCCCTTGTACTAACTGACAGTGATACAGTCATCTTCGCCCCAGCCCTCATGTCCTCCCCTCGCTCCCCCAATATGCATGTGCACCTGCGAGGCTAGCGCTTGCACAGGCAGCCCCAAGCTCGCACCAGAGAGGGCAAGGAGTGTATGTGTGGGTCCAGTTGCACGAGTGGGCTGTCTCAGGGTATGATGTGTGGCGGGACGCCGTCCACCTGCGTGGTGCCCCAAATGGAGACCCGGCCTGCATGGACTATGCATCACAGTCTTCGCCTTCCGGATCCGCCACCTGCGACACCCAGTGGCTGTGGCTGCCCTTGCGGCCATGCCGCGTCCGTCTGTGGCTGATGGCCCACACATTCACTCTTTGGCCTCTCTGGGGAGGGCTCAGGGGTGGTGGCGCACGTGCTTGCACTTAGTCGCAATGGCATGTGGCGTGGTTGGTATGATGGGCAATGGATGGGATGGTGCGAGCCACCTCCCGTGACGTCAGTGCTGCTCGTGCTGTGGTGCGTCCCCCTACACTTCCATTTGACTTTTTGCCATGCTGGACGTTGAGGTTCTATTGCCTGCGTGATATGACCAGGAGGAGCGCGAGGAGACCTCTCACACACCATGCTCCACTGCCATCCCGTGCCCTGTATCGCCTGTGCGGATTGACTATGTTGGGGTTACACCTGGTCGACTGGGGCTGTGTGTGCCTTGTCAAGGGGCATGGCGGGCGCACAACAGGATCCAGCTTGTCCACAGAGGGTGGGCTGAGGTGCGCCTGGTACCGCTTTGTACGTGTGCCCGGCTGCTGTGCACACACGTGTTCACTCCCCCGACAGGTGTCCTCTCACAATGCCCAGGGAAGCGGTGGTGTACTGTTCATGAGCCCTCCCAACACGGCGTGCTCCAACTTGGCATGTGCGCATCTACCCGTCGCACCCACCCACCTGAGCACTGCGTCCATACGACTTCACACGACACATGTGTGTCTTCCACAGTAGTGCTACTCATTTGCGTTGACATCCAATACCAGTGGACTACATGGTCATGTCACGACTGCCGTGTACTTCACATACTCTCATCCTCTCTCATTCGTACTTGTGAAATGAGTCAGCGGAGGCAGTTTTGGTTTCAAACATTATATTGAGTCTTCTGTCCTCTGTGATGCAGTATAGTGGACACTACTGGCAGCGGAATACATGTTGAGGATATACTGAGCATGATTACAAATGGGATAGGGTGTGGGGTTACATCTGCTTGGCCAAGGCTGTGCTAATGTACATTTACGTATAGCTGCGGAGCTGCGGACTTTGACACAGACGGTATACATGTAGCCTACCAGACCGCTCGGCATCATGGGCACAGTCCATCTCAGTTCCATGTGACAGGTTTGCTGCGGTTGTTCCTCATGCACGCGTGCATGTGAGATGACATCAGGGCATGTGCTTGCGTGCATGCAGCGGCGTGCCACTTGTTGTTGCACTGTGGTGGTTACTGGACATGTCACAGTCACTGGGGTCGTGTTGTTGTTGTATGCACTTGTCGTCCATGCAAAGGTCCTGGTATGGGATTCCCGGGGCGGGGGTGGGAGGGGTGCAGCACCCACAGACTCCAGGCGACCTATTCATGTCCACTGAGCGGTGTGTGTGTCCATGGGCGCTGGATCCATGTCGTGTCCTGGTTGTTCGTGCAGTTCCGTCCATGTGGGTGCGATACACAGAGCCCATGCCACTGCCTCCCACGATGCATGCGGTGTTCCTGGATGTGATGGGGAACAGTGTGCATGTCCCGGTCATATCCGATGTCATGGCGATGTCGTTGATGGTGTGGTTACAGTTGCCGGTCGTTTGGTATGGCTGTTGTGGTGGTGACTGGCCAGTCCGTGCGGAAGCTAAGCATGGCTGCGGGGTTGGACATCATAGGTCACTCGGGAACCTGCGTTGTGGTCCGACGTATTTACAGGTTGTCAGGTATGCGATGCCGTCCAGCAGGGCTTCCATGTCATTGGTGGTGTACATGTTTGCCAGCCAATGAAGCGGATGGTGGCTGTCAAGGTGTTGTTCGTAGGTTGTCCCTTGGAGGACCATGATGGGGCATGCTGGGTGACATTCGATGTAGCTGTTCTCGATGATCCGTCGTGTGGAGGCACAGTGGTTCCATTTCAGTGCGCGTGCGATGTTGGCCACATACGCCATGCCCCCATAGGCAGAGCAGGCCCTGTCGTGTGCGTCCAGAGGGAGGAGTAGTGGTAGCAGGTCCGCCTTCAGACATGCCGGGTTGGAGAGGCATATCTCGACGGGATGCTGGTAGGGACACCTCCGACAGTAGAAGACGGGCATGACGCAGCTGAACAATGTGATGCGGTAAGTCAGTCGGTAACTTACGTTCAGCAGGGACAGGAGATCGCATCCCAATGTATGTATCGTGCTGGTTTGGTACAGCTTGAGCTCTTCGGCGTAGTTGGGTAGGTGTGTTGCGGTTGCCATTTCGCAGCGGTTCGTAGAGGTGGCGTGCTCCGGCTGTGTGTGCAGTCTGCAATGTGCACGCTCCGGGGTTGCTGTGAGCTCTGTGTAGTCGTGGGGAGACAGGACTTGTGTTCTGTTGGCTTGTTTGGAGGACACGGGCCCTCTTCCCACATGCTTCTCAGACAGTTCAAGGTCGGTGCTGTGTGACTCCTTCCAATTAACTTGCATGTGGCCGACATGGGGGAGTGTTTTCTTCTTTCTTCCCCGTCCGTTGTGTGCTTCTGTGATATGCGCTATCTGCCGTGTGGTCGGTCTCCTCGGCATGCCTGTGTTGGTCTATTCTTGGACAATGGCTGTATTCACCGGCTTCTGTCGTAGGGCTGTGGTTTCGGTGTTGGAATGGAAGGTCATTCAGTGCTGTCTGCTCTCCCTTGTGTGGGCGGCAGGCTGCCTTTCCGCTCTGCGTTGGGCCTTGTGTGTGGATGTAATTCTTGGGCCACCTGTTGTCGGTCCCCGGGTTCTTTGGTGTTCCGTTTCATGTGTCTTGTTCATATGTGCAGGGTGGTATGGGTTTTTCAGTGTGGTACTGGCGTTCCTCTTCCCGAAGGGGCCCTGCTTCTCCTAGTTGGTGTTGCCGCCGCTGTGTGCTTCGCCATGTTTGTTACACTGGGGTGTGTCCTGCTGTTGCGTGACTTCACTGACATGTGTGCGTCGTTTGTGTGGCGTTGGGTGTTGTCCGTGAATTGGGCGTTGGGGACATGTCTGTGGCCGGCCTGTCACGTGTCATGTGCGTTCGGGGTGGGGCTGATGTGTGTGCTGCTTGGTTGTGTCCCTGTGTCTGTGTGCGACGCATGCATGGCGCTGCGGTTGGCCTCTGCGTTGTGCGCATGTGTGGCGGCGTCATCGGCGCTTTGGGGCCGTGACGGGGTGGTTGGTTCCTAGTCCCAGGTGGTGTGTACACATGTGTTCCGCGATGTTAGGATTTGGCCTGTGTGTCATATGTGGATGCAATGGTGGATGTGTAGTGTGCACGCGCTGGTGGGGGGTTGTCCGCTTTATCCGCCCTTGCACTGTGTGCGCTGTTTGCGTGCACTTGTTGTGTGTGTGCCTACCTGCGTCTCCGCGGTACGTTGCGTCCTTGGTGGTGCATCAGCAGAAGCATGGGAAGGGCCTGCAGTGCTGGATTCATGCCCGGGGTGCCGCTTCCGTTGTCCGTGCTCTGCGTCCGTGTTTCCGCCTCTCTTTCACGTGCGGTGTCTCTTTGCCGTGGGAGCCGTTTGTTTGCGGCATCGTAATTTATGCGCCGGGCGGGACGTGTTTCGTCGGACGGTGTGTGTCAGTTGTGCTGCGCCGCTACGTGTGCGGGCGCACTTTGATGGCGGACGGTGTTGCTGGCTTGCCGGCGGTGTTTGGCCTGCTTTTCGCATCGTAATTGGGCGGGCGTGTGGACTGCTGCGTGCTGGCGGTAACTGGTGGTTTTTGCATCCGCCAGCACGGCGGTAGTGCTTCCGCCCGCCATCGTAATGGGCCCCTATATTATTTACAACGATATTTTGGATTCGATATTTTTGTACTTACCTGTTTGTAGATAGGAATTCGATATTTTGGCATTCTATATTTTATCCACGATATTTTGGCAGGTCGATATTTTGGCATTCTATATTCTGTCAGTGATCCCCCTTTGAGGCGGTGTGCCTTTGACTTGTGTGCTTTTACGGTGCTTAGATATTGGCGACTTGGGTCATTTGTGCTCTTGGACAGATTTTGGACTCTTGTGCATTGTTTGTCTGCAGATGTGTTGTTGACATCAGGGGTTGTATGTGTACGTGGATGTGTCAGAGTGTGACCTGCTCCTTTGAGGATGTTATCCACACTGGGCCACCTCAGTGTCATGGCGTGCACCATGTCATGTATTTTGACTGCAGCCATGCTATTGGTCATGCAGTGTCACTTGCATTGTCAGTGTGGCTCACAGAGCTGCTGCTTTGCTGGGTTCAGCACATGTGCATGGGTAGGTTGTGAGATTGGTGATGGGGGGCCATTTGTGCACATGGTGGACGGGGGCCTACTTGGTGTTTCTATGTGTGCTTCAGTGTGCCAAGGCCATCAGGGACATGTTCCATAGTCATTGTGGGTGTGCAGTGTGCTACACATAATTGTGCATGTGTGCCATTGTGCCCATCTCCCCCGTCCCCCCAGTCCCTGGTCCTTACTCACCCTGTTGCTGTTGGGTCAGGTCATATCGAGCAGTCTCCGGACCCCCAACTCCTTGCACCGTCTCTGCACTGATGACTGTGGCAACCATTTCCTCCAGCTCATCCAGCTCCTCCTGTGGCGCAGGACTCCCACCTCCAGTCGCCGTTGCTGCCTTCCGGTTGGCAGCGAGTTTCTGCTTGGTTTGGCTTTTCACATCATGCCAGCGCCTCTTGACCTCCTCCATTGACCTCCTCAACACTCCGACTGCATTCACGTTGTTCACGATGGACTGCCATATTTCCGTTTGTGTTGCTGATGACACAGTGGAGGTGACGAACAGTTGTTGGTAGTGTTCTGTCACCTCCGTGACGATGATCCGGTTTTCCTGCGGACTGAACCCCGTCTTCCTCTTCCTCTTCTCCTTGCCCTTCCCCAGACCCGGGGTTCCTGGCTGGTCGTCTGTGGGGCTTGTGGGGTTCGCGTTGTCCTCTGCACTCGGTCCGGGTGCGTCCATATTGCTACGCAGTTAAATTTTTTTCTCTTTTTTTTTTCTCTGCTTTTACAGTGCATTCTCACGCATGACGCGTGGGAATCGCAGGCCTGTCGCGGGTTATCGCTGATTTTTGTATCGCCATTGGGGACATTGCCACTTTTTTCGCGTTCGTGTTTCGCATTTTTTCAGCGTCGCGTTAATTTTAACGCGGGCATTTGTTGCGTTATCAATCAATCAATCAATCAATCATGTCACTTATAAAGCGCACTACATACCCGCGAGGGTCTCAAGGCGCTGGGGGAAGAGGGGGGTGGTGCTGCTACTGATCGAAGAGCCAGGTCTTGAGGAGTCTTCTGAAGGCCAGTAGGTCTTGGGTCTGTCAGAGGTTGGTGGGGAGGGTGTTCCAGGTCTTGGCGGCGAGGTGGGAGAAGGATCTGCCGCCGGCGGTCGTTTTCCGGATGCAGGGGACTGTGGCGAGGGCGAGGCTGGTCGAGCGGAGCTGGCGGGTGGGGGTGTAGAAGCTGAGTCGTCTGTTGAGGTAGGCTGGTCCGGAGTTGTGGAGTGCTTTGTGTGCGTGGGTGAGGAGCTTGAAGGTTATCCTCTTGTTGACAGGGAGCCAGTGCAGGTCTCTCAGGTGGGGTGTGATGTGGCTGCGTTGGGGGATGTCGAGGATAAGACGTGCAGAGGCGTTCTGGATGCGTTGCAGCCGTCTCAGGAGCTTAGCCGTCGTTCCTGCGTAGAGGGCGTTTCCGTAGTCCAGCCTGCTGGTGACGAGGGCCTGGGTGACTGTTTTTCTTGTTTCGGTGGGGATCCACTTGAAGATCCTGCGGAGCATTTGGAGGATGTTGAAGCAGGATGAGGAAACGGCGTTGACCTGCTTAGTCATGGAGAGGGTGGGGTCGAGGATGACCCCTAGGTTGCGTCCGTGGTCGGTGGGTGGCGGGGCTGTTCCCAGTGATGTTGGCCACCAGGAGTCGTCCCAGGCTGAAGGGTTGGAACCAAGGATGAGGACCTCCGTCTTGTCCGAGTTCAGCTTCAGGCGGCTGGTCCTCATCCATTCGGCGACGGCCTTCATTCCTTCGTGGAGGTGGGCTTTGGCGGTGTGAGGGTCTTTGGTGAGGGAGAGGATCAGCTGGGTGTCGTCGGCGTAGGAGATGATGTTGAGGTTGTGCTGTCGGGCGACGTGGGCGAGGGGTGCCATGTAGATGTTGAACAGCGTTGGGCTGAGGGAGGAGCCTTGGGGTACGCCGCAGATGATCTTGGTGGCCTTGGATCGGAAGGGGCGAGGCGGACGCTTTGTGTTCTGCCGGAAAGGAAGGATGTGGTCCAGTCCAGGGCCTTCTCTTGGATCCCGGCGTCGTGAAGGCGTGTTCGTAGTGTGTGGTGGCAGACCGTGTCGAAGGCGGCTGATAGGTCCAGGAGGATGAGGGCTGCTGTTTCTCCGTTGTCTAGCAGGGTCCTGATGTCATCGGTGGCGGCGATGAGGGCGGTTTCGGTGCTGTGGTTGCTGCGGAAGCCGGACTGGGAAGGGTCCAGGATGTTGTTCTCCTCGAGGTAGCGGGTCAGTTGTTTGTTGACGATTTTCTCGGTGACCTTCGCGGGGAACGGGAGCAGAGAGATGGGTCGGAAGTTCTTGAGGTCCTTGGGGTCTGCCTTGGGTTTCTTGAGTAAGGCGGTGATCTCGGCGTGCTTCCAGCTTTCCGGGAAGGTTGCTGTCTCGAAGGAGATGTTGATTATTTTCCGGAGATGGGGCGCGATGGCTGTACTGGCTTTGCATGGTGCCGCCGGGTTGAGAATACTGCGTTAACACGGTGTTGGTTTCCCGCAATAGACTGCGATGTGAAAAGTTGCGTTAAGCGAATTTGGTGATAGTTAACACACGATCTTGAGAATATCCCCCTATGTGTTGCAGAGGGCAAGGAGTGATTGATAAAAAAAAATGGTAGTAACGCATACATTTAGAAGTCCCCGAATCATTTCCTTATCTCATGGTTGGTTGGTTGGTGTTTTTCTGTGCCCTCTGTGCTGTGCAGATTAGGGTACAACTTTATTTCTCAGTTTTTTTTAATTTAATTTTTTTCTTTTATACAGCGTGGACATAACCCAGAGTCAGCAGAACGCTTTACAATAAAGCAGAACATGTCAATTAGAGAAAGAAAATATACATGTACATTAAATGTGGATTATTCACCAGGTTGGCCTCTCCGGGGAGGTAGAGTGCTTCACACATATCCACTGTAAAACACAACAATGTAAAGCAGGTGGTACAGTACCAAGTGAACTTTTTCAATCATTTATGAAGGTTGAGATTGATATGCCCCTAGGGTCTGAAATCATTCAAACAATGAGTGCTGGCTACCCAGGAATTCTTATATTTTTGCAAGCAAGTTTTTATTTAGGATTTATGTAACACTACACATGATAAATATCAAAGTGAAATTAAAAATGAACACAATACAATGTTTGCAGCATTAGATAACACAAAAAATATAGATTAAAATCTAAATGCAGGCAAGCATATATACAAGTAAATTTGATATAAAATTAAGTTATCAAAGAGAACATAATATAAGCTATAATTAATTGAATGAGCTTAAAGTAAGATGCTAAATTCTTTAGTGTTGAACTTCATATCCTAGATAGTAGTGATCAAGCATAATTTAACTCCTATTGAGATGAATCTTTGTGTTTTTACTTTTCAATTTTATCAGACTAGCAGAGAGTGGCTAGCTGACTGCCCCAGTCCCAATTATCACTACATGACTTGCACACCAATTAAATTTGCCCAGGAATAGAGGATATTTATAAAGCAGGAAACATGTACCATTGGCTTCTCCTCAAGGCAACCATGACTTGAGCTTCATTAGCAGTTAACACCATGTCTGCTCTGATAATATCAATTAATCAATCAAACAGCATTTGTAAAGCGCAACATTGTCATCCCCAGGGGTATCTGGGCACTTTGGGCCCGATTCTGATGCGGGTTGGAAAAGCTTCCCGACCGAATCGGTTGGGAAATGGTTTCCGACCCACTCGGATCGGGAAAGTCCAACCGGCAGAGTAGGATGCATCCGGATGTTTCCAGATACGATTTGGTTGAACTCCCATTGACTTCAATGGGAACATTTGTTCCTAACCGCATCAGAATTGGGCCCTCGGTCGGGAAGACACGTTCCCGATCCGATTTGGAAGGAGCAAATGCCGTTAGGAGGCCTTCCTAACCGCATCAGAATCAGGCCATCGGTCGGGAAGCTTTTCCAACCCGCATCAGAATCGGGCCCTTTGTCTCCATCGAAGAGCCAGGTCTTGAGTCTCTTTCTGAAGTCAGCCAGCAATGGGGCTGTGCAAAGCTGGAGGGGAGGTCATTCCAGGTCTTGGCAGCGATGTCGGAGAAGGAACGGCCACCATTGCGACTGCGATGGATGCGTAGTGTGTGTGGGAGGGCGAGTGAAGAGGAGCACAGGTGTCTAGCGGGTAGGTGGAAGTTCAGTCAGTGGTTGAGGTAGGCAGGTCCAAGATGCCGGCATAGGGGGTATTGCTGTAGTCAAGGCGGCTGGTGACAAGGGCCTGTGCAATGGTCTTTCTGGTGTTGGTTGGGATCCATCTGAATATTCTGCAGAGCATGCGAAGTGTGCGGAAGCAAGAGGAAGCAAATGCATTGACTTGATGCTTCATAGTTAGTTGGCTGTCGAGGATGATGCCGAGGTTACAAGCATGGTCGGTCGGTGTGGGTGTGGGTCTTAGTTCTGCCGGCCACCAGCTGTGGTCCCATGTGGCAGGGTTCTTCCTGAAAATCAGTACTTCAGGTTTGTCAGAGTTGAGTTGGAGGCAGTTGTCTCTCATCCATTTGGCTACGTTGGTCATGGCCTTGCAGAAGTTGGTTTTGGCGTTGGAGGGCTCCTCGGTGAGTGAAAGGATCAGTTGAGTGTTGTCTGCATAGGAGATTATTTAGAGTTTGTTGGATTTGAGGATGTCTGTGAGGGAGGTCATGTAGATGTTGAACAGGGAAGCTGAGGGATGATCCTTGTGGTACTCCGCATATGGTGTCTTTGGGTTCGGAGGTGAAGAGAGCCAGTCAGATGCTCTGTGTGCGTTCTGTAAGGAAGGAGGCGATCCACTTGAGAGCATCTTACTGTATGCCTATGTTGTAGAGCCTGTTGATGAGGGTGCTGTGGGAGACTGTGTTGAACATCGCCGAGAGGTCAAGGAGGATCAGGGCCATGGTTTCTCAACAGTTGAGGAGTGTTCTGATGTCATCTGTGGCGGTAATCAGTGTGATCTAAGTGCTGTGGATGGCACGGAATTCTGATTGAGAGGTGTCCAGTAGACAGTGCTTAATTTGTGCCGGTGCTTAGCACCGGCACTTTTATTTTAGGGCCAGGTCTACACGTGCTATCAGCTCACTACGTGCACACGGTCTCCCTGGTGAAGAGCTGATAGCGCACGGTAAATCCCTACCTGGGTTTCAGTGTTGCCTGGATTTGTGCATAAAATATGTAAATTTGGATGCCGTTGCCACCCGCCTTATACGGAGGCACACGGAGGGCACCCCTCCCCCCCCCAGAAACTGCCTGGGTGAGGTCCCTGCCTCAGTCTAACTAACAGCAATCATAGCGCTAGTGCGCTACCAATGACTGCTTGAAATGGATTAATAGCCCGGCCCCCTCCCTCCTTGGAGAATTGTCAAGTGTTTACTCCCGAGTCCGACCAATGCGGATTACTGTCTCCCCTTTTCCGCCCGCCCCAGCGCACTGCGCAGCTGCAGCAATAGTCAGTCAACTCAAGAAGCAAGCAGCGTGTCACACAGAAGCAGGCCTATGATTAAAAGTTTTAAAACCGAAAGGCAGTAAGTAAAGATTTAATTTTCCTAACATGCACAAGTATGTCTTGTTTAATGTTTGAGGTACGTGCCCGGAAAAGTGTAACCTCTCGTTTATTGTGCTTGTTTTTATGTACCTTTTATGACCTGCCCTACAATCTTGTTTGCCCGGCTACCCGTGTGAAAATAATGTGTCTGCGTGGTGTTTCTACAGCAACCAGCCTTCCAGCTGCGTACCTCCTCTTTCATTTCTTGATGCGCACTGTGTTGTGTTCTTTATTACTGTATTTTGCAGATATTTGAAAAAAGCACGCCGAGCCGAGAGCTAGGGCATATAAAGAGAAAGTGAAACCAATGGTAATAGGGAATGAGGAGGACGAGTTTGCTTGAAACATGGTTGCTGGAGATTGCAGTATTTGTGACACAAGAATTTCAATTACTAAACGATAAACCCTGTCATAATTGCTGTCAAGGTTTAAACTATGTCCATAAAAGAATTATTTTACATTGTATTAAACAATACTAAAATACACACATTTGGTAGACGTGAGTGCAATCGAGTATGTCAACAATGTGTCTTGGAATCGGTATAATGAAATCGCAGCTCATTACAAGGCAAATTTTATAAATTCTACGCACAATAACGTCCACTTTGTGATCAGGACATAGGTCTAAGAATGAAAAAACTCCAGCTTTACAGTGTCAGGTGTATATAGTTACCAAGAAAGTGGTTTCCCCAGCAATGGTAACCATGTTAAAAGTGTTCCCCAAACTATTCTTGTGACTTATTCACCAGTTCTGAATTTTGCAAAGGTGGGCAGCTGGCTCGATCACGAATATCTGATCGAATGAGCCTGCGTTTTTCACGATGGCCACCCACCACTTATGGTGCTCAGAGGCATGGCTAAGGCGTTCATACAGTTCAATACGTGGTCCATGTATAGAGTATTTGGATGACTTCTTGTAACTTGCGAGCCAGGACTCTCACCTTTGATTTTCTTTAACATCCTATTGCATTCTGGGATCTGTAATCTTGGTTTACTTTAATTATACCCATTGTACTAAAACTAGATTACATAGTTTACTAAAACAAAAGCACATGACTGGATTAGCGTTTCCCTAATGATGAAGAGCCATCAATTAAATACACAACACCATCCCTTTAAATGGATTTTTTAGCAACACCAGTAAAGTACCTTGGTTTCCATGGGTGGCGTGGGAGTGATTTTTCCCTGCGATTAAAGCAAACCATCACTTGATCTGGCCATCAACCTTTGCTCCATACAAAGCCAGAGCGCACCACGTCATGAGCATCATTGTTTTTTTTAACCAGCATTCCACCGGGTCAGAGAGGGCATCAATATTCTTTACAAAAATGTTATTGGCAAAACAATAAATACCTTTCCGCCTCCATTCTTGTGTATCCGCCCCTTCTTTACTTTGCCTGTACATCCACTCTTGTCTATATGTCTTTCTTTGCCAGCTCATCGTTCATATTTGTGATTACTTTATTTGTATTATATGGTTGTATGGTTTTGTGGTCTAAAAAGTACTTGGAATGTTCATCAAAATAATAATATGAACCCTTTATAAATTAGCCAAAAAACAAAAAAGAAAATAAACATCTATTTGTTTTACAATCACTATGAGTGCCACGTGTGATTGTGACGAATGAAGTGAGAATAGACATCAGTATTGGCGTTTGTTTTGGTGTGTCCATTGTAGATTGGTCCAGCCTTACTGATTATGGGCCAGAACCCTTTATTAATTTGACGTTGAAGATCTTTCAGCAGCACTACACCTACAGTCTGAGACCCTTGGCCTACCCAGGCAGTGGAGACGTTTTAAGGCATGGGCAAAGTGGGCTCTGGCCCAGGGCCACAGGCCTTTCAGGGGGCCTCCTTATAAAGCCAGCTCTGTTCTGCAGAGAGTCTTGCCCTGATTACCTTGACTAATTCTTAAACAAGTTGTTTTAAATACCGTTTCACTTTTTAATGTGGGTGATATGTGAGAGTCTATTATGGACATTTTGCAGAGACATGCTGTATTTATTGTTCATGTAACTTCCATAAAAAGTTTCTTTTAGACCAAAACAGCACCTCTCAAATGAGAAATGGTAGGGCATCATTGAGATTATCTGCAGCAATATTAGTGCGCTGCTGCTGTGTTAAATATTGAAAACAAAAGTCATTATCCCTGAATATTAGATGTAAACACATTTAAAATGTGGAGGGGTGTTCCTTGATCACATAACGTGCATATGCCTGAAGCATGCACTACTGGGCACTCATTGTCCACAAAATATGCGTTTGCCAAAGGTTTGAAGCACTGGGCTAATATCAGCTGGCCATATAATATGAATATGCCAGAGGCTTGCAGAAGTGGGCAAATATCAGCTACCCATATGATGTACATTTGCAGAGGCTTTCACAACTTGCTATATATAATAGGCCAACCAAACAGAAGCCTGCACAGGTGGACATTTCTGACTCAGGTATGTGAAGTTTGCAGACCTCCATTATATGCACTGTAATGCTTAAGTTATCTGCATATCTGAAAAGTGTAATTTTCAGATACTATACTACAGCATTAAATACAGCATTAAATACTGTGCATATACAAAGGGTCTGAATTACATACTATAGGCATACCTGTGACATTACATTTTACATGAGCCTATAATATATGCACATTTTGGATATATGCATATAATCAGAGGTTTTACATGTCCATATTAGGCATATTACAGCACTGAATGATGTGTATAAATCAGTTACAGGCAATGCATATGCCAGAGAGGTGCATACTGTGCATCTAGCGGAGTCCAATATGTTCTTCATGTGATAGATGCCTTCATAGTGGGCTTGTTCCTCTCAGCTCTATAATATCATATATTCTTTGGTAACAAGATGTACATATATCAGTGGAATGCAAATCCCCCAAATTCTCAGAGCAAAATAATTAGAAGTGTGTAAAGTGTGGTCCTCTCTTCTACTAATAGCCTTGTAGGGGGCAGTTTAGGGTGTTATTTGAAAATCAAGCCTGGGGAGACACAAAAAAACAACAGAGGTAGATAGTAATTCCAGCATTACTTTAGAGTCAGGCCTTTCATGGTCAGAAAAAGTTCATTATCTTTGGTTCCCAAAGTTATGACATCCAGTCTCTTTCGTGGGTTTGCCTTGATTTTATTAACAACGTGTTTTGCTGAAATTCAGATTGGATATTACATCTGGCTTTCAGTGCCAGTGCCAGTTGAGGATGTGGGTGGAGCCAATAGAGTAAGGGGGTGGAGCCAGTGGAGGAAGTGGGTGGTGCCGGTGGAAGTGGGTGTGGCCTCCTACAAAAATTTGAGCACCTGTACTTAATATTTTACAAATTAAGCACTGCCAGTAGATGGTTCTGTTCCAGGAATTCAGTGAGCTACTGGTTGGTGGCTTTCTCAAGTACTTTGGCCGGGTAGGGAAGCAGGGAGATTGGACGATCATTTTTGAGATCGTTGGGGTTGGCGGAGGCTTTCCTTAGGAGGGGTCTGACATTTGCATGCTTTCATCTGTCTGTGAAGGTTGCTGTTGAGAGGTGTTGAGGATGCTGGTGAGTTGTGTGCTAATAGGGTTCATTGTAAGGTTGTAGAGGTGGTGGGGGCAGGGGTCGGTGGGCACTCGGAGTGAATGGAAGACATGATGGCTGAGATGGTCAGGGTTGTGAGCGGTGACCAGTTGGTAATGGTTTGGCTGGTGTTCGCTGGTTGCTTGAGGTCGATGGGGTTGGGGGTGGCGGGTTGGATGTTGAAATTGTTGTAGATGTTGGTGACATTGCTGAGGAAGTAGTGTGAGAAGGTGTCGCTGAGTTTTTGGGACGGGTAGATGGTGTTCTGTATGGCTGTTGGGTTGGAGAATTCTTTGGCTATTTTTAAGAGTTCCTTTGTGTGGTTGGCTGCGGAGTCGAGGCGGGTGGTGATGGCTGCTTTCTTGGCTTCTTTGATAGGCCGGTGATAGTTGCTAAGGGCTGTTTTGTTAGCTGCTCTGTTTGAGGGGTTCTTGATGGCACGCCAGCATTTCTCTAGTTGGTGGCAGTTGTGCTTGGTGGTCCTGAGTTCTGGAGTGTACCAGCTGGCATGTTTGGAGGTCTTGTTGGATTCTGTAGGTTTCAGTGGGGCAGCTCTGCCAGCACTGCCTGTGATCCAGGCGGTAAAGTTCTGTTCAGCCTGGTTGAGGTCTGTTGAGGCCTTGGGCTGGGAATTGGTGAGGGCCTGTGACCACTGAGTTTCGGTGACCTTGCTTCAGCTGCAGTGGGAGGACATCTGACACCTGGTGATGGTGTGCTGGGCGTCGGTGATGGTGAAGTGTACAATGGTGTGGTCTGTCCAGGTGAAATCTTTGGTGTGGCTGAATTAGATTCTGTCGCTGGAGGTGAAAATGGTGTTGAGTGTGTGTCCAGCTATGTGCAAGGTTCAGTGACCAGTTGGGTAAGGCCGATGTCATTCAGGTTGCCTAGAAGGGTGGTGGAGTTGGCATCGTTGGGGTCGTCAATGTGGAAGTTGAGGTCGCCGAGTAGGACGTAGTGGTGAGAGTCGATTGCTAGGGGGGCGGTGAGGTTGAGGATGGCTTCACAGAATGTTGTTCAGGGTCCCAGGGGTCTGTAGGCGAGGGTTCCTCTTATGGTTGTATTCACTTCAGTTTGTAGTAGGAAGTTGAGGTGTTCCATGAGAGGTATGGGGTTGTCATTGGTGATGGCGCTTTTGATGCCTTCCTTGAAAATGATGTTGATGTCTCTACCTTGTTTGTAGAAGTGGTTTCGGTGCATCATCTTGTGGTCTTTGGGAGAGGCAGTGGTGATGTCAGGATTCAAGGAGGGGTTGAGCCACATTTTGGTGATGAAGGCAATGTTTGTGGAGAGGATGGTGATGGTGTCCCAGATTTCCGTGGCATGTTTGCAGAGTCAGCGGGCGTTCAGCAGGATACAGTGGAGCGGTTGCGGGGTGTTCTTGGTCTTGTGGGCAGGAGTGAAGCCGGATCTTTCATAGGTTGTGTTGCAGGAGAGATGGCAGTGTCGACAGGTGAAGGGTCATTTGGTGGATCGCAGGGAGGAGGAGATGCAGCTGTTGTTTCGGTGTCTGGGGTCTAGGTCCAGGAGATCCTTTGCGGTGTACCGTTGGGTGGCAGGAGGGCCAAGTGTCCTGGCACTAGGCATTGTCCAACCGGTGGTGAATAGGTGGTGCACCCGCTGCGTGCCTCTGCTGCTTGGCCAAACGTTGGCCTCTATTGGAGGTCCAGGTGGGTGGTCTTAGTGGTCCTGGGCCCTGGGCAGGGACCTGGAATGGGAAGTACAGGGACAGCAGGCAGCACAGAGACAGCAGGCAGCGCAGGGCAGCAGGCAGCACAGGGGCAGGGATAGCAGGCAGCACAGGGGCAGGGATAGCAGGCAGCGCAGGGACAGCAGGCAGCACAGGGGCAGGGACAGCAGGCAGCACAGGGACAGCAGGCAGTGTAGGGGCATTGACAGCAGGCAGCACAAGGGAAGGGACAACAGACAGCTCAGGGGCAGGGACAGTAGGTAGCAAAGGGGCAGGGGCAGCAGGCAGGGCAGGAGCAGCATGCAGCGCAAGAACAGCAGACATTGGAGGGGCAGGAACAGCAGGCAGCACACGGACAGCAGGCAGCACAGGGGCAGGGACAGCAGGCTCCGCAGGGGCAGCAGGCAGCACAGGGACAGCAGGCAGCATAGGGGCAGCAGGCAGCGCAGGGGAAGGGACAGCAGGAAGTGCTGGGGGCAGCAGGCAGCACAGGGGCAGCAGGCAGTACAGGGACAGCAGGCAACTCAGGGGCAGCAGGCAGTGCAGGGGGCACAGTACCTTAGCTGGGGGTCAGACGAAAGAGGGGTGGCCCAGCTCAGCCTCCTCTAGGCTCTGACAGGCATGGACAGGACTGCCCTTGGCCTGGGCTTCACCCGGGTGCAGCCAGTGCACGTCCCGCGATGTGGGATTGGGCTACCTCTAAAAAGGGCCTGCGGCAGAAACAGCAGGAAAAACAGTGGTAGCCCTACTCCCAGTACCGGAGGCAGCTAGGAGTGGTGGTCTGCTGGGTGGAGAGTCAAGGAAGTCCCATGATGCGGGAGCGGGCACCCTCTAAATAGGGTGGCGGCAGAAATGGTGGGAAAAATGGAGGTTGTCCTACTCCCAGTAGCAGAGGCTATTCGGAGTTGTGGTCTACTGGGTGGAGGGTCAAGGAAGCCCTGCGATGTGGGAGCGGGCACCCTCTAAATAGGGCTGGCAGCAGAACCAGCAGGAAAAATGGAGGTAGTCCTACTCCCAGTAGCAGAGGCTGCTGGGAGTTGAGGTCTGCTGGGTGGAGGGTCAAGGAAGTCAGGCAAGCATTAACATTCTCCATAGTGTAAAATTGTTTAACCGATCCAAGAGGGGTTCTTGGTGTGGGAGAAATAAGAACTGCTCCAACATCTAATTGAAGTCTGGATAAATTTATAAAGCAAAAATAAGCAAAATGTGATCCCGCAATGCAAAGCTGCGAGGGTTTCTTTTCATTTGCAATAGGCCACTAATGCTAAACCCCCTCTTTTACATTGAATTTTTACACAATTCATATACATATGAAACGAAATGCATGTGGCAGAAATCAAAACTCGGAAAATACTGCAAGTTAACAGCTTTCTTGTGAGAAGAGTGCAAAAGACCTTGAATTAAAATCCAAGAATATAACTTCCAGACGCTGACTTTGCTTGATTTAGAATCCTCATTTAATTATGCCAAGCATGACAGTGAAGCTGAAAACGCCATAGGTCACCTACTGCTATGTTTATTTTTTTTTTTTAAAACCAATCACATGGCCACTATGTTTATATAGAAGAATATTTGCATTTTTCTACTTTTCTTTATATTTGCCTTGCACATGATTGTTGAGTGCATGTTTGTGTAACCGTAGAAATACAGCTGTTATAGTTATCTCAAGAAACTATAACTAGTGCTCTAAGGTAATTAGAGGCCAACCCCTCACACGCAGTCAACCTCACACCGAGCACGGCCTTCGGCTGTGCACAGTGGGAGTTAGCCACATTTTTTCCATCTCCCAGGGCCTGGCCACATCTAGAAGGCAGAGACGGAACACGTGGACCCCCTCCCCAGGCTGTATTTTGACCCTGTGACCCATCTCCCGGGGTGCGGCCTTGTTGTAAATGGGGAGGGGGGCACGTAGCCTCCATCCCTGGGCCGATTTCTGGCCCCAGGGACCCCATCTCCCGGGGCCTAGCCATATTTAGAAGGGGAAGGGAGCACGCTGCCCCCCTCCGTGGGCCAATATTGGTCAGGGGGACCCCATCACCCAGGGCCTAGTTCATTTATAATAGGGAAGGGGGCTCGAGGCCCCCTTCCCTTGGCCGATTTCGGCCTCGGGGACCTCATCTCCCAGGGCCTGGCCATTCTTTGAAGGGGGAGGGGACATGCAGCCCCCCTCCCTGGGCCAATATTGGCCCTAGGGACCCCATCTCCCGGGTCATCCCAGTATATGAAGAGGAAGGGGCGAACGCAGCCCCACTCCCTGGGCAATATTGGCCCTGAGGACCCCATCCCCTTGGGCCTGGCCAGTAAATGGTGGGTCCCCTGGAGCCCACCCACAGCATCCACTGCCTCTAAGTTGGAGGCCACGGGTGGAAGAAACAATTCCCCCGCAGCCCAAGCTTGCTCCCTGCCTCCAGCGGGAGCCGGCATTGCTTCCGCCCAAAGGGAGCAGCTAAAAATGCTGCTCCCTGCAGGCAGGAGCAATTTTTTCATCTGTTTCCCTGCCCGCTTCACAGCAGGCAGGGAAACAGATGAAAAGTGCCCTCCCAGCATGCAGGAGCCTTTTTTATGCTCCCTCCCACTGGAAGCGGACTTAGGGGCTCATTTACAAGGAATTAACGCAGAGCAGCGCAGTGCCACAAGCCAAGCTGCGTTAATTCTGAAGCACAGGGATACGTCATACCTACAACGATATGATGGATCCCTGTTCTCTCCCCTGCGCCGGCGCACAATTTGCTGCCTTGTGCCGACGCAGGCACCCTTGTACTATGGTGCAAGGGTGCCTGCGTTGAGGGGAATCATTGCTTATGTGCAGGAAGGTGTCCATTTCTGCACATAAACAATCTAAAATGGCGTTTTGAAACTTCTATGTGTCCTGTTTAATGAAGCACACATAGCAGTTGAAAAATGTCATTTTTTTAAGAAAGGAACACTTCCTTCACAAAAACAATCACAAAAGGTGATTTCCTCTTCCTATGTGTGCTGCAGAATGCAGCACGCATAGAAAGAGGGAAAAAAATGAGGAGAAATTAAAAAGTGACGTATCAGCGGCACAAGGGGCATGTAAATAAGCCCCTTAGTGTTTGCTTTCATTTGGCGGGAGCTTTAAAATTCTTCCTGCCAAGCGAGAGCAAGCACAGTATTCCCTGCCCATACTAGTGTTGGCAGGGAAACCACTATGTCATGGGGTGGGCGCTGCAGCCTGCCCTGGTGGATGGGGTTCCCAGGGCTATTAATGACCCCATCCCATTTGTTGCCAAGGCCGGGCCCCAGGGGTTGGGGTCCTCGGGCCTGAAAACGGCCCCCACACCCTTTTTTCCATGGGTGGGCCCCAGTGGTTGGCGGTCCCCGGGGGCCGAAATGGGCCCAGGAGGGGGTCTTGCTGCCTCCTCCCCCTTAATTTTCAAGGCTGAGCCCTAGGAGATTGGGTCCCTGGGGCCTAAATCGGCCCAGGATGAGGGCTGTGTGGCTCCCTCCCCCTTCTGCATTCGACCAGGCCCCTGGGGAAGGAGTCCCCAGGGCCGAAATCAGGGGGAGGGAGGAGGGCCACCCACGCCCAGCTCCCCAAATTGTTTTGATAAATGATACCCCGGGACCTGGCCCACCCCTGGAGCATATAGAAAACAAGCGCGGGAGCCCGCGCTTGTTTTTTAACTTAATTTTACTGTGGATTCACGGAGCCTAAGTGGATTTGCAGTAAAATAAAAAAATAAAAAATAAATTAGCACCAGTTAGGGGTTCCTCTGGCACCCCATCACCAGGCTTAGGGAGTCAAGGTATTTTTACCCTGCCCCTTATCTTTTTTTTAATGGTTTTTCTTGGTACTCAGCTAAGTCCAAGTCCCATGATGGCTGCCAGCACTTACTGGCAGCCATGATTTCACGTCCCTGGATATCTATAAATCTTTTTTCTTTAATAACTCCAAAATCTCAGAATGGATTTACACCAAATTACAAAAAGCACTCTTTCAAGCTTACTGCAAATTTGGTGTCATTCCATTAAGCGGTTCAGGCTGTAGTTGTGTCTAAAATCCCTATGGGAAATTGCATGGGGAAAACGTGTTTTGGGACTCCCCTTTTTCTCTGCCCCGCTTGACCGCTCACCCCAAAACTTTCCAGACAGCAGCTGAAGTGATTGGCGTACTAGTTTTGAATATTTTCTGCAAATTCATCTAATGACTTCAATTTTATTAGCAAAACAAAAAACCCTTTGTCTATTGAAACTAGGGGCCATATTTATGACCTGGTGTGCATCGCTCTTGCACCATATGGTGGTTCTGCAGAGTGAATCAAACCTAAAGTCATATTTTTGAAGCCACGCAAAGCCGCTTTGCGTGGGTTTGAATGGATTCAAAATTATGGAGTAATTAAACGCTGTGTTGTATTACTCTGTGCAAGGGAGGCATTCCATGGGTGTTCCCCCTCAATTCCCATGGTTTTTGACACATTCCCAGATTTACCAAACCCGGTAAACCTGTGAATGTGCCAAAAAGATACGCCTTCACACGTGAGGCGTAATGAGGAAAAATATCTTTATTTCTCCTAGTTTTTTCCTTTTCTATGTGTGCTGCATTCTGCAGCAAACACAGGAACAGGAAAAAGCCTTTTAGGATTTCTTTTGTGCGGGAAGGTGCCCCTTCCTGCACAAAAGCAATCCTGCCTACAAAACAGGCACCCTTGCACCATCGTTGGTGCTAGGCTGCCAAAACGGCACCAGCGCAAGGGGAAAGGACAGGAATGTGCCATATTAGATAAATACAGCGCATTCCACTGGCTTACAGTCGAAGGAAGAATATCTTTCAAACTGCTTACCCACACATACAAGGCCCTTCACAACGTTTGTTTGCTGTAACACTTTTCGCCCTAAGTGGGATGGGTATGCCCAGACGTGGGTCCCTTGCTCACTGTGCCACTGGATTCAAGCTAGCCTGGCTGAAGAAGGGTGACATACCCTGAAACCGGTCCCAGGATGCTTGTTTCCGGTCCAGGGAGGACCTGGCCTGGCAGTTCGGTCTGGACTGTTCCCATGGGGCACAGGGTCAAGACTGATTTGCATATGGCTGGGTCCAAACTGGGGTGGCGTAGTGGGCAAAAGAACGATGGATTTAACCCAGATCTTTTGACTGGGGGAGAATGTTTGCATTGTCAGCATTCCGTCCATCGTTTGTTTGCTGTAACACTTTTCGCCCTAAGTGGGATGGGTAGCCCAGACGTGGGTCCCTTGCTCACTGTGCCACTGGATTCAAGCTAGCCTGGCTGAAGAAGGGTGACATACCCTGAAACCGGTCCCAGGATGCTTGTTTCCGGTCCAGGGAGGACCTGGCCTGGCAGTTCAGTCTGGACTGTTCCCATGGGGCACAGGGTCAAGACTGATTTGCATATGGCTGGGTCCAAACTGGGGTGGCGTAGTGGGCAAAAGAATGATGGATTTAACCCAGATCTTTTGACTGGGGGAGAATGTTTGCATGGTCAGCATTCCGTCCATCGTTTGTTTGCTGTAACACTTTTCGCCCTAAGTGGGATGGGTAGCCCAGACGTGGGTCCCTTGCTCACTGTGCCACTGGATTCAAGCTAGCCTGGCTGAAGAAGGGTGACATACCCTGAAACTGGTTCCAGGATGCTTGTTTCCGGTCCAGGGAGGACCTGGCCTGGCAGTTCGGTCTGGACTGTTCCCATGGGGCACAGGGTCAAGACTGATTTGCATATGGCTGGGTCCAAACTGGGGAGGCGTAGTGGGCAAAAGAACGATGGATTTAACCCAGATCTTTTGACTGGGGGAGAATGTTTGCATTGTCAGCATTCCGTCCATCGTTTGTTTGCTGTAAAACTTTTCGCCCTAAGTGGGATGGGTATGCCCAGACGTGGGTCCCTTGCTCACTGTGCCACTGGATTCAAGCTAGCCTGGCTGAAGAAGGGTGACATACCCTGAAACCGGTCCCAGGATGCTTGTTTACGGTCCAGAGAGGACCTGGCCTGGCAGTTCGGTCTGGACTGTTCCCATGGGGCACAGGGTCAAGACTGATTTGCATATGGCTGGGTCCAAACTGGGGTGGCGTAGTGGGCAAAAGAACGATGGATTTAACCCAGATCTTTTGACTGGGGAGAATGTTTGCATTGTCAGCATTCCGTCCATCGTTTGTTTGCTGTAACACTTTTCGCCCTAAGTGGGATGGGTATGCCCAGACGTGGGTCCCTTGCTCACTGTGCCACTGGATTCAAGCTAGCCTGGCTGAAGAAGGGTGGCATACCCTGAAACCGGTCCCAGGATGCTTGTTTCCAGTCCAGGGAGGACCTGGCCTGGCAGTTCGGTCTGGACTGTTCCCATGGGGCACAGGGTCAAGACTGATTTGCATATGGCTGGGTCCAAACTGGGGTGGCGTAGTGGGCAAAAGAACGATGGATTTAACCCAGATCTTTTGACTGGGTGAGAATGTTTGCATTGTCAGCATTCCGTCCATCGTTTGTTTGCTGTAACACATATTAGATAAATACAGCGCATTCCACTGGCTTCCAGTCGAAGGAAGAATATCTTTCAAACTCCTCACCCACACATACAAGGCCCTTCACAACACCGGACACGCATACCTGAATAGCCGCTTCTCCTTCCACACACCCAAAAGACACCTCCAATCAGCCCAGCTCTCACTGACCACCATCCCACATATCAACAAGACTAGAACTGGAGGAAAATCCTTTTCCTACCTCGCAGCCAAAGCCTGGAACACCCTCCCCCTCCACCTCCGGTAATCTCCCATATTGCCCCAGGTTCATGAAGGACCACAAAACCTGGCTTTTCGTGTGACCCCAGCACTCAACGGAGCCGCCCCCTCCCCCCCAGTGCCTTAAGACCCTCAATGGGTGAGTAGTTGCGCTTAACCAACCCTGATTGATTAATTGGTTCCTGCCGTTTCCCTGTGAAGCAGTGCAGCGCAGGAAGATGATTTGCTGTGCTGCCATGCACCACACACACACACAAATGTATATATATTTATTGATATATTTGTATATATACATATACAGGGGCAGATTTACAAGCCCCTTACGTCACTTTTGCGCCGCCTTTGCATCACTTTTGTGATGCAACGGCATCTTGCAAAACATTTGTTTTGCAAGACGTACAACGTAGGGGTTATCTAAGAAGAAGGACGGCGAGGACGAGGAAGGAGAGCGGCCATGGCGAGGAGGAGGCAGCCACGGCAGGTAAGTGCCTTTTTTCTTATTTTACAATTACTTATGGAGGGGGGAGGGCGCGGAGCGAAGTTCCACGGAGTTGTTTTCCAACTCCGTGGAACTTCCTGTAGAGGCACTATGCCTGCTCCGCCCACCCTTAGTGATTGATTAAGGAGATGCAAGAGGGGCATCCCAAAACACATTTTTCCTCCAATGCATTTTCCTTAGACTTTACATCAGATGAAGCAGGAAAATGACTGAATGGATTTGCAAGAAATTTGGCAGGAATGTAGATTATTGGTTGAAAAGGGTCGTTTTTTGTTATTTGAGGAAAATTGGGTCAGTCATTTTAAAGGTATAAGGCATAGAAACGTGGTGATATATATTTTGTGTTATATAGTAGTATTTTTGCAGTATACCATGGTATATAGCAATGACAAAAAGGACAAAACACCATGTTATTGGTTAATGCATGCCCTTACAAAATTAAAAGGCAGCGATATCATCAAGAACTCGCTTTGGCTGTGTTCTGGGTTTTTACGCTGGATAAAGGTTATTACAATTTTAGGAAGCTAAAAAACACATGAGGCACTTTATTAAAGTCTCAATAGGTAGAAAAAATATTTTTTGGGCTGTATATATTTTAAAAAAACTTTATGGGGTACCGGGGTACTACCTAGGAAGTACCGTGGTACCTAGGGAGAAGAAAATAAAATAAGTAATGGCAGCAGACACTCTACTCTACTGTGCATCACTTATGCCACTGCACTCTATGCCACTCTACTCTACTCCACACCACTCCACTTTACGCCATTGCACTTTATACCACTGTACTGTACTCTGCATCCCTCTACGCCACTCCACTCTATGGTGCTCCACTCTATGCCACGACACTCTATGGCACTGCATTCTATGCCACTGCACTTTATGCCACTGCACTGTATGCTACTGCACTCTATGCTACCGCACTCTACACCAGTGCACTCTAGTCTGCACCACCCTACGCCACTGCACTCTATGCTATTCTACCATACTCTGTAACACTCTAAGCCAGTGGTTCCCAAACTTTTTTGACCCGTAGCTCCCTTGACCTAATTGGCAGTTGGCCGCGGCTCCCCACCATTTTTTTACCGGAAGCCAAAACTTGCTTCTGTGTGTATTTTGTGCATATTATTATATCTGTCCTCTTCAATCCTTCCACTATCCTTTTTCAATCCAAATTAAAATCTCACATGTCCACCCCGCAATTTAATTTCATATCTCCCAATACTAATTCACCACTAATCCTCTTTGGATGCGTGCTACTCGCTGAAATAGTGCTTCGACAAGTGTAGTAAGTGCTAAATAAATGCAATTACAATATAGACATCGATTGTTGTTACCGCAAAATAGCACTAACCGTAATCGTTCTGAATTCACCGGGAAACCCAATATAGTAGTTTCACACCCGATAGACACTGCAGAAATTGGAACTTCTGAACGCGAAATGACCTTTGTATTTTCATATTTCCTTCTGCTTCTTCCTCGTCGCCCAGCCAGTCCTTATACACCATCCCAGTACTGCCCCATCCTCTTTACAGGTATATCACAGTATACATAGGATTTGTACATAAAGAAGTTCTATTAATGATAGCGAGGGTGGCCCACTTGTTGTAAAATGCAATGCCTGATTAGTCAATAGGTAGAAGATTGGCAGGTACCATGAAAATAAGGATGGTTATGTTTGTTTTCTGCTCAAGGGCAGTGGCAGGTCAAACCAAGGGTCGGCTGGATGGTGTGGTTACATTTGGCTCCTGCCATCCCCAACAGATGCACCACTGTGGTCAAAATCAAGCACACAGCAACAAAATACTGAAGCAGATCACTTTGTCCTAATTGCCCATTGGAGACAGCATCTCATCTGTGTTCCTTCTCGTGTGCAGTATACTGCCCCATAATGAATAATTGAGTTCCCCCTGTGCTCTTCCTGCCATCCCTTGCCCCAAGAAACTGCAACCCAACAATGGAGTCAGATGTCATTGTGAAGTTCAGTGGCGCTAAAGAGCCGCGCAACCAATAACCAAGTATATGTTCATTACACAAACAGTCTGGGCCATTGTTGCTGCTGTTTTATGTTAGTCAGATTTCATACTTCTATCTCTGCTGCTAATTTCACATTTATTAATGATGTTCTTTGCATTTTTGATGTCGTCTTCTGAGTCTGATAACCAGCCTTTCTTTCATTTGCTTTAAAAACCCTCGGCATTTCAACCCCCCGCATCTTGCAATGTGGCTACAATTTCCACATCGTGCGCGGCGGCGCCCCTGGCTTTTCATCGCAGCGCACCGGGGTGCTGCGGCGCACAGTTTGGGAACCACTGCTCTAAGCCACTCTATGCCACTCTCCCCTCCACCCCACTTCACTCTACACCACTCTACACTACACCACTCTACTCTACACCACTCTACTCTATGCAGCTCTACTCTATCCCAATTCACCCTACCCCACTTAACTCTATACCATTCTAGTCTATGGAACTCTACTCTATGCCAGTCTTTTCAATTCCACTCTAATTTACACCACTCCAAGCTACTCTACTCCATTGCCCTCTACACCAATCTACTCTACTCCACTCTACGCAACTGTATGCCACTGCATTCTACGTCACTCCACTCTAGTCTGCACCAATCTAATGTAAGCCACTCTACTTTACTCTTTACCACTTTACTGTATGCCACTGCACTCTACACCACAGCACTCTATGCTACCGCAGTCTATGCCACTGTACTCTACTCTGCAACTCTCTATGCCACTGCATTCTACACCACTCTACTCTACTCTTCACGACTCTATGCCACTGCACTACTCTGCACCACTCTACTCTATGCCACTCTACTGTACACCATTGTACTCTACTCTGCACCACTTTACTCTACGCCACTGCACTCTATGCCACTACACTCTATGCTACTGCACACTGTGCAACTCTACTATGCACCTCTCTACTCCACTACACTCTACTCCATTGCACTCTACACCATTGCACTCTACTCTATGCCACTGCGCTGAACACTGCTGCACTCTATGCCACCGCACTCTACAGCACTCTACTCAAGTGTCCACCACTCTACTCCACTGCACTCTACCCCATTGCACTATACGTCACTCTACTCTACTCTACTCTGCAGCACTCTACTCTACGCTACTGCACTCAATGACACTGAACCCTATTCTGCACCACTGTATGCCACTGCACTGTATGCCAATCTGTTCTATGCTGTACCACTCTACTCTATGCCAGTGCACTCAATGCCACTGTACTATACTCTACAATACTTTACTCTATGCCACTGCACTGTATGCCACTGCGCCTTACGCCTCTGCACTGTATGCCACTGCACTCTATAACACTGCACTGCATGCCACTGCATTCCATGCCACAGCACTGTGCACCAGTGCAGTCTACGCCACTGCACTCTACACCATTGCACTCTATTTTATGCCCCTGCACTCAATGCCACTTTACTCTACTTTGTGCAGCTCTACTATATGCCAGTGCTCCCTAAGCCGCTCTAGTGTATGCCATGCCAGAGTGCAACTGTATGCCACTCTACCCTACTCCAATCCACTTCTCAGAATGCCACTCTACACCACTCTACTCAACTCTACGCCTCTCCACACCACTCTATACCATTTCACTCTACCCCACTTCACTCTACTTTATGTCACTGTACTCTACACCACTCTACTCCACACCACTCTACTCCACACCACTGTACTTTATGCCACTCTACCCCACTTCAGTATACACCACTCTACTCTATGCCACTCTTCCACATGCCACTCTACTCTATGCCACTCAAGCTACTCTACTCCACTCCACTCTACGCCACTGTACTCCACTTTACTCTACTTCACTGTATGCCACTCTACATCACTGTATGCCACTGCACTCTACGCCACTGCACTCTACGCCACTCTACTGTAGTCTGCCCCACTTTACTGTGTGCCACTGTACTCTACTCTGCACCACCCTACTGTACACCACTGCACTCTATGCCATTGTACTCCATTCCACTGTACCTGACTCTGCACTGCTCTATGCCACTGCACTCTATGCCACCACACTCTACACTGCATCACTGCACTCCATGCCACTACACTCTACTCCACTGTACTCTACTCAGCACTACTCTATGCCACTGCACTTTATGCCACTGCACTGTATGCCACTACACTCTATTCTGCAACACTCTACTCTACGCCACTGTACTCCCTTCTGCACCACTTTACTCTACACTGTACACCACTGCACTGTACACTACTGCACCCTACACCACTGCAGTCTATGCCACTGCACTTTACACCACTCTACTCAACTTTGCGCTACTCTACTCTAGGCCACTGCACTCTATGCCACTGCACTCTATGCCACTTTTCTGTACTCCATGCCATTCCACACAGTGCGACTCTACCCCACTCCACTCCACACAATTCCACTCTATTGTACGGCACTCTACTTCATGCCACTCTACTCTATGCCACTGTACTGAACGCTACTCTAAGCCACTGTAGTTCGCTCCCCACTATGCCACTCTACTCTACTCTATGCCACTCCACACCACTCTGTACCACTTTACTCTACCCCCACTTCACTGTATGGCACTCTACTCTACTCTACCCAATTTCGCTCTACAGCACTCTACTGTACACCACTTTACTGTATGCCACTTTACTTCACTCTACCCCACTTTACTGTACCCCACTTCACTCTACACCACTTCACTCTACACCACAATACTCTACACAGCTAAACTCTACACCACTCTACTCTGTGGCACTCAACTGTATGTTACTCTACTGTACACCAGTGTACTCCACTGTACGCAAATCTACTCCTCTAAAACACTACTCCACTCTAAGCCACTGCACTATATGCCAATGCACTCTATTCTGCATCAGTGCAAGCTACGCCACTCTACTCTATGCCACTGTATTCTACCCCACTTCGTTATACCCTACTTTACTCTACGCCCCTCTACTCTATGCCACTCTACTCAACCACACTTCACTTTTCACTCTCCCCACTTCACTCTACCCTACTTAACTTTACCCTACTTCACTCTATGCTACTCAAATCTATGCCACTGTACTCTACACCACTTGTCTCCACTACATTTCACTCTATCTCACTTCACTGTACCCCAGTTCATTCTACACCACTGTACTGTATACCCCTCTACTCAAAGCCAATCTATTCTACCCCACTTCGTTCTATACTACTTCAATCTACCCCACTTCACTCTACACCACTCTACTTTACACTACTGTACTATACTCCAGTGTACTCTACTCCACTTCACTCTACCCCACTTCACTCTTCCCCACTTCAGTGTACGCCACTCTACTCTACGCCACTTTACTATATGACACTCTACTTTATGCCACTCTACTCTATGCCACTCCAAGACACTGTAGTCCACTTCACTCTATGCCATTCTACTCCACTCCACTCTATTCTACTCTATGCCACTCCACACCATTCTATTCCACTGCACTGTATGCCACTGTACTATACTCCACTCTATTCTAGTCTGCACCGCTCCTCTGTATGCTACTACACTGTGTGTCACTGGACTCTGCTCTACACATCTCTACTGTACTCCACTGCACACCACTGCACTGTAAGCTACTGCACTATTCGCAAATCTCCTCTGCAGCCCTCTACTTTACGCCACTGCACTCCATGTCATTGCACTCTACTCTACACCACTGCACTCTATGACACTGCGCTGAACTCTGCTGTACCCTATGCCACTACACTCAATGGCACTCTACTCTAGTGTCCACCACTGTACTCTACTGCACTCTACCCTATTGCACTATACACCACTCTACTCTACTCTGCAGCACTCTACTCTATGCTACTGCACTGTAAGACACTGTACCCTACTCTGCACCACTCTATTCTATGCCACTGCACTGTATGCCACTCTAATCTACATTACTCAGCTGACTGCCATTCCAAAAAACTCTACTCCCCTACTGAATGCCACTCTACTACGCTGTACTCTAATCCACTCTAAGTCACTCCACGCCACTCTACACCATGCCATTCCACTCTACGCCACTCCACAAGAAGTTATCGGAAAAGTACCACTGTAGTATTGAAATGTAAAATATATATATATATATTTCACCAACCAAACAACTCTCAAAACCTCCTCTCCGCGAGAAGAGAGTAACGGACACCTCCAGGTAGAAATGGCAAATTTATTTTTCACACTCCTCCGTTTCTGACGCGTTTCGAGCAACAAGTGCCCTTGATCACATTCGGAACGCAGTCCGCCATATTGTTTATATATATTTTTTGCTATGCACTCCCCCAAGTGTCACGTGTTCACAAATATAAAAGAAACACTTTGGATTTGACTTTACATTGTCACCATCTACTCTTGCATAGATACTACGGGAGTTTATAAATAGAGGTATTTGCAATTTTGGTGATTAAGTTAGGCTTTCAATGTATAAATAGAAATAAATATACATAAATTAATATAAATACATAAATATGCCTATAAATAGATAAATACATAGACTATATACATGGATTACATTATTACTACAGTATGCATTTCTGCTTTACTGCACGCTGATCTTATGCTTAAGATCATATTAAATATCACCATGTAAACAATCTTATTTAAAATAGTGCCTTTATATTGCTGTTTAATACAATCACCATGTTTTCTTATATCTGCATAAATGCTTGACTCTATTAGACCAACTTCAATACTGTGGTCACCATCTATAAACAGTGTCTCCTGTATCTTCGATTAGTGATTGGAAGTCTATCCCTATCTTGTTATATTTTATTTATTGGGTTTTTCGTCCTGAGCCTATTGCCTCATATAAAGTGCTTCTGTGCCTATCAGCATAACGTGCAAGATTGCTTACTGAAAGTGCTGAGTGCTTTTAAGTGTAATACTAAGTATATAAAACAAAGTGCTAGTGCTAATAAAAACCCTAAACCTGGTTAAAAAAAAAACACCTGAAAGTACAAATTAATTAAATAATCACATTCAGGTTACAGCGGTTATTAACATTTTCTTATCAACATGTCCCTATTATTCAGTCTGTCATGATACTCCTTGTGGTGGAAATAGCAAATAATCTTTATACATTCTATAGGAAATTGTGCATGTCCTCTGTATTATTAAGCCCGTTTGGTGTTCTACAATCCAGTTCTAAAATCATACGTGTTTCTACTTGCCTCAGTAGTTTCTCCCTATTGCCACCTCTTCTAGGGTTGGGAATAGCATCAACAACGTAGTATTTTAAGCAATTCAAATCGTTATTGTGCATGCTCTTAAAATGTCGTGCCACAGGATATGCGGTGTCGTTGTTGACGATTGCTCGTAAATGCTGTAATATCCTGACATGCACCTGTAGCTTGGTACTTCCCACGTATCTCAAGCCACAGGTGCATGTCAGGACATACACCGCACATTCTGTTCTGCAGTTATAGCTGCCTTTGATAGCAATCTCTTCTGAGCTGAATGGAGTGGTATAATGTGTGGTGTTCGCTCCAAACTTACATGCTCGGCACGATGAGCATTTGAAGAAACCTTGTTTGGGTTTGAGCCAAGTATTTTTTTAACTCAATTCTGGGCTGTTCTTCACTAACTGGGACCTCATGGATAACGATTTTCTAAAAGTAATGTTGGGTTGTGTGGGGAGTCTAGTCCCTAAGACACCATCAGTGAGAACTATAGGCCAGTTCTTACGTATAATAGACCTCACCTTCCTTTCCTGTTTGCTATAGGTTGTTATGAGTCGGGGACCCTCATCCATCTGTGCCGGTTGTCTGTCCTCATCTTTTCCCGGAAGCAAAGATGCCCTAGGTCTTTCATCTGCTTTCTTTCCTGCCTCCCTCAATATTCTCTCACTGTATCCTCTTCTCCTGAGTCGAGTGAGTGCCTCTTGAGAGCAGTTTTCAAAATCTTGTTGTGTGCTACAACTACGTTTTAATCTAAGGAGTTCCCTATAGGGGATGCTTCTTATGAGGTGCTTTGGGTGCGCACTGCTGGCATGTAGCGTGGTATTGCCAGCTGTTGCCTTCCTAAATAACGTTGTTTCTATTCTTCCTTTCTCAATGTACACCCTAACATCTAAAAATTCAATGCTGCTTTGACTCATATGTGATGTGAACTTGAGATTGGCAGAATTTATGTTGATTTTCCTAATGAATTCCCTGGCACTTTCCTCATCACCCTTCCACACAATAGAAATGTCTCAATATAGCGTAGCCAATGTATGACATTTTGAACAAACGTATCATGATGGGTAATTTTGAGGACCTGTTCCTCCCACCAGCCCACATGCAAGCATGCGTAGCTGGAGGAGAAACAGGCTCCCATTGACACGCCTCTCACTTGTTTAAACAGTTCTTTGCCAAACATAAAATAGTTATTATATAGACACCATGAGATAAGGTCAAGCAAAATCTTATTGTGATTGTAACAGTTCAGGGGTCTTGTATCAAAAAAGTGTTTGACTGCGTTCAGACCTGTCTGATGTTCAATACTTGTGTATAATGCTTCGATGTCTAATGTGATCAGCATTAGACCATCCGCCCACTTCATGCCACTTATTTTCGTCAAGAAGTCCCCTGTGTCTTTTATATAAGTGGGTAGCCTTTTAACAAATTCTTGTAAAAAGAAGTCCACATACTGTGTAATGTGTTCCCCCATACTGTTTATTGCTGATATAATAGGTCTTCCCGGTACTGGTATAGTGTTTTTATGTACTTTGGGGATGAAATATATGATTGGGAGGACTGGGTATTCAATGTACATAAATTTATATTCATCAGATGATATTAGTCCCTCCCTTTTCCACTGTTGCAGATTTTTCTTGAGGGCTTCTTTTGCTTTGTTATACCCCTTTATGCTCGTTCTCTCATAGCATTCTTTATTGTCCAGTTGTCTTTTGGCTTCTTGAAGATATTCCTATATATACATTTGCAAAAGGATAGTCCCCGTCTTTTTGCAGAGCAGGAAAAACGGGAACACGGACTCCACTTGTTGCTGTAAATTTCAATTTATTAGATAGATTTGGATGGCAGGATGCCACGTTTTGCCCACCTCGTTGGGCTTGTTCACATACCGAGGTATACTTCCAAAATTGTGTTATATAGTGCTCTTTAACATCACGTGTTGAAAACTCAGGCATAGACATAGAAAACAGAGGCACTTTTAAACTAGTTGGAAAGAACATGGGGGCTGATTACGATGGCGGGCGGAGGCACCTCCGCGGTGCTGGCGGTGGTGAAAAATGCCCTTTTCCGCACTCCATCGGCGGTCCTTGCATCCGCCGTATTACGATGGGCAAACATAGCCCATTTCCCGTCTGCTGCGGTGTTTCGGGAACCGCCAGAAATCCCCTTCCGCAGCGGTGGCGGACGGAGCCAAAAGGGAGGGACCGCCGTGCGGAATGCGGTTACGACCGCCGGTCGAATTACGATGCCACAAACAGCCCATCACACCGCAGCGGAGAATCTGGCTATTCGTGGACAGCGGAAGCACTATCGCGGATAGCGAAAATCCACTCCCGGACACTCCAGACCGCTGTTCAAACGGTGGTTTGGGGTCTTTCCGCAGCAATTCTGACCGCCGCGGACGGATTTTCGGCTTTTCCACACGTTCCTGGCGGTGAATCCTGGAATCCGACCGCCGCGGTAGGGAGTTTCTGGCGGTGCATCCTAATCTGGCCGGCGGTTTTGCCACGGTACCTGCGGGCGGAAATTTCCCGCTAGCACGGCGGTCGGAATGCTTTTCCGCCCGCCATCGTAATCAGCCCCATAGTTTGTAAATATATATATATATATATAAAATAATGAATACTAAAAAATCACAATGTTCTGTCACTAGAAACAAATTTTTCCAAACAAAAGTAACATAGAAATTCAATGAAAAGAAACAAAGATTGAAGATGTGTTATAGTTAGGAAAACTTAATTTATTATTTCTAAACAAAACCACTTTAACCCACACGAAGCTTGGAAATTCAAAAGTTTTAGTTGTAACTTAAGGTTATAATGTCGGCTACAAGCAAAACTTTCCATAACTTTCGTACCTTCCCACTCAGTGTTGTAAACTCTTGTCTTCACTATGCACTGCTTATTCCTTTTCATATTACTCATAGTATGTTAAATCATTGCATTCATAACAACACTAGTGCCATCTCGAAGTACATTATTTATGAGAACACTGTGCATGGTAGAGGGCCGAATTATAGTTGATCCTGTGTCCTAAAATAGCTGCTGCAACATCTGTGTTAATATTGTGGTAGCCATTAACATCTTATTCCTTGATCTGCCGGGTCTGCTGAGCCTCGGTGGTGTGAAATATACATACATTTTGAACCTTAATTCCTCAAAAACTACTGAACGGATTTACACTAAGGGCTTAATTACGATGAGACTCGGAACGCCTCTGACCGCAGGATGGAGACTTTCCGAGTCTCATCGCGGTTTCAGTTTCGGCCGCCGCATTACGATGCAGGCGGTCGAAAGGGAAACCAGCTGGTCATTCCAGCTGGATTCCGACGGGCTCAAGGAGCCCGTCGGCCAGTCGGAGGCCTGCCCGTAATCCCTATGGATGGCGTTTTTGCCGTAGGGATTACGATCTTGGGTTCCCACAGGCTTTCTATGTCGGGCTTTCCGACATGGGAAGCCTGTCAGAAAGCGACATTGGGGGCCCCTAGCAAGGCCCCCTTCACTCTGCGGCCTTCAGATGGGGGCCGAGGGGGCATCTATGGTGCCCCCCTGTTAATCCCTGCACTGTGTGGCAGGGAGTATGTATGTATATATATATATATAATATATACGTAAATATATATATATATATATATATATATATATATATATACACACACACACACACACACACACACACACACATATATAAAGAACCATAACAAATGAAGTGGAATTAGTTTAAAAAAACATTCCGACTTAATTACACAAAAAAAGCAAACAATATAAAAAATGACATTTTACAAAAAATATATTACATATTACAAACATTACTAAATAAAAATAATGTTAAAAACATCAAAATAATATACATTTAAACAATATAAACAAAACTATAAAAATTGTAGGAATAATACATATACTATTCCCACTACAATCTGTGCAACAGTAAGAAAAGCGTTGGACTCCAGAAGGGTAAACTTTTACTATTCCCACTCCAGTCTGTGCAATAGTAGGGCAAGCATTAGACTCAGGAGGGGTAAAATGAACCATTCCAACTCTAGTCGTTGCAGCAGTAGGGAAAGTGTTGGACTCAGCAGAAGTTAAAATTGCTATTTCCACTCCAGTCGATGAAACAGTAGGTAAAGTGTTGGATTGTGGAGGGGTAAAATTTACTATTCCCACTCCAGTTGGTGCAACAGTAGGGAAAGGGTTGGACTCAGAAGGGGTAAAGTTTACTATTCCCACTCCAGTCTTTGCAACAGTAGGGAAATGTTGGACTCAGAAGAGGTAACATTTACCATTCCCACTCCAGTCTGTGCAACAGTAGGGAAAGAGTTGGACTCCGGAGGGGTGAAAATTGCTATTCCCACTCTAGTCAGTGCAATAGTAGGAAAAGGGTTGGACTCAGGAGGAGTAAAAATCACTGACCCCACTCCAGTCAGTGCAACAGTAGAGAAAACTTTGAACTCAGGAGGGGTACACATTTCTATTCCCACTCCAGTCACTGCAGCAGGAGGAAAAGTGTTGGATTCCGGAGAGGTAAAATTTACTATTCCCATTCCAGTCTGTGCAACAGTAGGGTAAATGTTGGACTCAGCAGGGGTAAAAATTACTATTCCCACTCCAGTCTGTGCAACAGTAGGGGAAGCGTTGGACTCAGGAGGGGTGCAAATTACTCTTTCCACTCCAGTTGATGCAACAGTAGAGAAAGTGTTGGATTGCAGAGGGGTAAAATGTACTATTCCCACACCAGTCGGTGTAACAGTAGGGAAAAAGTTGGACTCCATAGGGGTAAAAATTACTATTCCCACTCCAGTCTGTACAAAAGTAGGGAAAGGCTTGGACTCAGAAGGGGTAAAATGTACTATTGCCACTCCAGTCTGTGAAACAGTAGGGAAAGTGTTGGATTGCAGAGAGGTAACATTTTCTATTCCCACACCAGTCTGTGCAACAGTAGGGAATGATTTGGACCCAGGATGGTAAAATGCCCTATTCCCACTCCAGTCTTTGCAATAGTAGAGAGAGAGTAGTTCACTTCAACCAAATAAAATATTTTAGCAACTATATTAAATAGCAAGAAATATAAATATTTATATGTATATATATATATATATATATATATATATATATATATATATATTATCTACTGGCGGTCGCCAGTAGATAGTTATAGTTACAACCTATTATCCATAGGAAATCCGCGACATTCTATTTGAAATAACTCTCTTGCCGGTTGACGTATCTTCGCAAAATTTTCAAACTTTGTGGCCCGCTCCGGTCCGCTCCTACCCTGAAAGTCTCGGGGGATTCGTCAAGCGGGGGCCGAGAAAAAGGGGGTCCCAAAACGCGTTTTCCCCATGCAATTTTCCATAGGAAACTTTAGACACGGCTACAGCTCGAACTGCTGAACGGAATTACACCAAATTTGGCAAAGAGGTAGTTCTTGGTTCGGAAAGAACCCTTTTTGTTAAATGGTGTAAATCCGTTCAGTAGTTGCTGAGAAAATCAAAAGTAAAAAGATAGTGATATCTATGGCCGAGTAGGGTCCGCATACCCTCCCGATCACGAGCTGCATGTTAATTGGCTGTCAGCTGGCTGTCAACATTCCGATTCAGGAAATGTTGGCAGCTTCAGCCCCCCCACACGCCCCGGGGACCGCCACCTCCCCGGGGCACTAAACATTTAAATATGGGGGTCCGTTATGGACCCCCAGAGCCCCGGGGACCACCACCTCCCCGGGGCTGTGAACTGAATGGGAGGGGGGCCGCGTGGCCCCCCTCCTGGAGCCCTTGATGGCCCTGGGGACCACCACCCCCCAGGGCCGGCTCCTGCAGTGTCCCGGGGTGCCTACCCCCGGGACACTGCTGTTTGCAATGACAGGACGGGAGCCTCGCGGCTCCCGTCCTGTCATTGCAAACTGCTTTGGATATTGGAAGAGAGAGCAGGAAACCTGCTCTCTTCCAATATCCAAAGCCGATTGCTTTTCCACATGGGGAGCAGCATGTTAGCTGCTCCCCATGTGTAAAGCAATGCCGGCTCCGGTAGGACACGGGGAGCCGGCGGGACTGTGGGGGATTGGGGACCCCCACAGTCCCCAACGAGAGGGCCAGCCCCAGGGGATGGGGTCCCCGGGGCAAGTAGTGGCTCGGGAGGGGGGCCACGCGGCCCCCTCCCCAAAAAATAAAAAATAAAAAGTAAAAAAAAACGGAAAGGCCGGCCCCGGGGGATGGGGTCCCCGGTGCCTTAAATGGCCTGAGGAGGGGGCCACGCAGCCCCCTCCCTACGAAAAAAAAAAATCGAGGCCATGCCCCGGGGGATGGGGTCCCCGGGGCCAATACAGGCCCAGGGAAGGGGGCCACGCGGCCCCTTCCCCGTTTTTTTTTAAATTTGTAATTAGAATAGGGGTAAGGCCCTGGGGGATGGGGTCCCCAGGGCATAAAAACTGGAAAAAGGAAGGGGGCTACAGAGCCCTCCTTCAGGGGACAAACATTTTTTTTTTTTTTAAACGATCGGGCCCGCAGGGCCCGCAGGCCCCGCCCCTTCCTTCACCACTCTGCAAACGCGCCCTGGCGCGATTGCAGAGGGGAACGATCCCCTTGAATACTGGGGGTCCCTGGGGCCAACTAGCCCACCAGGAACCTCCAGTATGCGCCAGGGGCTGCCTTGCAGAGAGGTGTACAGAGGCCACGCCCCTTTTACACCTCTCTGCAACGCAGCTCTGTGGCGCTTTGGAGGTATATGGTGGGCTAGTTGGACTCCGGGGACCCTCAGGATTCAAGGGGACTTAATTCCCCAACTTAAAACGCGCCACGGGCGCGTTTGCACAGTGGTGAAGGGAGGGGCGGGGCTTCAGGTGACATGTGTGAAACAGGCCCCGTGGCGCGTTTTAAGATGGGGAATTAAATCCCTTCAATCCTGAGGGTCCCTGGGGCCAACTAGCCCAACAGGTACATCCAGAAAGCGCCACAGAGCTGCGTTGCAGAGAGGTGTAAAAAGGGTGTGGCCTCTCTACACGTCTCCTGCAACGCAGCCCCTGGCGCATATTGGAGGTTCCTGGTGGGCTAGTTGGCCCCTAGGGACCCTCAGGATTCAAGGGGACTTAATCCCCCAACTTAAAACGCGCCACGGGGCGCGTTTGCACAGATGTCACCTCAGGCCCCGCCCCTCCCTTCACCATTGTGCAAATATTCTTCTAAAATCATCCGAAATACGAATTCCTATTTACTCACCTGTTATAAGGAGAGACCTCAGTGCTGCATCTTTCAGCCCAGTACTGGTCCTGAAAAGTAATTTTAACCGTACTTACCAGTAACTTGAATTTCCTTCCATAGGATATCATTGCCTGCTTTTTGTTGAAAAAGTTTCTAAGTGTTGATTTTTGAAACATACAAATATTCCTCTAAAATCAGCCGAAATACGAATTCCGATTTACTCACCTGTTATAAGGAGAGACCTCAGTGCTGTATCTTTCAGCCCAGTACTGGTCCTGAAAAGTAATTTTAACCGTACTTACCAGTAACTTGAATTTCCTTCTATAGGCTAACATTGACTGTTTTCACTTGGAAATTCTTCTAAGTGTGGAGTTTTGGAACTTTAAAATATTCCTCTAAAATCAGCCGAAATACGAATTCCGATTTACTCACCTGTTATCAGGAGAGACCTCAGTGCTGTATCTTTCAGCCCAGTACTAATCCTGAAAAGTAATTTTAACCGTACTTACCAGTAACTTGAATTTCCTTCCATAGGCTAACATTGACTGGTTTCACTTGGAAATTCTTCTAAGTGTGGAGTTTTGGAACTTTATAATATTCCTCTAAAATCAACCAAAGTACGAATTCCAATTTACTCACCTGTTATCAGGAGAGAACCCAGTGCTGCATCTTTTAGCCCAGCACTGACCCTGAAAAGTAATTTTAACCGTACTTACCAGTAACTTATATTTTCTTCCATAGGAATCCATTGTCTGGTTTTCAGCAGAAAAGTTTCAAAGTGTCGATTTTCACAAACTACAAATATTCCTAAAAAATCGCCTGTATGACTTAAACGCATTCTTTCAACTGTTTACAGGAGATGCACCAGTGCTGGATCCAGGATCCAACACTGAGTAAGAAAAAGTAACGATAACAGTTTTTAACTTCTAAGTGAATTTCCTTCCATAGGATAACATTGGTGATTCTATGAGAAAAAGTTTCTAAGTGTGAACTTTTAAAGTACAATAATATTCCTTAAAAATCACGACTGTAACCAAAACGCTTTTACTCAACTGTTTACAGGAGATGTCCCAGGACTGAATCTAGGATCCAGTCCTGTGGTTAGAAAAGTAATCCATAAAGTAACTAATTGCATTTAACTAGAAATTCACATTGAGCTGAATGTTGCATTGTGTTTGAAAATGTGTTGCCCATTGCAACAACTGTAACTACTGTACTTAAAAGTCTATTGCCTATGTGCAAAGTATTTAAACTAAAGTAATTCATTCTGAGAAAGTATTTTTTGTAATGTAATGTATAATGTAATTACAATGTAATTTAAAAAATAAAATATTTTAAAAAAATTGTTTCTAAAAAATTTGGAAATCAGTATGAAAAAAATTTATATAACAATTAATACATTTAAAAATTGTCATTTACAAAACCTTTGAAATTCACTGAAAAAAACGTAGGTTTCAGACATGTTATAGTTACAAATTAGCATTTAAAAAACCTTTGAAATTCACTGAAAAAACCATAGGTTTCAGGGACGTTATAGTTACAAATTAGCATTTAAAAAACCTTTGAAATTCACTGAAAAAACCATAGGTTTTAGGGACAGTTATAGTTAGTTGGACATTGCACTCGTACAAAACCCGTGAAATTCCCCCGTTATAGTTAGTCCAGCTAACTATAACTCGCGCCCCGCAATGCACTGCTGATGACGTCACATATTACATCACTCATGACATGGTCAGTGACATCACTGATGACATCACTGATGACATCTCAAATGACATCACTGATGACATCATCCACGTGATAATCTGATGCACCTCTTCACACCCCAATATAACCTTTGATACACCCACTCTAAATTACAGACTGCCATTCGCAAAACCATAGACACTCCAACACCAATAACTACATACCCACTCACTGATTCTTAGGTCTACGCACACATCCACTCACTCACCCGTACAGTCACTCATACTTACGGTCACTCAGTACAGGACTATCATATGCACTCATACTCCTATATAGACACTCAAACACCGCCACTCATCCATAGAGGTACTCACACACCTAGTCAGTCATGCAAATAATTAAACACACTACCATTTACACACCTATACAGTTATACACACACCAGCTCACTTACTCATACAAATAGTAGCACATTCTTACGCTCTTATACAATCACTGATACAAGCACACACTCATCCATACAGCCACTATCACAATCACTCACTCTCGCTTATAGCTATTTATATACTCCAACACACATATATACTGCCTTTCACATATGTAGTTACTCACACATGTACCACTGGGACATACATTCACTCACTAACACACTCTTACACACACTTACCCACCCATACAGTCTATCACAGATGCACTCTTGAAACCATCCACCCAGTGAATCACCCACTCACACATCTATGCACAGAGTTGCACACACCCCTCCCACACAAACACTCAGGCACCCATACAGATACTCAGACAAGCATTCAATAACTCATATAGACACTCATGTAGCTATTCACAAACACATGCAGCCACTTACACAGCAACAGACAGACGGATACAGACATTCACCCAGTTTAGTCACTAACCCATGCATTCAGTAAGATACGTTAAATCACTCACTTATAGAGTCAGTCACGCACCTACTAAATCATCCATACAGACACTTACACACCCACTCATTCTTCAATACGTCTTTTCCTATATATATTAAAAATATTTAAACTTTACAGAAACACACAGTCACTGGATGATGTCATCAGTGATGTCATTTGAGATGTCATCAGTGATGTCATCAGTGATGTCACTGACCATGTCATGAGTGATGTAATATGTGACATCATCAGCAGTGCATTGCGGGCGCGAGTTATAGTTAGCTGGACTAACTATAACGGGGGAATTTCACGGGTTTTGTACGAGTGCAATGTCCAACTAACTATAACTGTCCCTAAAACCTATGGTTTTTTCAGTGAATTTCAAAGGTTTTTTAAATGCTAATTTGTAACTATAACGTCCCTGAAACCTATGGTTTTTTCAGTGAATATATATATATATATATATATTTCTCCTTTCCACCAAAAGCAGCCGAACTCTCGCCGTTGGGTGCACCCCCAGAGGAAGAAGCAGGCACTCATGGGGACTTCCATAGATTGCTTTACTAGATCAAATAGCAGATGCGTTTTGGCTTTTGCCTTTGTTTAATTATTTATAATTAAATTAATTCCCACCCTATACCCCTACAAACAACACAAACTGCACCTAAACCTTAACTTAATACAACAAATTAATTACACAATTAACATAATTAATTATCAATTAAATATTTATTATTCATTAAAAAATAATAATTAATTAATTATGACTAATTTACTTACCGCCCTGCACCCCTATAAAACCCACAATCTGCTACTGCACTAAAAAGAACAATTCACTATTAAATAAAATTTTAAAACAACTAAAAATGTACAAACTATGTTAAAAAACATTAACAATTCATAACACATACAATTAAAATATATGCTAAAATACATAAAAATAATTAAAAAACAATATTATTAACAATGATACTTTTGTAAACGATATTAACAACATGGATATTTTCTAACATCAATATTAACAGCATATATATTTTTGTAAATGATATTAACAACATAGATATTTTTGACATCGATATTACTTACCTTAAAATCGATATTCTTGTCAACGAAATTTTTGCACATGATATTTGTGCATCACGATATTTACAATTCGATATTTCTGCATCTCGATATTTTTTTTCTCAATATTTTGTCCGAATTCCAGCTGTGCACAGCGGGGATTGTGTGTGTTAGGAATTTGCTGCCTGCAGCAGGTGGGGAAGTGCCTAGATGCAGTTCAGGCCTTACGGCCAAACCCCAATGTGCAAAATGACCAAAGGCAGCAGGTGACACTCAGATAATGGAAATAGACCTAGACCTGTGAGCAAATCTGTGTTGCTTATGACTGATGGGGCTTGGAATAAAGCGTATTATTATTAAAACCACAGAAATTCACTGGGCAAAAATAGTTAAGAACTGAATTATGATTCCGGCCATACATATACATGCCATGACAGTGAAAATAAATGTAGCTCATTAGCACGTTATTTAGTGCAATTGTACTAATAAACACACATTCACACATGTATCACTACAGTGCAAAGGTCAAATTCAAGTGTGTTATCACAGTCCAGAAGAAGTAATATGAGAAAACACTTTTTCTGACTCACAGGTTGCATTAAACAATTACTTCACACAGGGAAAAAAACTCTCCTAATAGTCACACTATCCCTTCAGTGTGGTTTTACATTGCAGCACAAATTGAGCTCCTTGCATCCTGATTTAGGTTACATAAATGTACATCAAAAAATGTTGTGCAAAAACATCTTACACAGATGCACAGTGGGAGGGGATGGGCCTTGTCTCACAAGAATCATATATTACACCCTGCACATCTGCATATAAACTACATATATCTCCATATCTATATCGATACATATTTACATGGATGGATGGATGGATGGATGGATGGATGGATGCATGGATGGATGGTTTAATGCTGATCATGAGCTTAGATCCATCTTGGGATATTCAGGCACATTGACACTGCGAAAAGTATAAGTGATTTTTACGCATTTCACTTGTGGCAAACAGGAAATTTCCAGTAACGGTAAACAGATGTTTTAAAGCACAATGTTAGTGTTGCCCTCAATAAAGGGAAAGGTTCCCCTAAACTAAACCTATTAGATATTAAAATTAGGAGTTCGGGCTTTCCAGATCTTGTGTTTGTTTGTCTCTGGACAGACATCTGCAACCAGCTTACTGAATACCGAGACTTCACACATCTGCGCTCCTTCACACTGAGAGCCAAGAGCACAAAGGCACATTTAAGCACCGAGTTATTAATCGAATGCAGACACTTATCAGGCAGAACAATTGATGAAACCATCATGTTCAAGAACACCCAGATCAGCAAATACATTGTTTATGTCTATTGGTATTTATATAAAGATAATTGCATTTTTATATTGCATTTAATCACCCAGTCTTCAACGTGCTACAAATGACAGATGTTCCCATTAGAGAAGCCCAGACAAAACAATGCACTTTTATCTCCCAGTTAGATCAGAGTCTGTTTGGAGGAATTATCCGGTGAGGATCCCAGTAGGAGGCCCTCTTGATTACAGGAATACTCAATTTGAATGTCTTATTCTTTTGAGCTTTCTGTGTAGCTTTGTTGGCCACAGGCTAGCGTAAAGCATCTGCTCTACAACAACAGATGTCCCTACCTATAAGATTTTAGTGAAGCAAATGTGTTTCACTTCCTTGCTTGACAAGACAAGCATCCTACCATAAAAGTAACACATCAAAACTAGCAGATATTCATGTGATGCAAGAGTTAAGATCCACATTGCTTCCTATTGAGGAGACATAACATACCAACAGTGGAAAAGAACTGAAAGACATGTGACACCCACTGACGCTCAATAAATATTTTACATGAAAAATCAAATTAGAAAACAGAGCAGTGACACGCAAATGTGAAATTCACAAAATCAATCAGACCAATTTAAAGAGGGATATGCCCTGCCCCCTGCCACAATCAGTGGCACACAGTTCTATTCCAGATGATGGCTCTAGAAGCAATGAAGAGCTGAAACTTGTTGACCCTAGGCGTTAGGATGTAAGTCCAAGAATAACTACTAAGGAATGTCCCGAGGGAAATAATATGCATACTTTATTGTTATTGTTACTAGCAATGTGCGCTGCTGGTATAAACTACATAGTAAAGATATTATAATATATGAATGACAACAGAAATGTTTTGTTTTTTTAACAATTAATGCACCTGCCACAAAAAGAAATGACTACTGGAACATGATGGATTGATTTGAATTACCAATTGTTAATTCTTTGTTATTATTGCACAAAAGTAATTACACTGATTTTCACTTCACTTTCTTTGCAACCACCAATTACTTTCTCTGGCTCTTTAAGAAGTAATCCCAAGCAAAAGTATAATATGATGATTCTCGAGGAAGATGGTGCATAATGTTCACAACTTGATTTAAATGAAATTTAAGCAAAAAGCATTAAGAAAGATCGTGATTAGTTCATGCATTCTGTCTTAAATGCAACCCTCTGCCAAATTGAGACCATTAAAAATAATGCTATTCCTCACCAGAACTAGATTTTCTAGGGTCAGACATGGGTATTAGTAATATTATTTACATGTAAGCCCTTCTACTATTTTGTATATAGGGCTATGTTCCTATGGAGCAGATGTCTGTCTCATGGGTGGTGCTGTTTTGATTTCTAACATTTGTTGTGACGTGGTATTTTCACTCATGGCTTATGCAATCTTCATTGTCCTAATTATACTCTTTACAGTCCTTTATTCATGAGATAAAGCTGCCAATGAAAAAAGACAGTCATGGTGGCCCGTTAAAATCATACTCTTTTAACACAATCGCTTCTGTCTCTAATTTGAAATATTATTTCTTGACCCTTTTTTTGAAGGTTGCTCAAGTGTCATGTGTTCAGTTATTGGCCCATTATAGTTTTCCCTATGTTAGCCTAACTGTGCACGATGTAGGCCGCATATGTTTTGCGCATGTTACTATATAAACACGCCTATTTTTGTGCCACATTGTACATTCACACAGAACTTGCAGTTGTTTTTGCGTTCTGTTCTTTCCTGGGATTTAGTCTGAACACAGCGGGCAAGGTCAAACAACAATGTCCCTTGTTATTTTGTTCTGGTCAGGCACTTGCACCTAGACGTAGCACATGAGTGCAGCTGTTGTTTGTGAGCATATGAGCCTTGTCATATAGGTATGCACAGCAATGTAACATACATGGAGAGAGACACTTTCTGAGAGGAGATCACTGCAGTACCTGAGATGTAGAACGCCTATTTTTGTATGCTAAGGTACGGGTTCTGCTACTAATACCAGAGATCTTTGTTGTATAATCATTCTGCTTCTGTAGAAGGGATGGCCAGGGGGGTTAGGCTAATCTGTCTCATAATATGACATGGCTTTTCATACTCTGACTATGATGACTGTATTTTCTAATTGTGGCACGAATACTGCATTCTAGAGCACAATAGTTTAAATAAAAATTTCAAACTTCCTTTCTGTCTCAGTTATATCCTATTGTGGACAAGTGTGAGAGCGAAAGGGGGTGTCCTGTTACCACGATCCCTGAGAGAGTCGGGAGTGTTGTGTTCTGGGGTGTCAATTAATTTGCCTCTCTTGATATGGTTAGGAGGGCAAGTAAAACACTAAAGCTAGTCGGATTTGGGCTCATGGGTATAGGGGTGGTGTAGTGACTCAGTCCCTAGCTACTGATGTTCTATGGTCCCAAGCATAGTTCTGTTCCTGAGCAGAATCCCTGTAACACAAGCAACCAACTGATGTGAAGTCCTATTACCTCTTGCGGGAGAAAGAGGATCATGACAATTGTAGGAACGAATATCAGAACTCAGGCCCAGATTTACTAAAAAGTCAGGGAATGCAGCAAGACAACTTGCGCATAACAGGGAGAGAGAATACATGTGCCATATCTATGAAAATATGACTCATTCCTGCTCTCACCCTACACTGAGTGGTGTCTAGTGCCATTGCAGGAACCCTTGTACCATGGTACAAGGGTGCCTGTGTTACAGATAGGATTGTTTTTGTGCAGGAAGGACCACCTTCCTGCACAAAACAATCCTCAGAGGCCTTTTCCTCTTACTATATGTGCTGGAGGATGCAGCACATATAAAAAAAGGAAATAACGAGGAGAAATAAACATATTTCTTCTCGTTATGCCTCTTTTGAGATGGCATACCATTTTGACACATACCCATGTTTACTAGTATACTTTATAAGTAGTTTACTTTATAAATCTGGGAATGCGCCAAATGCATGGGTGGGTGAGTGGGTATGCCCACACTCCATCCATTGAATTCCTTCCCTATGCAAAGCAATGCAAGGCAGCGACTTGCGTGGCCTTAACTTACACTACATTTACTAAGCCACGCAGAGCCATGCAAAGTGGTCTTGCGTGGCTTAGTATATCTGACTCACGGGCTTGTATTGCCTTGTGTTGCCGTGCATGACTCTACAGTGCTTAATTTGCAAAATAATAAATGGCAAGGCCCTCCTCAAGAGGCCACTTTATCTTGCCCCACCCATTGCCCCTACCAGCACTGCCAAGGACACAAGCAGCACAACTACTAATCATCACGCTCCTGCAAGTGTCAAGTGAGACAAATCATACTATTCCAGTTCTCTAAAGCTCTAGGAATGACTTGGGCAGCAGGTACTAGTGATTTTTAATGTATAGTAAATTAATAAACAACTGTTGTTTTGCTCATCTCTAAATTGGACAAACATCACCACCATGTGGCAGATTTTCGTAAATGCTGACATTTCAGTGCTGAGCACCGGAAAACACCAGCTCAAAATAAGCATAGGTGAGGGGAAGGCAATGCAAGCCTGTAGTAAATCTGGGCCTCAATGTACTGTATATTTCTTGAAGTGGTAAAAGCATATCCACTCTGTCCATCTTTTTCAACAAATCTTGTCTTCTGTGGAACAGCCAAGAGCAAGGTATCAGCTCAGTCCAAATGGCAGCCCAATGACAGATATGAAAAATACTACTATACCTATAAATGTATTGTTGAATCAATAATTCCTACAGTGCGAGTAGATTTTAGTTCAGCTTAGTTAAAGTTACCTGAAAGATCTTCAACATGAAATGTTATTTCCCCCCTGCATTGTGCTCAGGAGACTGCCATTAGACGAGTAGATACCACCAAGATCCCTGCCGCAATGGCAATGCCCACAACTTTATAGGCTGCAGAAATTGCAAATGTGATTGAGTTGAAAGTGAATGGTTGCTCCGTTTGTGACCTGCATGGAGTAGCATGTATGGAATTCCACTGTCTAGGAGAAATAATCAACTGTGCTAGTGCAAACATCCAATCAATGTAGCAGGTTCTCAACCCTAATTTGCTAATCTATCTGGTAGATGTGATTTCTGCTAGTATTGCCACTTATCGAGATAAAAGAGGAAGAGACATTTATTCCAGAGATATGAAAAGAGCCTCTTGCAGTTTCAGGGGTACCATTAAAGGGTCACATGAAGATAGAAGTGGATGCTTCATCATGTGCTCACCTGTGAATTCCCATTGGAGATTAGGAGCAAGAGACTTTACATCTATAACACTCTGCAAATGTTCCTTACATGCTTCACTTACTGCCTGTGTATAGGAAAGTAGGATCTACTTCTTATGGATACCCCAACTTTTTGCTTGATGTTACACTGTTTTTGACTAGCCTGACTGGGATCCCGCTAATCAGGACCCCAGTCTATCTGCTTTCTCACTAACATGTTATGCCATGTACTCAGGTACACTCCAAGCTCAAGCAGGGGAAGGCAGGACAATAGGCATCCTGTCACAGGGAGGTGTGACCACCTCCCAGACAGGATTTAGTGTATTGGGGCTGGGTGAGTGCACTTCCAAAGTGCCTGAAAGTCTGCATGAGGGGCACACTTGGTGTCCCTGTGCATAGTCCAGTTCAAACCAGTCCTGGGAGCCGTTGGCCCCTGCTCTGGCGCAAAACTGGACAAAGGACAGTGGAGTATCCTCCCCACTGTCCTGACCCTCCCCTGGAAGGGTTCCCTGAATCTGTCCAACCCTCTCCCGTGGGTACTTAAGGGCTTACCTGGCTGTATGACCCTAGATTTGACGTGGACAAGATTCTGATCAAGAAACAACTGACCTTCCACCGTCTGGACACTCTAGACTTTGCTGGACTTCGACTGGGACCGACTTCATCTCCCTCTCCGTCCAAAGCATTGTCTGTGCCCGTGCAACATACAGGCTCTGTGCAGGACCTGTGGAGCATCAAGGACAACTGAAGTTATCTCCCTTGGGGTGAAGGAGTCACTCCCCAGCATTTGCAGGCACCATAATGCAACTGACCGGTCTGCTGATCCTGAGCTCCTGTGGACTCTGAAGGCTCCAGCAACACAGGAAGTGGGTTCCTACATTACTTGAGTTTGAGCTACCATCTCACCAAGTCTGAGGCCAGTATCCCTTGTGGGGATCGCATAACTCGAACCCCTGTGCACCGTGTACTTTTGCAAGTGCATATGCTTGCTGGTGTCCCCCAACTAAGTGCATTGGGCTGTCGATAGCCTCAAATTCTGCACACATTTCGTTCAAAGGACTTTAGCCTCCTTGCACTCTGTGACCTGCAAGCTGTTACTTTGTTAAACTGCCAGAGGTCCCCTTGCGACTTCTGTGCCTTCCGTCTGTGAGTCCATTTGAGGGACAACACTGCTTTTCCTGGGCTCCCCTGGTTGCTCCAGGCCTGCCCTGCCCTGACCCACCCTTAGGGGTATGGATGCCTACCACTACCACCATCACTACTCAGGGGGGGCTGGATGCCTACCACTACTATCATCCACACTCAGGGGGGGATGGATGCCCACCACTACCACCCCCCCTACTCAGGGGGGCCTGGATGCCTGTCACTACTACCATCCCCACTTATAGGGGGCTGGATGCCTACCACTACTACCATCCCCACTCATGGGGGGATGGATTGCCACCACTACCACCCCCCCGACTCAGGGGGGCCTAGATGCTTGTCACTACTACCATCCCCACTCATAGGGGGCTGGATGCCTACCACTACTACCATCCCCACTCATGGGGGGATGGATGCCCACCACTACCACCACCCCTACTCAGGGGGGCCTGGATGCCTGTCACTACTACCAGCCCCACTCATAGGGGATGGATGCCTGTCACTACTACCATCCCCACTCATAGGGGCTGGATGCCTACCACTACTACCATCCCCACTCATGGGGGGATGGATGCCCACCACTACCACCCCCTACTCATGGGGGCATGGATGCCTGTCACTACTACCATCCCCACTCATAGGGGGATGGATGCCTGCCACTACCACCACCCCTACTCAGGGGGGCCTGGATGCCTGTCACTACTACCATCCCCACTCATAGGGGGCTGGATGCCTACCACTACTACCATCCCCACTCATGGGGGGATGGATGCCCACCACTACCACCCCCCCACTCAGGGGGGCCTGGATGCTTGTCACTACTACCATCCCCACTGATAGGGGGCTGGATGCCTACCACTACTACCATCCCCACTCATGGGGGGATGGATGCCCACCACTACCACCACCCCTACTCAGGGGGGCCTGGATGCCTGTCACTACTACCATCCCCCCTCATAGGGGGATGGATGCCTACCACTACCACCACCCCTACTCAGGGGGGCCTGGATGCCTGTCACTACTACCATCCCCACTCATAGGGGGATGGATGCCTGCCACTACTACCATCCACACTAATGGGGGGATGGATGCCCACCACTACCACCCCCCTACTCAGGGGGGCCTGGATGCCTGTCACTACTACCATCCCCACTCATAGGGGGCTGGATGCCTACCACTACTACCATCCCCACCACTACCACCCCTCCTACTCAGGGGGGCCTGGATGCTTGTCACTACTACCATCCCCACTCATAGGGGGCTGGATGCCTACCACTACTACCATCCCCACTCATGGGGGGATGGATGCCCACCACTACCACACCCCTACTCATGGGGGCCTGGATGCCTGTCACTAGTACCATCCCCACTCATAGGGGGATGGATGCCTACCACTACCACCACCCCTACTCAGGGGGGCCTGGATGCCTGTCACTACTACCATCCCCACTCATAGGGGGATGGATGCCTACCACTACTACCATCCACACTCATAGGGGGATGGATGCCCACAACTACCACCCCCCTACTCAGGGGGGCCTGGATGCCTGTCACTACTACCATCCCCACCCTTAGGGGTATGGATGCCTACCACTACCACCATCACTACTCATGTGGGCCTGGATGCCTACCACTACCACCATCACTACTCAGGGGGGCTGGATGCCTACCACTAACACCACTCCTACTCATAGGATGGGTAATGCATGACACAACTAGCATACTCCCACATAAGGAATTACAGAAGATTACATCCCCCCCACACCATGACAAGTGTGTGTAGTCTGTGTCAAATGCCTACAACACTGAACATGACATTGAACATACAATGTGACCCCCTAGCACATGTGTCACACAGAAATGTGTGTGGCCTCCACAATGCAAGCCGACCATGGCCACTGTGGCAATGCGCTCGAACACCCCATCACCACAGTGACCAAAAGGGAAGTGTGGTGTCCATAGCTGATGCACATTTTGAACAGTGTGGCAATGGGGCCTAAAGCCCCATCACCACAGTGACCAAAAGGGAAGTGTGGTGTCCATAGCTGATGCACATTTTGAACAGTGTGGCAATGGGGCCTAAAGCCCCATCACCACAGTGACCAAAAGGGAAGTGTAGTCATGGTAAAAGCTGCCAAAGCCAAACTGCATGGATGAATCCTGGTCACACAACAACAAACACATCAGTGGCATAGTAGTGCTTGTGTCCCATAGCAACATAGATTGGTCGAGGGAAACAGTGCAGTGTCACTGAAACATCGTTTTGGCCATGTGCATACAAACATCACCCATGGGGTCCCACATTGTCAACATTCACAAATAACACAATGACAGAAGTGACCATCATAATGCTGACCCACATATCTGCACCAATGGACACACAAATGTAGATATCCTGTGGAGACTGTAGATGTCAGGTGAACAAATACCATACCATGGCAGCAATGGGACATACAAACCATGATTATTGTGCTGACTGATGACCTAGGAGTCCCAGGGACAGCAGGGGAAAGCCACCAAACAACATACAGCCAATGGCACACTCAAGATATGCCAATGCAGTGGTGCAAAGACACAAACACAAACAGGCAGACTCACACTGCATATCAAACACAACAGGTAATGGGGGGGTGTGCCAGTGTCCCCAGGCAACCACACAACACATGAGGAGGCCTGAATTCCAACCACACAGATGTGTATACAGTGCCAGACAAAAGTTACTCATGGATTGGATACCCCTATGTGGGCAATCAGGCTTTGTAAGATGAGAGGGAGCCCAAATGACACATGTCACACAAGCTTGTAGGAACAACAACTAACACAGCAAGAGACAGACCCACCACAGCACTACCCCCAGGGACCCCACATTGTGCTGACACTAGCCTGCATGATAATCCCACTGTGATGACAAAGGTAGATGTCGTTCACACTGTGAACCACAGCCATGTGTCCTGAGCAACTAACTACCATCACACCTACACAAGCTCCAATCAATCATCACGGCCTGCCAGCCAAGGCCAATATGGAGGTAGGGGTCTAGCCGTGCAACAACTCACTTTTGCACACACTTAACACCACACACCCTGATCTCCACCAATGTGCAGCAGTGAAGCTCACATGGACTGGTGACATTGGACATGCACCCATGACAATACCAGGGGTGGTGGTGGGAACTAAGGTGCAGAAACCCATCACACATGGCCAGTCAACAAGACTCGTCATTGTCTGACACACAGCACAGTATGCCGTACATGGGCATGATGTGAAATCCACCACAATCAATGGGATCCTGGCCATAGTCACACACCAACGAAGAAGCCAAGGTGACACACGAAGAACACACGTACACAATTTCCAACATTGCAGCTCTGACCCTGAGGAGTGGCAGCAGTCACACACACAATGTGTCACAATCACTGAAAGCTAACACAAACTGTATATCACATGACTCATGTAAACAACAAGTGCCAAGGGGAATCCAGCATGTGTCCCATCTGCGTTTGCCCACATCCCCAGCCCTGACAACAAAGACAACCTGGTATGACAACCTCATGAACATTAGTTTGCCATGCACCCACATCACGGAGAAACCAGGTCAAAGATGCTGGATGAACACAGAACAACTCAGCAAGCATCACAAACAGGAACATCCCTAGGGACACAGCCTGTGTAGGAAAAGGGAAGGGAACACGCACAGACATGCTTACACAACACACAACACAGGCCCACGCAATGTCACCAGATTACACACTGCCATGAGGGCACTCCACTCCTGTGGAAGGTCCGCTGTGCCAAACCTTGTCTGTGCACGACCCAAACATGTCAGCAGAACACTCGGTCAGTGAGTCAACAACCACAACACACAGAAGGCTCTGCTCACATCAGCCTGGGTACGGGAGTGTCACGTCAGTCATCTGCACACACAAAAAACACGTGTCAAGCAAGTTGCACTGTATACACAGATGAGTCCTTCGACATAGATGTGCAAAACTGCATGTCCAGTGGAGCTGGGCACACAGTCAGGGAAATCGGAACATTGAACAGTGGTAAGCCCACCAGATGTGCATCAGTGTAAGACAAAGATGTTCATTTACAAATGCAAAAAGGACATTCCTGTGTCAAATGCAGAACATTACACCCTCAGACTGTAGCAAAGGATGCCATAGATCCAGACTACAACAGGACACATATCCCATGGACCACATGGAGTCCATCACTGCAACACTTCATTTTCCTGATGTGAACACTATTACAACTGCAAATGCAGGATGCTACTCATCCACATCATGTACATCAAAAGAAAACCCACAAGTAAACAAAAAGAGGCTTTATTCAGCAAATGTCAGGGCAAAAACGGAATTCCAAAAGAAACTAAGGCCAATGGCCAGTCCAAAATCACAGTCCCAACGGGGTGAGAAGAGACAACCGGTCACACATTGCTTGCCTGCACTGGTACGGTTAGGGGACATCCCCCTTGGAGGGGCATACAAGGGGCAGGCCAGGCACCGCAGGGACAGGATCAGGGGATGGCAGAGTGAGGCAGTGAAGGGGTGGTGGGTGCAGGAGTGTCACCGGCAACTGCAGTGGAGGTGTCTGACTCAGGGGGGCCGGCACCACTGTGGTACACAAGTCAGTTGGTGTGGGTGCTGCAACCACTGCAGTGGGCTGGACTGATGTAGTGGACTGGGTACCCACTGCAGTGCCCGAGTCAGACGTGGTGGTTGTGGACTCCACTGCAGTGCATGACTCCAAGGGAGTGGAAGGGTGGGCAGATGAGGTGGGCAGGACAGAGGGGGGGACCCGGTCTCCACAACAGTGCCACTAACAGGCAGAGCATCTGGGTTGGGGGTGGAAGAGCAAGTGGCAGGGGGAGGGCCTAAGCAGTCTGGGGATGCGATATCAGAGTGTGGGGGAACCTGGGGCAGGGTGTGGCGGGGGAACCTGTGCAGTGGTGGACTGGGGGATGGAGGAGAGAGACTGGGCGGTGGAGCTGCGTGGTGGTGGTGGTGGGGTCTTGCTCTTCCTGGTCCGGGGGACTTCCTAATGGGGTCCTGTGTCTGCCTGCACCTGGGGGAGGGTGTCCGGGGGCGAGGGGCACTCCCCTCTGTGTGGGTGGACTTCCTCTTCCCCCGGTATGCTGGATCAGCAGGATTGGAGGGGAAGAGGCCGAGGTCACACAGGAAGATCTGCTGTGTAGGTGGGGTAGCAGGCGAGGCAAGGGAAGGGGTCTTGGAGGGAGAGGATTTGGAGGACTGCGGAGTGGATGTGGATGCCTGTGTGTGTGTGTGTTCCCCATCCCCTGTGTCTGTGGTATCAGTCCCCTGAGGATGCTTGTGTGCACGTCTTGCCTTTCTCTTGGGTGTGTCTGTGCTGCTCGTGTCTGTGTGTTTGGGTGACTGTGCAGGTGTGCATGTGCTTTGGACAGGTAGGGGGCAGGAAGTGTGGATGGGGCAGAGGTGGGAGGGGTGAGGGACTGTTGGAGGAGGGACACTGCTGCCGTCAGGGAGGAGTCCATGGACTTATTGCTCCTCTGTAGGGCAGACATACCCGTTGAGATGCCCTCCATGAACGACACCAGCTGTGTCAACAGAGTGGTGTGTGCATGGAGGACACTCAGCATTGCTGTCTGCCCTACATGGAGCTGCCGAAGGAGGTACACAGACTCCTCACTCAGGGCAGCAGGGGACACAGGGGCAGGGGTGCGGTGCCTGGCACGAAGGAGACACGCTCCCGAGTACGGGAGCCTCCACGGACCTCAGGAATGGGAGCCAATGGGAGGGCGGTGGTGGTGGTGGCGGGGCCAGACAGACTAGCTGGCCTTTGGTGGCTGCTGAGACCCGCCTCCACAAGGGAGTCATCCTCCGAGCTGCTGTGGTCCTCAGCTGAGGTGGATGGTGCTGAGGACTCCTCGGTGTGGCTCCCCTCGCCCTCCGTGCCACTGGGTCCCTCTGACCACTCGTCCGATGCTGACCCAGTCTGGCTCCGCTGCTCCTCCTGGTCCGTGGAGCTGTCCCCTCCTGTGGCCGTGGATGTATCTGCAAACAATTAGGGAAACAGACAAACATCAGTCACCTGCACTGACCGCACACACCACAGTAAGTACAGCACATTACAGAGCAAGCCCTGGCATCCTTAGTTGAACATTGCCTAAAGTCCTCACACAGATTCGGGGAAGCCAATTGTCAGTCTGATGGTCAACCATGGGACTCACACCCCTCCTGCCCTTGCACCCATCTGTCTGGTGCCTGTCTGATGGTAAGACCCCAGTGTGGACACATGCACCACCTACACAGTTGTTGGACATTGCAGGGAACACGGTGAAGTATGTGAACATGCACACATCACATCTCTTGCCACTGAGTCAGTGCAGGTGTCCGGATAAAGGGATGGCCAGAGTCTAAATAGAAATGCATGTGATGCATACCAGCACCAGACACCATGATGCACCCATGTCCGGATAGTCAATGCCACAATGGTGTGCATGTTGCACATGTCACTCCCCTGCAGGATCAGTCTCAGGAAGTTTAATGCCATGACACAGGAATGCGTGCAAAGTCATACATTACTGTCTCAAGTCACATGGCCATGGCAGCCAGCCAACAACAGTCTGCACTGTGTCACAATCCGAGGGCATGGGGAATGCAAGGTATGTGACTGACAAGTGCACATGTCCATCCCCCAAATACCACATCATCTGTACTACTATTTGTCCACGTCATACCAACTGGACATATGGGGGACATGAAACACAACTCTCTGAACATGAGCACCTCACAGTGTGCTGTGAATGAAAATACAGCTGCCTGAAAGTCACAGTCGCAAACACCTGTGTGCACAGTCAAGTGATCAGACACCTATAAGTCACAGAAGTATCGTCTATCATGGTCACATCTCAGATGGCATGCTGAGCCCTAACCGATAAACATACCAGTAGTCCTGACAACGAAGACACAGCACAATGAGACAGAGGCAGACACCTGAGGGTACATTTCACTGATCACAACATGCCAGATGATACACGGGAGTGGGAGTACAGAGTGTATTGTATGCCCTGGAGTAGGCATGACTGTCCAGCTCCACCTGTAAGAGGGATGAGTCCTGGACAGTAGGCAGGTGGCTAAGCATGTGTGACACACTGGATACACATACTCCTGAGGCCCAAACATTGTTCCCACCAGCAGCATGGGTGTGTGCCAAATTCCCCAGGGACATGTGGTGAGTCAGAGCAGCAAGCGGACCACATATCAAAGTTACACCCAGATTACATGTCAGAACTTAGGCATTGTGTAAGCAATTGACCCACCCATGAATCGCACAACATAGTCACGGGAACAAATGCTGTCCCCCACCTTGAGCAAAGCTAAATGCAATGACACAGTCCCCAAATGACACAATTTCCTGACTATAAGGGCCACACATATGCGTATCAGAGGAGAAGTGGGCATGTCACAAATGAGGGACATGGGTCCTGGACCACATGACTGATGTACTGTGGAAGTTTAACCAGGCCAGAGGAGGGCACATAGCATGTCAGACAAAGTGCACAGTGCAGTCATGGACTCACCCCCTCCTTGCTGCTGTCTGTCCTTCAGCTGCCCATCCAGGTCAGGGAAGACCACCGCCAGGATCCGGAGCATGTGGGGGGTCAGGGTCCGGTGTCCGCCCCTCCTGCGAGGAGGCGACAGCTTCAGCTGGACCCTTGCGATCCTCCGGGTCCAGCCACGAAGGTCCTGCCACCTCTTCTGGCAGTTGCGGATCCTGCGCCTGTAGACCCCCACGGATCTTACTTTCCGGGCGATGGTCAGCCAGATATCCTGCTTCTGGTGGGCATCAACCTGTGAGGATGACAAAGTGAAAAGGCCATTACTACACATGCAACATATACGTGCATCACACAGTTGGATATACATGTCTCAATCACAGGGGCATATGATGTACACAGGCAGTGCAACAATGGCTATGAACAGTTTGCCAGCAGTCACTACATGGTATCATTGCATGGGAAGTAAACCTAGTTGGAATGCAATGTTACTGCACTGTACCAGTTCAGTGCATGTAACTACACACTTTGGGGTGTGACAACTACTCAGTGGGCATGCTAGCCAGTGGTGTGCACACTGAAAGTCCTGCTAGTCAGACAACATGCACAATTAGTGAGGCAGTGGACAGCACACTCACCTGCTCCCCTGGTTTCCCATACAGCTTGCTGTACTGTGGAAGGAGGCTGTCCAGCAGGGCCTGGTTCTCCTCAAGGCTGAAGGCTGGGGCTCTCTCCACAGTACGTGCCATTGCAGGAGCCAGAGGATGCATAAACAGCAGCAGTGTTGGTGGCAGATGTCGTCCTGGAGCATGTAGTGCAGGCAAGTGAGCTCTCAGGGGAACAGCCAGCATTATATGTGTGCTGCTGAGGCAGATACTGTCCCATGTGTCCAAAGTGATAGGTCCAAGTCGTTTGCATCTTCTGAATCTGACCAATCCATGGAATAGCAGCACTAATACACGCCCACAGCATCCTTCAAATCTTCAACTTCATGACACCCATGATTTTGCAACATTGTTGTGGCTGGCCAACTGAATTCACTGCATCAGACTCGTTGGAGCTTCGAAACGCGTCCGTTGCCATGCCAGGCCCCAGCCAATGTGTGCGCACCGTTCGGTCCATTGCTGTACAACGCGTATTCCGGGTACAACGCGTACCCGCACACAACAGATGCAATGGGCCGGCCGGGCACACCGATCGGTCCATTGCTCTTCAACGCGTACCCGCTCACAACAGATGCAATGGGCCGGCCGGGCACACCGATCGGTCCATTGCTGTACAACGCGTATTCCGGGTACAACGCGTACCCGCACACAACAGATGCAATGGGCCGGCCGGGCACACCGATCGGTCCATTGCTCTTCAACGCGTACCCGCTCACAACAGATGCAATGGGCCGGCCGGGCACACCGATCGGTCCATTGCTGTACAACGCGTATTCTGGGTACAACGTGTACCAGCACACAACAGATGCAATGGCCCGGCCGGGCACACCGATCGGTCCATTGCTGTACAATGCGTATTCCGGGTACAACGCGTACCCGCACACAACAGATGCAATGGGCCGGCCGGGCACACCGATCGGTCCATTGCTGTACAACGCGTATTCCGGGTACAACGCGCACCCGCACACAACAGATGCAATGGGCCGGCCGGGCACACCGATCGGTCCATTGCTGTACAACGCGTATTCCGGGTACAACGCGTACCAGCACACAACAGATGCAATGGGCCGGCCGGGCACACCGATCGGTCCATTGCTCTTCAACGCTGGTACCCGCTCACAACAGATGCAATGGGCCGGCCGGGCACACCGATCGGTCCATTGCTGTACAACGCATATTCCGGGTACAACGCGTACCCGCACACAACAGATGCAATGGGCCGGCCGGGACACCGATCGGTCCATTGCTCTTCAACGCGTACCCGCTCACAACAGATGCAATGGGCCGGCCCGGACACCGATCGGTCCATTGCTGTACAACGCGTATTCCGGGTACAACGCGTACCCGCACACAACAGATGCAATGGGCCGGCCGGGAACACCGATCGGTCCATTGCTGTACAACGCGTATTCCGGGTACAACGCGTACCCGCACACAACAGATGCAATGGGCCGGCCGGGAACACCGATCGGTCCATTGCTGTACAACGCGTACCTGTACAGGTCAGTCGCATATGTCACCATGCTTGTCACTGGTGAACGTATGCCAGCCACATATACCTGCCAGAGACCCAGGGGCACACCTACAACACCACACCCAGTCCACACTGTTTCCTGAGGCATGTAAGGCTGCATTTCCTTCTCTGTGTATGGGGGTTAACATGTGGTTTTTGTGGTGGCACTTGTGGGCAGCCACACCCAGGCTGTGCATGTGTTCATGGGGACAGGGTCCTTGGTGTGTTGTGCACATGACCACTGTGATGTGCAACAGTTCATTTTGGAGCATGTGGCATGGTCACATTTCCAGGTTGTGTATGTGTATGACATGTCACATACCCCCAGAGTCCCATGTGGGAAGGCATGTACGTCACAGGATGACCCATTGCCACAATAGTGATGTCCCTCCACAGTCTGTGTGCATGTTGTGTTTCCGATGTCACTGATTCCATGTGCACGATGGGAGACAGTCTCCACATCAACGTTGTTTGTGCATGGACTTTGATGTTGTGCGTCACTGGCGTCCATGTCTGTCCTGCGGATGCGACAGGGGCCACTACCTGTGGGAGTCATGTTTGTTTTTCTGACGTGTACATGATACGCCATGTCATGCCAGTGGCCATGTGGCAAGACAGGGTCACTGGGAATCTACCTGTCAATGATCTGTGATGCCTGTGGCGCATCTGTCCAGACATGTCACTGTGGTGTGTGTGTGGAACGTGACAGCAGTAAATGGGTACTGTGACACAGCCTAATGGTTTCCCATAGCACAACCTGGTACCTGTAGTGCACACATGTTGTACTGAGAAGTTAGATGATGGCCATGTAGGTGCGAGTTATGTCCGACAGAACGGCACACACATCAAGTACTTGTGTCACGTAATGATGTATCATGTGAAATTGAGTATGGTGAATGGCACATATGTGGGGTGACTGACAATCTTTCTTCCTTCAACCTATGCACTGCAGGGCTCCAGCTGTCCATAGACCATTCCCTGACCTGGCAACGATGGTGGAACGTGACAGCATCCGACGGTACCGCTTCACCAGGCAGCTGATTGAGGATTTGGCAGTGCGCTTGGCACCACATTTGCAACCTGGCCGGACGTACCCTACGGCGCTGACCCCCAAGGTGAAGGTAATGGCAGCTCTACACTTCTTTGCCACCGGTACCTTTCAACACACTGTTGCGACTGCCGGTGGGATGTCACAGACTATGTTCAGCCGTGTGCTACGCGATGTTTTGGAGGCAATGTTGAGATGCCTGAACCAGTACATCTATTTCCCAACACGTCAACAACTCACTGACGTCAAGAGTGACTTCTATGCCCTGGGGAGGATGCCACATGTCATTGGCTCCATTGATGGGACACATGTGGCTTTGATACCACCACAGGCACATGAGCAGGCATACCGGAACCGTAAACATTACCATTCGATCAATGCTCTGGTGGTATGTTTAGCAGATATGAGCATCACACATGTGTGCGCCCGTTTCCCTGGTTCAGCACACGATGCCTACGTGATGAGGAGTAGTCGCATCCCGAGGATGATGGCACAGATGCAGAACCAGCGTGCCTGGCTTGTCGGTGTGTACTGACTTTGTACCATTGTGTGTGTTCTGATCTGTAGTATTCCACCCACTTTTCCAAATCAGCTAATGTGCACTTGTCTGTCCGTAGGTGACTCCGGATACCCCAACATGCCGTGGTTGCTGACACCCCTCAGGAACCCTGTGACACCAGCCCAGATGCGCTACAATGAGGCACATGGTCGGACCAGGAGAGTGATAGAGCGGACCTTTGGTCTCCTGAAGAGCCGCTTCCGCTGCCTGGACAAGACAGGAGGGGCCCTCCCATATGCCCCAGCAAAGGTGTGCAAGATTGTCATCGTCTGCTGCATGCTACACAACCTGGCAGTGCGGAAGGAGTTGCCTCTCATCCTGGATGACGATGACCAACGTCCGCCACCTGTGGAGGATCCTGGCCTGGACCACGATGCCAGTGATGATGATGATGATGATGGTGATGTCCGCACACAGCTCATCACCAACTTCTTCAGCTGAATGTGAGTATCCAGGGAGATGTAATGTGAATGACGTGAGTTTGCATGATATGTGTGGGTGGTGCTCTGGTGCTGTTTGAGTGTGGCCATGTGCTACTTGACTGGATGCGTGCAGCAATGTGTCCTTCCAGGTAGTCTGAACTCCCCAACAGTTTTGATATGCTAACTTGGTTTTGTGTAGTTGTCTTGTGACATGTATTGGGCATGAGTATTGCAGTACTGTCCTGTTCTACAGTGATTTTAACTGTGTGTCATGTCTGTCCTTCACAGGGTGCTTACTGAGTACTTTGGTCAACTTGGATCCCCCGACACCATGATTCAGCTTTCAGGGTGGCAGCAGTAGTTGGCCTACAAGTGATGTGCCACACACCCCTGGACTTCATATCTTCTGCACTTGTTGACTGTGTGGCCACTGCCATGTGGGTAAACCTTGCATTTGTAGTGGAAACAACATGTTGCAAATGTGTAATAAACCTGTGCTTCACTTTGGGATGTGCGTTGTCTGTGGTCACACATCTGACTGACATTTGCTTACTGCACCTGTGGGCTAGTTGACACAGACTCTGAATAGGTGTGGTGTCTGTGCATTCCACTGTATTTCCTGGCAACATCACTGTGGGCGATGAGTCCGATGGCCCTGGTGTCTGTGTTGTGTAGCCCTAGTGGTGTGTCTCCCTCATATGTGTCACGTCACCATGACTCACACGACGGTGTTGTACTTGCTGTAGCAGTTAGCATACACAGTGTAATTTAACAGAACATCATCACCATGACAGTATCCACATTTGAATAACAACAGTGGCAAGTATGGTGTACTAGTGATTTTATTTACAGATATGTGTGTGTGTATAGTGCACAGGATGGTGGGTGCTGTACATTGGGATTGTGATCCAAAGTTCCCAGATGAGTTGGAAGTCTTGGTAGCAGAAATGTCCTGAGTGAAGTCCACAGTCATATGATACATTAGTCCAACTTGAACTCCCCATGTCATGTGGGAAAGTAGTGTTGCATTCGACAGGGTGAAACGTTTGCACACAAAGGAGAATTTCCGGAACAGGTGTTGGCTTCCTGGGGGATGTACGTGGCCATCAACCTCTCAGTTTTCCTTCCTCGGACGACCCCTCTTCTTTGGGGGGACCCTCACGTGCAGGCTGCGGCAGTGCAGGGGACTCTCCGCCAGAGTCCTCCTCCCTCCCTGTGGCGGTGTCAGTTGTTGCAGCACCAGATGTTGTGGGCACACAGGGAGGTGTGGCCATGTTGGTGCTAATCTGGCGGAGGCATGTCAATATGTCCCGATGCACCGCTGTGAGTTCTTGCAATGTGTCCCACTTGGACTCCATGCCCGACATGTGTGTCTCCACACGGGCCATGTGTGTCTCCACACGGGCCATGTGGGGGTCCAAGCGGGCATGATGGGCAGCCTGCTGCTGTTATATGTCCTTGAGGATCCCCACGACCTGTCTGACCTCTCCGGTGCTATCCTGGTACGCATCAGCGATGCGTGCCAGTTGTGGGTCATCATGCAGTCCAGACCCCTCTGAAAGCAGCGACCTATGTCTACCACCCCTCCCACCACCCCTGGCGACACGTGCAGGACCTGCGGTGGCATGCACAGGTGACCCAAGGCCCACTTGGGGGTTGTTAGTGGTGTTGTCATCCATTGCTCCACGGTGGGCCTGGGGCCCTGTGCTGTTGTCAGCAATGGTCCTTGGTCTGTCTGTGTCGGCGGGGGTGGTCTGTATGTTGGCAGTTGTTAGAGGGGTGGGTGCAGGGGGTGCAGATGTTGGTCCAGCTGATGCTGCATGATGACTCCCACCGGAGGTGCCAGGTAGGTCTTCGCCATCCGAGGAGGGCAGAGGCTGTTCCACACCAGTGAGCTCAGTGTCCCCCGGAGCCTGGGACAGGGACTCCTCCTCGCCTGCTGCTGTGTCCCCATCATAGTCACCTGTATTTGGAAGAGACACACATTGTATGTAATGTTTCTACAGACATCAATGGTTCACACACCTGACAGTTGTGACTGTACCTCTGGATGCGGGCATGTACATTGCATTGTCCTAAGTTGTCACAGTAAGAGGTTGATATTGGTGTAGCACATTGTCATGCATACCTGGGGCATTTCAATATGAATGTTGAGGTGTGTGCATGGCCAGCATTGGTTGTATTTGGTGGACATCCGGCCATCCTTCTCCACCTGGCCCAGTTATCCCACCATGAAGCATGCCACCCTTGCAGTGGGTTCAGGTTGACTCTCAGGATGTCATTCAGTGGTGTTGTGCTGTTTGTTGGTGCACAGTTCCCAGCAGGGCCTTGTGCTCCCCACAGCAGTAGCCAGTGTCAGCCATCTTGTCAGTCCTTATCCACTCCCTGTGATGTGAGCATGGTTCAGAGTGGTGTTGATGGGCCAATTGTGAGGGTGAGCAGTATCTGTGACTCCAACTCCCATCATACTATTGCCTACACCCCCTTCCCAGCATGCCCGTACTTCCTTCCTTTGGACTCTGCTTCCCTGTGGGGTAGTGTGCCTGTGCTGACAGGGAGGCTGACAGTGTTGTCCTTGCGTTTGTTTGGCTACAAGTCCCAGGTGTGTCCCTGTGCTTCACACAGCATTACCCAGGGTGGTGGTTCTTTGTGGGATCTTCATTTGGTATGTGAGGCATTGCATTCTCCCAGGTGGGTTATGTGGAGTTTGTGTTGAGGGGGTGTGTGAGGTGAGCTGCTTGTAACTATGGTCAGTGCTGTGAATCCTCCTTCCCAGCAAGCCAGATATCCCACCATGCAACGTGCTTGCATTGCAGGAAGTGCAAGTTGGCTTTCAGGATGTCAGGCAGTGGTGTTGTGCTGTTTGTTGGTGCACAGTTCCCAGCAGGGCCTTGTGCTCCCCACAGCAGTAGCCAGTGTCAGCCATCTTGTCAGTCCTTATCCACTCCCTGTGATGTGAGCATGGTTCAGAGAGGTGTTGATGGGCCAATTGTGAGGGTGAGCAGTATCTGTGACTACAACTCCCATCATGATATTGGCTACACTAACTTCACCAGCATACACAGAATTCCTTCCTTTAAGTGAGCTTCCCTGTGAGGTGGTGTTCTAGTGGTGGCAAAATATCAGGCAGTGTTTGTTGGTTATATTTGTGCCACTGCCTTGCTCTATTTGTTGTTAGGTTTGTACATGTCATGACACAGTGACATACCACTATGAGATGGCATGTATTGTGTTTATCTAACTGACATACACATCTTGGGATGATTATCTTTTGGTTGCTGTTGATTTGCTAGGGGTGGATGGTTTGACTGTCCCCTTGAGAGTGATGTGTGTGTATTGGCACACAATATTGTGTATATTAGTTGTGTACTCACCAGGCTCTGGGATGTCTGTTAGTCCATATACGCTCACTGGTGGTAGGATGGCCCGCACCTTCTCCTCCCAGGGCCTGAGGTATACTGGTTTTGCAGGAGGGCCACTGCTGGTGTGCTGGCTCAGGAGGTAATCCTTCTTGAGTAGGTCTCTGACCCTCCTGCGCACATCATACCACCTGTTCTGGATGTCTTCCTTTGTGCACAAACATGGTGATTGTGCGTTCACCCTGTCGACGATCCTCGCCCACATCTTGGTTTTCTGCGACATGGGGGTCTGTTGGACCAATGTGCCAAACAACTGTGGCTCTACCCTCAGGATCTCGTCTACCATGACTTCCAATTCACTATCTAGGAACTTTGGATTCTTCTTTAGGGGCATGGTGATGGGTGGTGGTGGTGGTGATTGATGTGTGTGTGGTGCAAGTGAGGGTGTGTGTGTGTAGGTTTTGCTGTGTGTGTGTGATGGTGCTATTTGTTGAGGGGCTAATGGTGTGTGGCTTTTGTGTTGGATGAGCTGTGTGTGTATCTGTGTTTGCTGTGTGATGGTGTTCTGTGCTGGCAGGTCAGTGGGATTTGCAAAGGATCATGGTAGGGATTTGTGGGCTTTATGTAGGTGGAGTTGGGGGTGTGTCCTTGTTCAATTCCCCCCCCCCTGTATTTATTGGCTTTGTCATTGCTTGTTTGGCCCTTTTTTTTGTATTTTTTCATTTGTGATTATTGTGCATGTAGGAGTCGTTCTTCTGACCGAGTAGGACGTTGCAGTTGTCTCGTGCGCGCCTTTCCGAGTCGTTCCTGCTGTGTTTCAGCTCAGTTTCATATGCGGCGTACGTGTCGGTCGCGGAGTATTGTGTTTGTTCGGCTGGGTTTGGTATGCGTGTCGGTCGTACCGCTTGGGCTCCGTACGAATCGGTCTGAATTTTCACCCATTGCATCGTACTGCGCGGGTCGGAGTTCGCGGGTACGTTTCGTTCGGATTATTTCCTGATGCGTGTCGGTCGGTTCGATTCGCGTGGTTTCCCGGCTGGATAGCTTGTTTCCGGCCGGGTCGGTCATTCGCCTTGGGTTCCGTGCGAGTCGGTCGTGATTTCCATGCATTTCATCGTACTTCCCAGGTCGGGCAACGCCGGTACGTGTCGGTCGGACTATTATCCCGTACCGAGTCGGTCGGTATTTTTTCCGGCCCGAATCGGATTCGGCCCCTTAGTATGTTTTCTAAAGGAGATGCCAGTGGTTCTCTGCCCTCTAGATACAGTGAGCTGTCATTCCAAGAATTGAAAGCCCTGTGCGCCTCTAGAAAGCCGAAGACAGGGAGAAGGGCCAACACTCAACATCTCATAGAGACATTACTTCTTGATGACCTCAGGAAGACCCCTGGGTCAGATGAACAAGAAAGAGTGGGTGGGACAGGGAATGAGGACAGGTCAGGAGGTGACACCTTTTAATGTCCTAGACTCAAACCCTGGCCAGGAGGAACAAGATGGTTCCCACCTGGACAGCTCAGATCTTCAGGGAGATGCTGAAGAAGGCCAAAATGGCCCCCTCTTCACCCCTCCTGGAAGAGTGCAGAGTTTACCAAGGAGATCTAGATCTCCGTCTGCAGAGTCTAATCACTCAGGACAGTCTGTAGGGACCTCTATATCTAGCAAGAGGGACCACTCTTATGACAGAGAGTACCAATTTCTGGAACTTGAGAAAGCTAAGCTTAGGCTCAGGCAACAGCAATTGGCCCTGGACAAAGAGTCCCTAGAAGTCCAGAGAGCTAGAAAAAGTTGGGACTAGAGTCCCATGGTGGCAGCAACAGTGTCCCTAGAATTAAGGAACATTCCTTTGATAATAGGAACCTGAGCAAGATTGCCCCTCCCTACCATGTTGGGGATGATATCCATAAATGGATAACAGCTTTAGCGAGGGCCTGTAAAGTTCAGAGGGTCCCTCAAGAGCAGTGGGCAGCTATCTTGTGGCTCTCCTTTGCTGACAAAGGTAGAGATACACTCCTCACTGTTAGAGAAGAGGATGCTGACAATTATTCAGTCCTGAAAGGTGCTCTCATTGATGGGTTTGGCTTAACCACTGAACAGTACAGGATTAAGTTCAGAGACACCCAGAAGGCACAGAATCAGGACTGGGTAGACTTTATGGATAGTGGCATTAAGGCTCTGGAAGGAAGGCTGGTTGCTTGGCAGCAAAGTGAATGATTTCAAGGTATTGTAAAATTGGATTATGAGGGAGCAGATCCTTAATAATTGGCAAAATCAGTTGTTGCATCTATACCTGGTTGACTCTGATCTGACTTCTCCCCAAGAGTTGGGCAAGAAGGCAGATAGGTGGGTCAGAACCAGGGTGAAGCAGAGAAACCAGAACCATGGTGGTGACCAAAAGAAGCAAGATGCTAAAACTTCAGATATGGGTGGGGACAAGGGTAAAGATGACAAGTCTTCATCAGGGCCCCAAAAACCTGCATCTGGGGGGGGGGGGAGTCACAATCCAACAAGGGAAAAGGCAAAAATAAATCTTGGTGTTACTTGTGTAAAGAAAAGACCCATTGGACAAAAGATGCCAATTGTCCAAAGGCCAATGATTCGACTCCAACCACCACTGCCCCTAAGGCAATTGCTCCCCCAGTACGGTTTCATGTGGTGGTACAGGGAACAAGGGATTAGTAGGGTTAACCTTGGGCTCTGAGATGGGTTCTGGCTTAGTCAGAACTCCAGCTCTGGCTGTACTTGTCTGTGATGGTGGCATGGATATTGCCACCTTATTTGTCAGTCCCAGTAACCTGGGAAAATACAGGCAGCAGCCTTTGATTAATGGTAAGGAGGCCATTGCATACAGGGACACAGGTGCAAGTGTCACTATGGTGACAAGAGATCTTGTGGGCCCAGACCAGATCATACTTGGTGAGATGTACCAAGTGACCAATGCTCACAATGTCAGGACTGGTCATTCCTTGGCAGTTGTTAATTTCAGCTGGGGAGGGGTAACTGGCCCTAAGAAAGTTGTGGTTAGCTCAGACCTTCCAGTGCAATGCTTGTTGGGCAATGATTTGGAGACCTCAGCCTGGGCTGGGGTGGAACTTAGGACTCATGCAGCAATGCTGGGCATCTCTGCAGATGTATTTGCTGTGACCAGGTCACAGGCCAAACTGACTTCTACTGATCAGGCCCTGGATTCTGAAAAAATGGACCAGGTGCCTTCCAAGAGAAGGAGCAGGAGGGATAAGGCTGTGCCTTCCCCCCAGGCCCAGAGAGAGGATCAGTCTCTGGAGGGAGATGATCTCAGTCCCTGTGAAGGAACTGTCTCAGATGAACTGGAACCTGATCAGGTTGAGTTCTTGGGGACAGGGGGCCCTTCCAGGGCAGATCTGAGCCAGGAGCAGCAAACCTGCCCCTCACTTGAACCCCTCAGACAGAAAACTGCTGCTGAGGCTGCTGGGAGTGTCAGTGGATCCCACAGGATCTATTGGGATGAGGGACCCCTTTACGTAGAGGGTAGAGACCCCAAGCCTGGTGCCACCAGGAGGTTGGTCATACCTCTGAAGTTTAAGAGCTTCCTACTCACCTTGGCACATGACATTCCCTTGGCAGGACACCTAGGCCAAAGTAAGACTTGGGACAGGCTTGTCCCTCACTTTCACTGGCCTCACATGTCTGAGGACACCAAGGAGTTTTGTCGCTCCTGTACCACCTGTCAAGCCAGTGGTAAGTCAGGTGGTACCACAAAGGGTTCCCTTTGAGAGGGTTGGGATTGATATCATTGGTCCCATGAACCCTCCTACTGCATCTGGGCACAGTTATATACTAGTGGTGGTGGACCATGCCACTAGGTATCCAGAAGCAATACCCCTTAGAACCACCACAGCTCCTGTGGTGGCCAGGGCCCTCCTGGGAATTTTTTCCAGAGTGGGTTTCCCTAAGGAGGTCTTATCTGACAGAGATACAAACTTCATGTCCAGTTATATTACTGCAATGTGGAAGGAGTGTGGAGTGAACTACAAGTTCACCACACCCTATCACCCACAATGCAATGGGTTGGTTGAAAGGTTCAACAAAACCCCAAAGGGCATAATCATGGGCCTCCCAGAAAAGCTTAGGCGAAAATGGGATGTCCTGTTGCCCTGCCTTCTCTTTGCCTACAGAGAGGTCCCACAAAAGGGGGTTGGCTACAGCCCTTTTGAACTTTTGTTTGGGCATCCAGTTAGGGGGTCCCTTGTGTTTGGTGAAGGAGGGATGGGAGTTACCTCTCAAACCTCCCAAACAAGACATAGTTGACTATGTACTTGGTCTCGACTCCAAGATGGCTGAGTACATGAAGAAGGCCAGCAAAAAACCTTGAGGCCAGCCAAGAATAGCAAAAAGCTTGGCATGACCAAAAGGCTGTACTGACTGTTTATCAGCCGGGACAGAAAGTATGGGTGTTGGAGCCTGTGGCCCCAGGAGTCCTCCAAGACAAGTGGAGTGGACCCCATACTATTCTTGAGCAGAAGGGAGAGGTCACTTACCTGGTGGTCCTTGGAACTCCCAGGAGCCCCCATTGGATGCTCCATGTAAACAGGCTCAAACCCTATGTGGACAGGGCAGACATAGGCTTGCTCATGGCTGCTGATGAGGGGCAGGAGGAAGAAAGTGACCCACTCCCTGACCTCCTCTCACAGAACCTTGATGATGGCTCAGTTGATGGTGAGGCCTTGGCAGGCAGCCTCACTGAGCAACAGCAGATTGATTGCAGGAAGGTCCTCAATCAGTACAGACACATGTTTTCTTTGACTCCTAGTCAGACCACTTGGTGTACCCATGAAGTGGACACAGGTGAGAGTTTACCTGTTAAAAATAAGATTTGCAGGCAGCCTGACCAAGTCAGAGATTGCATCAGGACTGAGGTCCAGAAGATGCTGGAATTGGGAGTAATTGAACCCTCAGATAGCCCTTGGGCTAGTCCCGTAGTCCTGGTACCCAAACCTCATACCCAGGGTGGTAAGAGAGAAATTAGGTTTTGCGTGGGCTACAGGGGGCTCAATGCAGTCACTAGGACTGATGCTCACCCTATTCCTAGGGCAGATGAACTCATTGGCACTTTGGCCTCAGCCAAGTTCTTGAGCACATTTGACCTCACTGCTGGATATTGGCAAATCAGCCTAGCTGAGGATGCCAAACCAAAAACAGCATTCTCAACCCCTAGTGGGCATTATCAATGTATTGTAATGCCCTTTGGTTTGAAGAATGCACCTTCCACATTCCAAAGGTTGGTGAAAAAAGTCCTTAAAGACCTGGAAGCCTATAGTGCAGCATCTCTTGATGATATAGCTGTCTTTAGTTCCACCTGGAAGGATCACCTGGTCCACCTGAAGAATGTTTTGGAGGTTCTGCAAAAAGCAGGTCTCACTATCAAGGCCACCAAGTGCCAGATAGGGCAGAGTAAGGTTGTGTACCTGGGCCACCTTATGGGTGGTGGCCAGGTTCAACAATTGCAGAGCACAATCCAGACCATCATGGACTGGGTTGCTCCCACTACCCAGACTCAGGTCAGAGCTTTTTTGGGCCTGACTGGGTACTACAGAAGATTTGTGAAAGGATATGGGTCTATAGTGACTCCCTTGAATGATCTTATTTAAAAAAGAATGCCCAAGAAAGTTCAGTGGACAGTTAGCTGTCAGAAGGCATTTGATGATCTCAAGCAGGCCATGTGCACTGCTTCCATTCTGCAGAGTCCTGACTATTCCAAACAATTAATTGTCCAAACAGATGCATCTGAGTTGGGGGTAGGGGCTGTGTTGTCACAACTTAATGCAGAGAGTTAGGATCAACCAGTAGCTTTTATTATCAGAAGGTTGACCCCCAGAGAGAAACGTTGGTCAGCCATTGAGAGGGAAGCCTTTGCTGTGGTTTGGGCTCTGCAGAAGCTGAGGCCATACTTGTTTGGCACTCACTTCATTGTTCAGACAGACCATAAGCCCCTCTTATGGCTAAAACAGATGAAGGGTGAAAACCCCAAACTTTTGAGGTGGTCCATTTCCCTACAGGGGATGGACTATCCAGTGGTACATTCTCCTGGGAGTAACCATGCCAATGCAGATGGACTCTCCAGATATTTCCACTTAGAAAATGAAGACTCAACTGGGCAAAGTTAGTCTCATCTCCTTACGTTTGGGGGGGGGGGAGGTTGTGTAGGAAAGTAGGATCTGCTTCTTATGGTTACCCCCACTTTTTGCTTGATGTTACACTGTTTTTGACTAGTTTGACTGGGATCCTGCTAATCAGGACCCCAGTCTATCTGCTTTCTCCCTAACATGTTATGCCATGTACTCAGGTACACTCCAGATTGGATACTGGGGTACCCTTGTCAGTCCCTAGTATATGAAACCCATGTACCCAGGGCATAGGTACCCCAGAGGCCTCCCATGGGCTGAAGAATGTATTATGCCACCCACGAGAGGCCATGCAAAATGAAACTACAGGCCTGCCAGTGCTGCCTGTGTAAGATGGTGCATGCACCACTTACTTTAGATATAGGTTTACTATATCTATAGGTCACTACACTTAAAACCTATCAGTCACCCCTCTAGCAGGCCTTGACAATCCTGAGGGCAGGGTGCTGGGTTTTATGTGAGAGGGGGCCCCTGCATGAGCAGAGCACCCCTGCAGCCTACGGAGACCATTCTCCCGGGTTGTCAGTGACGCAGCCAGACATATAGGTAGAGGTGCATTATATTCTCACGTAAAATGCTATCCCGAAAACGGCTGCAACAAAGCATGTTGTGTTTGGTATCAAACACCTTGGAATCATACCTCGACACCGGTAACTGGTGTAGGAGGTATGATTCCACACTTCAGAAGCAAGCTTCGTGGGATCCCTGGTCTTCCCGGTACCAGCCTTCTCGACCCGGGCAGCACAAAATGGTTGCTGCCGACCAGAGACACATTTCTGCCCTCCTGCTGCTGAGCCAAGCTCGAGCAGGGGAAGGCAGGACAATAGGCATCCTGTCACGGGGAGGTGTGACCACCTCCCAGACAGGATTGAGTGTATTAGGGCTGGGTGGGTGCGCTTCCAAAGTGCCTGAAAGTCTGCACGAGGGGCACACTTGGTGTCCCTGTGCATAGTCCAGTTCAAACCAGTCCTGGGAGCCCTGGCCCCTGCTCTGGCGCAAAACTGGACAAAGGACAGGGGAGTATCCTCCCCACTGTCCTGACACTCCCCTGAGAGGGTCCCCTGAATCTGTCCAACCCGCTCCCTAGGTACTTAAGGGCTTACCTGGCTGTAGGACCCTAGATTCGATGTGGACAAGATTCTGATCAAGAAACTAGTGACCTTTGACCGTCTGTACACTCTGGACTTTGCTGGACTTCGACTGGGCCCAACTTCGTCTCCCTCTCCGTCCAAAGCATCATCTGTGCCCATGCCCATACAGGCTCTGTGCAGGACCTATGGAGCATCAAGGACAACTGAAGTTATCTCCCTTGGGGTGAAGGAGTCACTCCCCTGCATTCACAGGCACCATAATGCAACTGACCGGTCTGCTGATCCTGAGCTCCTGCAGACTCCAAAGGCTCCAGCAACACAGGAGGTAGGTTCCTATGTTCCTTGAGGTTGAGCTGCCCTCTCACCAAGTCTGAGACCAGTATCCCTCGTGGGAACAGCATAACCAGAACCCCTGTGCACCGCATACTTTTGCAAGTGCATATGCTTGTTGGCATCCCCTAACTAAGTGCATTGGGCTATCGATAGCCCCAACCTCTGTGCACATTTTGTACAAAGGACTTCAGCCTCCTCACACTCTGTGCTCTGCAAGCTGCTACTTTGTGAAACTGCTAGAGGTTCCCTCGCGACTCCTGTGCCTTTGGCCTGTGAGTCCATTTGAGGAACAACACTGCTTTTCTTGTGCTTCCCTGGTTGCTCCCGGCCTGCCCTGACTCCCCTTGCTGTGGTGAGTCCCCTGGTCCTTGCTGGGCCAGACCGTAACCTTCTTTGACCTTCTTCGTGGGTTGCCGCTGCCAAGGCTTGTTGGTGCTCTCGCCGGACACCGACCCCTCAGCACTCAACAACCTTCGTATCTGGCTCCTGGTCATCCTTGACTTCTCCTGGTCCGTGCAGCTGTAGAGTCAATGTTCCTTCCTTCAAGAATCCACTTGTGGGTTCCACCGGACACTCTTCTTCTTTCTAGCCGTGGCATTTCTTTGAAGACTCCCATTGAGATCGACAGTGGTTTCCAGTGCCACTTCAGCCTTATGCACCTGGCTTCCCTGGGATAGGTAACTCTGGTACTTCGGTATCCACGAGTGGGGTGGCTCTCCAACCTTCTAAGTTCTAAAGGGTTTCTTCGTAATCCACTGGGAAAGGTCCTTAAACTTTAAAACTGCAACCGCGACTCTCCCATTGAATTGTATGTAGCACGCGGTCATGTTCTCCCACTGCACCCGTCCTCCGTGGGGTCCCTCCTTACTCACCTTGGGTGGTTCCTTGGTGTCCCAGCGATTCTACAACCTCTAGACACTGTCTTGACCCGAGTCATGGTCCTTATACCACTCTTTTAGTATATGGTTTGGTCTCCCCCGGAGCCCCCTGTGTAGTAGTGCTACTTACGATTGTCTCTGTGCTACAGTATTGTGTGCTTTGTGTTTATCTGCGTGTGAGGTACTTAAGGTGTGTTATAATAATAAATACATATTTTTATAACTACTGTGTGGTTCTCCTTTCATTTAACCAATACTATAAGGTTGCATTCTGGGAAAACAAGCTGCTTAACATTCCTTCAAGACTAAGCCTGAAGGCTGCTCTCCACAGCTACCACTTGGATAGCTTTCTTGTGTTCAAAATAGTTTATACATTTTTTATATAATAAACAAATGACACTACAAAAAATAGCACTATGAAAATACCCAATGAAAATAGAAGGATATTCAGAACAGCAATTACATTTCAACAGGTAAAATATAATATAGTATAATATTACTAAAAAACAAAAGGGAAGGAAAAGAAACATGTATAAATATATTATTAATAATCATTAAAGTAGAGCTACTATCAAATAGAGATTAGATTGTTATAATAGCAATAAATAACTAGAGAAAGATATGTATTAAGAAGATAAATAATTATCAACAGGTTTCCAAAATAAATGATAAGAATTACAATTAAAATTAATACCATTAAAAGATAAATGAGCTCCTCTTTTAGTAAAAATAAAAATAACCCATGACCACCAAACATGAACAGATAATAATGAAACATCAATGGACATGGGAAATTGAAAAATTAAATCAAAATCATTTAAAATTAGTTTAGTGGATTTTAAAATAACAGATTTATGAAAAAATAGAGATTTATTGGACATAGTTAACAAAGTAGGTAATGGAAACGGTTCTATTAAACTTTTTTCTATAAAAAGCCATGTAGGGGCATTAATCAAATGAGAGTGATTAAACCAAAGAGAACTTTGTTTTAATATAAAAGCTTTGTGATAATAAAAAAAGTCTGGTAAAGCAAATCCTCCATTACATTTTGTCAATTTTAGTTTTTTATAACCAATACGAGGTGATTTATTGCTCCAAAGAAATTTGGAAAGGAGTTTATCTACAACTTTATAAAATTTGAAAGGAAATTGAGTAGGAATCATGGCAAGGGTATAAACATTTTTTGGTGCTATAGTCATTTTTATAGAGTCCATTCTTCCCCACCATGAAAGATAAAGTGAAGACCATTTGGATATTTTATCCTTAATATAACCTAAAATAGAGTCACAGTTTAATGATATCGTTGTTTTCATAGATGAAGAAAACAAAATGCCAAGGTATTTAAATTTATCTCTTTGCCAAATTATTTCTTTCATGGGTAACATATCTGGGGTATAGTAAATATTTAAAGGATAAAATTCTGTTTTATTAGTATTTAACTTGTAACCAGAAACCTTGGAATAAGACGAAATAATCTCAAATAAGGGAGGGAATGAGGACAAAGGATTGCTAATAAATAAAAGTACATCATCTGCTTATGCTAATGTTTTAATAGTAACCTCCTTAATATTGATTCCAGTAATTTCATTACATTTTCTGATGGAAACAAGCAAAGGTTCGATAACAAGAAGAAATAAAAGCGGGGAGAGAGGACAGCCCTGTCTGGTACCTCTAAAAAGAGAAAATTGGTTCGAAGCTTGGCCATTAATAAATAAATGAGCAGTAGGAATAGAATATAGAGCAGATATCATACAAATACATAAATCACCAAAATTAAAAGATATTAAAGTACGAAATAAAAACTGCCAATGAACTTTATCGAAAGCTTTTTCAGCATCTAATGCAAGTACTCCTGATGGTAAAGATAGAGTGGATCCTTGTTCTATAACATGTAGTAAGGTTCTTGTATTATTGGCAGAATATCTATTTTTCATAAAACCAGACTGATCTGGCTGAATGATAGAATCTAAAACAGAGGTTAACCTAGTTGCAAGTATTTTGGCATACAGTTTACAATCTTGGTTTATTAAGGAAATAGGACAGTAATTTGACACAAGTGTAGGGTCTTTGTTAGGTTTGGGTAGTACAACAATTAAAGCCTCAGTAAAAGAACCCGTAGTAACCCCTGTAGAACTAAAAAAGGTAAATAGTTTAAATAAACGAGGAATAAGCTGTAACTGAAATTCTTTATAAAATTCTGCCGGAATGCCATCTGGTCCTGGGGATTTTTTTTTTTTGAGAGACTTAACGGCTAATAGAATTTCATCTTGAGTAATGGGCAAATCTAATTCAGTTTTATTTAATTGGGAAATCTTGGGTAATCCACATTTAGATAAAAAAGAATCAATTAAAGAAGAATCATCAAAGTTAAGTTTGTTATATAGAGTAGTGTAGTAATTTAGAAATTCATTAACGATATCATTTTGCGATAAAGCAATTTTACCATTAGAGCCATGAATTGAAGTTATTTGTGTTTTATCTTTTTTAATGCGTAAATAGTTGGCTAAAAGTCGTCCAGATCTATTAGCATTAAAACAAAATTTGGCTTTAGAATTCGAAAGTTGAATACCAGCTCTTCTGCTAAGGATTGAATTAAACTCATATCGAAGTTTTTGCAATTTCAATCTATATTGAGGATCATTGGATATAATAAAAAGTCTCTCATATTTTGCAATTTGTTTATCTAGATCTTTAATTCTTGCATTCAAAGTTTTATTTTCATGTGCCATGAGAGAAATAGAGGCTCCTTTAATATAAGCTTAAAAGCATCCCATCTATTCACCATGGAAGTAGAGCCTTATGGGTTAAGATGAAAGTAATCACAAAGAGCATTTAGGATTTTTGGTTACTTTGTTCATTAAGAACAATACTAGTATTCATTCGCCATCTGGATTGTGTTTTAAAATTTGAATTAAATTGTAAAACAAAGGAAATTAAGGCATGATCCGAAATATCAATATTACCAATAGTAGGAGTAACCACAGAATTAATTAGTTGTCTAGAGATTAATAAATAATCAAGTCTTGAGTGTGAGTTATGTGGATTAGAAAAAAATTTAAACATTTTTTCTGTAGGAAAATGTAACCGCCAAATATCTACCAATTTTGTAGTTTTAAGAAAAGATTTAAAAGCAAAAAAAGCTTTAGGAGGTCAAAATTTTGTGAGAGAAAATCTATCTAATAAAGGGTCAGATATAATGTTGAAATCTCCTCCAACTATAAGAGGAACGTTACCCAACTTGAGTACTTCAGTAGTTAGATTGACCAAAATATAGGATCATCAGCAGTCAGACCATATATATTTAGTAAAAACATAACTGAATCATGAATTTTAATTTTAGCTATAGCATATCTACCTTCTGTATCTGAAGATTTACTCAAAATTTGACAATGTAATCTTTTTGCAAAAAGAATAGCAACACCATTCTTTTTGCCCTTTGCAGGAGAAGATATGATGTTATCAACCCACTTTTTTTTTCATATAATCTAAAACTTTGTCATCAATATGTGTTTCCTGTATGAAACAAATATCTGCTTTACAACTTCCTAAATAATCCTAAGTTTTTGTACGTTTAACAGGATGGCGTAACCCCTTGACATTTAAAGAGATTATTTTAACATTATGAACATTAGCCATAGTAAAAAAGAGAGGAAGAAAAAATTAAGAAGAGGAGGAAAAAGTTAAGAAAGAATATGAAAAATAGTAGCTCCAGAACAGGGTAAAAGGAGAGAGGAAGAAAAAGAAAAGACAAACAAACATAGAAAAGACAACAACAATTAAACACTAATAACAGGTATGAAACGCACACCCGCTTTACAAGCATGACCAAAACCGTTGGAGCCCCGTGTGAAAATAAACAGTAAATTAGTCAGAAATACAAGTAACAGTAATATTCAAGTAGCAGAATCATGTGTATCCATTGAATGCTGTGAATGCTGATCCAAGAATAATCTTAAATCTTCAGGTCGTTGGAAGGACTTTGAAAAGTTATCTTTCCAAATGCGCATTGTTGAAGGGTCAAAAAGACCATATTTAAATCCAAGACTTCTTAACTGAGGGCGAACGTCAGTCAATTCCTTGCGAGTCTTAACAGTATCTTTAGTAAAGTCTTGGTGAATAAAATTTTTATTACCATTGACCATTAAGGAGGGAATTTCTTGTGCTGCTTTCCTTATCAAGACCAAATGATGGTGACATAAAACCTTAAAAATCATATGTCTTGGTTTTGTGTGGTCAGGATTACGATGAGATGGAATCCTATGCGCTTTATCAATTTCAAATTTCTCCGGAAATTTGATGTTTAGAAGGCCAGGAATCAAATTCTCCAAGTATAATCTGCAACTGGAACCTTCAACATCTTCTGGTAAGTTAAAAATATGTAAGTTATATTGCCTGTTACGATTTTCCATATCCAGAAGGAGGGCAGACATAGGAGATATTTTTGCTACAAGTAGAGTAAAAGCATCAATTTTAACTTTGTTGTCTTGTATTTTAATTGAATTATCTGAAACTTTCATTGACATACTAGCCATGTCTTTGCGCAGGTTTTTAATCTCTGACGCAATTGTATCTGTGTTAGCACGAAGTGCTTGAATTTCGTCAAGAATTAATGTCAAAGAAGGCTCACTCAATTCCACCACTTTAGATTTTATTGGAGGAGGAGAAATTTGTTGCTTCCTCTTATTATGAGGTGTTTGTGCATTTTTATTTTCTATTTTCCTTTTATAAAAATTAAGGATGCAGAGAAATGAAAAATGAAGGAAAAGGAGATTATTGTAGACAAAATGCCACAAAAAACGATTGGTGCAGCAGCTAAATCAGATTGTGGGAGTGGTTAGGCCAAAGCCAGGCCCTCTCTTGAACACTTACTCTGCCCCCCTGACAGAAAATCTGGGCAGTACCTCAAGGCAGAGCTGGGAGATGAAGCAGAAGGGAAGAAAACACCACTTCCGACATCACAAAGTCCAGGAAAAATACCACAGCAGCAGGTAAGGACTTCAAAGCGTATTTACATCATTTTGGAAGAAGTTCTGACAGGAATTAGCTGATTTATTGTCGGAAAACGGGCTGCTTAACGTGGAGCTCACCGGGAGGGGGCCATTTTGTTTTGCGCGCTCACGCGTCTCCTCTGGATAGCTTTCTAAGGTTATCTTTGACCTCTTAAATCACCATAAGGGTTGTTTGGACTGGTACAGGGTGCCCACTTTAATTAGTGGACAGCATATACCGGACCAACTTCTCACACTGTGTTATTCCGAAAGAGGAGACATAAAACTTCCACCGGAAACTATTTCTCAAAATGGCACGCCCTGCAAAGAATCACATCGCCATAGCTGCCAGTCTCCAGCAGACCACCATGACCATAAGGACAATGACCTGAAATGCCAGGAATGTAGTGTCAAAATAGACACTCTCCTCAAAACCCGAAATTCTAAATCCATTTAATCTGAACACTCTTGACGCAGGAGGTCTAGATGTTACATTTCCATACCTGTGAATAAAGCTTCAGAACGGTGGCAGGTTAAGCAGGGGGCTGGAGAAATCGAGCTGGCTGCAGCATTAATCTACAATCGTGCTATATTAGCATTTTCAACATTGTCGGTCAATGGGTAATTTTTAGCCCAGTAAGAGGATATCAGCATGATGCTCATTTTATCCTGCCAAATTTTTACCAATGTCTTGGGATTATTGAAACTGACCAAAATAACAGACATGGAAGTTGACTGATTGACAAATCTTTTATCTGACCGCTAATGAGTCTTGCAGAAGAATCTTAATAGAAAAGCATCGCCCTACAAACCAAACTACCTAATGTACCTTTGCACAACCTGTGGAAAAATGTGTGGGTGAACGGCAGAACTGGGTCGACAGGAGTATCCTGTTAAATCCGCCATGCATTGATTAAATTTGCAAAGCAGGAGGGTTGCAGCGACTGACTGCAGACTGTCCTCTGCACAAATACAGTTGGAGTGAGCCTAGTTGGCCAGATATTGCCAGGGCTCTGCCCTGTCTGTTGATACATGATTTTTTCCCATAGATTGTTTGATCTTCACAATAGTCTGCTGTAGCTGAGATAATCTCAGAGACCTGCATAAATTGTTTATCATTCCCTCTTCTCGGACAAATGAGTGGGCTTTTCTTTGGAAAAGATCCCAATGCATACAATCAAATCCTAATCACACTACACTTCACAAGTGGTGTGCTTCTGTCGAGATGACCACAGGAGGGTCCAGTGACATATTGACTTCTGCAGCCAGATTTGCAGACTCTAATAACCAAGCAAAGGGACTAGACAAATGGTCAGGAACTAAAACTAGGAGCTCATTGTATTGGGAGTAAGAGAAGAAAATACCGTACCAAAGACTTGAGATGGCATTATGCCCATGGAATGAATGAGTTACTTACTGCTAGATTTCTACGCCATCGACTACTGCAATGAAATTCACTTATCCACTAGGTGACCAGTGCTCTATTGTCAGTTGCAATAGACATATGTTCTGAAAGTTTTGACATCAATGAGTCCATGTGAACAACTGATAGGCATTCCTTAGCATATCCCCAAAATGTTACACAGGGTTACATAAGTCCATCCTTTCTATCAATTGTGGGTTGTACCTGGAAGATGTCTTAACATGGCACTGTAAAATAATTTGCAACAGCATCCATATAATAAACAAACTAGATTCACTGTTTTGTGCTCCAACATTTGCAACTTGCTGATATATTCCTCACTACCCCTGTCTCTGTGTGGACTTAAAATGGACTCAGATTCTAAAAATAAGTAGATGAAGATATTTACTTGGACTTTTTTGCCTAAGTAGAGAGATACGCTTTGCTGATGAAATAGCAACACTAGAACCACTTTGAAATGTGAAGAGGTACGGTAATTTGATGAGCAGTGCAGGCTTTGAAACGCTAGGATCAAGAGCCTTCAGAAAATTAATATTGACTGTAAGGATATCAAAAATAAAATTATGAAACAGATTAGCAAGTTGAACTAAGAGAATGTACTGGAGCGCATTAGTAAGCACCACCTGATAACTAGTGTGTAATGTGCCTTGATGTTAGAGGGCTGCCACACCCTTTCAAGATGTCTGTTTAAATTACTCTGCCAGATCCAATGGATATCCACCACGCTTTCTAAGGTATTTTTGGGGCATATTATCAGAATCGGCGTTAAACTATCGCCGCTTTAGCGGCAGAAAACTGCAGCTAAAGCGGCGATAATGGGCTTGATAATATGCCCTTGAGAATTCCAATAGAAGCCCATGTTGACACCAGAACATGGGCTTCTATTGGAATTCTCAAGGGCATATTATCAAGCCCATTATCGCCGCTTTAGCGGCAGTTTTCTGCCGCTAAAGCGGCGATAATTTTAACGCCGTTTCTTGTTAATATGCCCCTTGGTTCCTGGACTGATGGCATAGAAAGATAGTTGCAATGATAATGGTAAAGTCATAATCTATTTTATACAGTAATAGGGATCGCCAAAGGAGACAGCATGTATATATCATATTGTCTTCCTCTACAGAAATCTCACTGCTTAATTTGTAAAAATAAATTCAAAGGCCCAAAGTTTTTCTCCACCAGCCCTGCTCGGCTGCTTAGTGGAAAGGTTCAGTAGTTTCGATTCCACCTCGTGGTTATTTTTTCACCATCTAATAGTTTCTGGCTTTTTTTTCTTTAGTTTGCACGTTTTTTTAAACCAGCTTTCTCCCTTGTCAGTATTTTTGTATGTATTCTGCTGTTGCTCCTTCATTATCCATTTTCTGCGTTTCGCTCTCTGTTTCTTGCGGCGAAATATGATGATGAAAAATAAATCCTGCCCCCCCCCAAATTAAGCCCACTGCCTGCAATGCGCACTTTGACCATGTGTATGTTTCCTCTCCGAGAGTGCATGGTTAATCTCTGCCCTATGATTGTTCCTCTCTAAATGTACTTTTCCTCTTGTGGCTTTGGGCACAAGAGGGAACTCACAGGGTCCAATTGTAGTCTATTTTCATTAGAAAATCTTTTGAAGTATATTGGGGTTAACTTCTTATTTTCTCACATTATGTTGCCTAGTCTCTTTATAAGGGAACCAATACCACTGAGGTCTTGAACCAGATAATCTACAGAATTATTGGTCTATGCTTAGACTGTACTATGAAGAGCATGTGAAATTTGCAATCATTCAACTCACACACTGTGATCTGTTAGCAATACCAATCTGGACACGGCACTGCCCTGGAATAAGTCATGGAGGGTGTCATTGTTCCATTCATCTCTACCTGCCCCTTGTTGAATAATTATCCACATATAGTGTGATGTACACACAAAAGTGCCTTTCTACATTCACCGTCTATATATTTTGTCACATAGCCTGTCTTGGTCAAATTGAAATTTGCAGAAGCGTAAGCGCTGAACACCAAGGAAGAAATAAACCTGAATTAGAAATCTCTAAAGGTACTGTAGTAGCTGCTCTACACTTTCAAATATCAAGAATTGTAGACATGGATGTTTTGTAACAAAGCATCTTGCAGAAAGTATATTAACAACAGCCCTTTCAAGGATCAAACTAATTTTAGATAGGAGCTATCAGATTTTATCTCTGATCCCTTCATTTCTACTTTTCTCTAATGAAATCCTATTGATTTAATATTTTTCCACTAGCTGTGCATATTACTCATCCAGCTGCAGTTAATGTGATTATTATTTTTCTTAGACAGCTAAGGTTCCAAAGAGATTTTGTTTGCTTTATTAAATGAACCATACGTGCCATTTTGACAAACATGACAACTTATATATCAACAATTTTAATCAAATGGCTTTTTCTACAGGATAATTTTAATATAGTTTTAACGTTTATTCTGCACATCAGCATGGTTGTGAGGAAGGAAGTTTCAGAATGTAATTTATTATAGTCCATTAATGCTGATCAGGTAAAGGACATGTAGCCTCAATTAATCTTTGGCTGCAGCCCGCCCTCAGCAGGGGAGTTGAAGTAATGTCCTCCACTGCCCAGGTGGACTACCGCCTGCTGTATTTAGGGATCTCCTCCTGAATGGAAGAGGTTGTAATGGCTTCAGAGGAGACACCACCACGATGGAACCTCTAAAGGCATTCAGTTTGTTGAGCAATCTTTATGTTGCAAGTGGTCTCTCTGTAAACTTTTTTGCTTTACTAAACAAACTCTCAAATCAGAAGTAAAACACAAAATGACCCCGACATAAGATTTCTCCCTTTGGGTGGAGGTCATTTTGTTCTGTTTCTGTCTTGGGGACCACCAGGTTTTTCCTGGAGATCCTGAGGAAAAAAAGTATACCAGACTGTCTGCTCTAAATTGGATGAACAGTCTGATGTACTTACAGCGGCGAAGCAAGCAAAGTTACTGCGCTGTGTTGCATGAAACAATGCACCTAATCTACTAAGATGTAGCACAATTCTGCTCTCTCCCAGTGCTGGCACACTGTGTGCTGCCTACTGCGGAAGCAGGCACCCTTACACTATGCTGCAAGGGTGCCTGTAATACAGGCAGCATTGTTTTTGTGCAGCATGGGATACATTCCTACACAATGATCATCCTTAGAGGCACATTCCTCTTTCAGAAAGCATCACACATAGAAAGAGGAAATAACGAAGAAAATAAAAAGGATTTGTCTGCTCATTACAACATCATTTAGGAGGTGTACCAGTTTTACAAAATCCCAGGTTTACAAACCTTTGTAATCTGGAATTGCATTGAATCCATGGGTGTATACATGGGATGACCATGCTCCACCCATGGAATGTCTGCGAGCTCAGAATAAAACACAATGCAGTGGAAGTCGCTGCGCTGCATTACATTTCTTACATTGTCACACAAGGCAGCGCTAACAGCCCCTTGTATTGCTTTGTAAGTCTTACTCAAGCCTTTCCATTGTCCTTGACCTACACAGTGAAAACTGCTTTTAGATATTTAAGGCCTTATTTTCACCCTGGAGTGTCCACCATCCATCAGGGCAGTGGAGGCCATCTCCACTGCCACCCTGGCCAGACCACCACCTACCAAATGATACGTTCACCATCACTACTTTAGTCAGAGTGACAAGAAAACAAGTTTAGCTAGTTGTGGGTTGCTGGCCTATCATAAAAAGAGGAGGCAGGCGCAATAGGGTTCAGTTAGACAGCTGGAAACTTAAAATATATAGCTTATCTCTCCAAGATAGTGCTGTATCTTCTTAAGGACTGTGCTGTATGTCCATACCCCATGGGCAACATAGGCAAGAAAGTCAACAGAGGACCCAATTCTCACATTCACAAAGTGATTGACAGCATGGAATTCAAATCACAGCTACTCATTATGTAGCTTCAGCTGCATGGTTGTTAGCCATGTTGCAGGTTCAATTCCATCAATGATACAGCCTTTGCGAAAGTGTGGTCTGGCATATAGAATGGGAACTAGAAACTTTGGGAGCTTTGAGAAGCTACTGTGATCAAGTAGAGCAGAGTATATCTAAAAGATCAAAAGAAACAGGTAGGGAATAAATAACTGCGGAATGCAGCACACATAGAAAGAGGAAATACCGAGGAGAAATAAAGATATTTCTCCTCGTTACGCCTCATCTGGGGAGGCATATCTTTTTGATGGATTTCCAGGTTTACCAGTTTTGGTAAATCTGAGAATGCGTCACAAACCATGGGAGTTGCATAGGAACACTCACGCAACGCCCATGGAATGCCTCCCTTGAGCAGAGTAATGCAACACAGCGATTTGCGCTGCTTTGCTCCATATTTTTTAAGTCACTCAAAGCCATGCAAAGTTGCCTTGCGTGGCTTCAAAAATATGACTTTAGGTTTGCATCACGCTTACACCACCTTGCGTGGTGCAAGAGTGATGCAAACCGGGTCATAAATATGTCCCTTAGAGTGTATGCTGCAACAAACAACAAGATGATGGAAGTAGTGCTGCCTAAACTTGTAAAGTCACCTTAACATGAACTGTAGTACTGCTGTAGTATTGTCGTAGATCTCTCTAGCCCTGCTGTTAATGACCTGTGATTGTGAGTTCTGAGTTACTGACCTTTTGAAGTAGTATTAGTCAAATGACTGAAATCTATATAAAATGGTCAGAGGGGAAAAACTACTGTTAGTGGAATGTTGAATAAAAAAAGTTGCTATACATATTTTCAAATATGATAGATCATGAGAAAAGAAAGACCAAATTTATTTTACTGCCTTTATCTGCCATGATATCTTTAGCTACTTTTTGGGGAATTATGCTGACGATATACTACTTTCCTAGCATTTTATGTATGTTTTTTGGTGAAAGTGAATACTGCAAGAGATGTTCAGGGTTGCCTGACACACAATAAAGATGTTTGTATAGTTAATGTGTGTACCTTCAGGATATGCAGTAGTTCAGCAAATAAATATGAACAGTATTCTGTCAAATACTTTATTTTGCCTATGTCTTTCCAACATCTTTCAACATACATATCAGCCTTGATCACCTACATTCATGAGCGGTTAAGGGAAAGTAGGCTGTTGAATATTGTAGATTAGATCACTGAATCACTGTTCAATCAATTTGAGCCTATACCAATTACCTTTCCAAAAGTCACTGTCATTGGATAGAGCCATATGTCCCGAATCAGGAGTCAGAATTCTATGGATAATCTTTGACTCAACTTTCTCTTTTATCCCACAAATAAACACAATGGCAAAAGCAGTGCTTTCCATGGACAGACATTTTAAAGTGAAAATACTTGAATTTTCCTATTAGAAATGCCTGTCCATTTAAAGCCGTGGACAAAATATGAACCTCCTACTACATATGATCAGTGAAGTTACACATGTGCCCATCTTTTCCAACTTGCCACAGTTAGTGGGCTAAAGTGAGTAAGTGACCACTTCTAGTTTTACTAAAGCATTGAATGACAGCTGGCCTAGCTTGGCCAGCTGTGTTAAAGGAAATAATCAACATCAAGTTGCCGATCGCGGAAAATAAACCTCCCGGCGAGATTCTCAACGCGGGGAGGTCAGGTTTCTCATTGCGAGTGGTCGCGTATTCTCGCGACCGCTCGCGATGAGAATCTACCAGTCCACGTTGAGAAAGCTGCCCCTCGAGTACAAATCTACTCGAGCGGCAGAAAACGACCGCTTGCACTGTGCATGATGCCGCTCGCAATGATTGCACAGTGCGGACAAGCATCCGGCACTGTGCAATCATTGCGAACAGCATTTCCCTACCGCACTACGCAGTTCGCGTAGCTATGCGTAGCGCGCGTAGTGCAAAGTACACTTCGCGTAGCTACGCATAGCGCGACTACGCGAACTACGCCCAGGGTTATAATGTAGTAGTCACGTTTGCAGAGTGGTGCAGAAAGGGGGCTGGGCCTCCGGCCAGCGCTCAGGTATTCCGCTGCGTAGGACTTACAGGAGGTACCAGGAGGGCTTCTTACCCCCAAAAGTTCCTCAGGAGTAAAGTGGACTTCATCCCCCAACCCGTGTTGTGTCAGGAGGCGAGTTTGCAGAGTGGTGGTGAAAGGCGGCGTGGCCTCCGAAGACCTCTTAGCAATCCCACTGTGTGGGACTTACTGGAGGTAACAGGCGGGGTAGTTGGCCCCCAAGGACAAACTTGGGGGCCAACTACCCCTCCTATTACCTCCAGTACGTCCCACACAGCAGGATTGCTAAGTTCTCATAGCAGGCCATGCCCCCTTTGCCCACCACTCTGCAAATGCACTCCCTGGCGCGCTCTTGGATGGTGAGTGAAGTCCCCTTGACTGCTGGGGGTCCTTAGGGGCCAACTAGCCTACATGTTACCTCCAGTAAGCCCCACACAGTGGGATTGCTGAGAGGTGGACACAGGCCACGCCCTCTTTCTCCACCACTCTACAAACGTGCCTCCTGGCACGCTCTTGGTTGGGGGATGAAGTCCCCTTGCCTCCTGAGGGTCCCTGGGGGCCAACTAGCCCTCCTGTTATCTCTAGTAAGCCCCACACAGCTGGATTGCTGAGAGTGGTCCGAGGCCACGCCCCCTTTTAACACCACTCTGCAAACGTGCCTCCTGGCGCACTGCTGCTCGGGGGATGAAGACCACTTTAGTCCTGAGGTCCTCAGGACACAAGAAGACCTCATCACCCAACCAGCAGTGTGCCAAGAGGCGTGTTTGCAGATTGGTGTAAAAAGGGGTGTGGCCTCAGACCACCTCTCAGGAATCCCACTATGTAGGGCTTACTGGAGGTACCTGGTGGGCTAGTTGGCCCCTAAGGACCCTTAGCATTCAAGGGGACTTCATCCCCCAACCCAGAAGGCGCATTTGCAGAGTGGTGCAGGGAGGGGGCGGGCCTCCGGGGACATGCTGGCTTCTCTTTTTCTTTTCTTTTTGGAAGGGGGGCTGTGTGGCCCCCCTTCCCTTAATTATTTTTGGGCCCTGGGGACCACATTCCCCAGGGCCTGAGAATTTGTTTTAATTTACTTTATAAAAAAAATAAGGAAAACCCCCGGGGGCTTTGCCTCTTTTCTTTATTTTATTTTTTTTTATATTGAGGAGGTGGGCCGCGTGGCCTCCCTCCCGGGCCATTTTTGGGCCCGAGGACCCCGTCGCCCGGGACATGGCCTTTGTGTTGGGGACCGCGGGGGGAGCCCCAATGCCCTGCTGTCCCTGCCGGCTCCTTGCCTCCTGCTGGAGCCGGCATTGCTTTTGGACAAAGTGAACTGCTGACAGGCAGCTCCCTTTGCCCAAAAGCAATTCTGATTTGCTTCGTGGAAGCAAAGCAGTGTTTGGTATGAAAGGGTGGGAGCAGTGCTCCCGCCCTGGCATAGCAAAAGGCAATGTCCCAGGAGTGGGTACCCCGGGACATTGCTGGAGCTGGCCCTGGGGGGTGGCGGTCCCCAGGGCCAAGGAGGGCTCCAGGAGTTGGGCCGCACGGCCCCCCTCCCAACTGATTAAAAGCCCCGGGAGGTGGTGGTCCCCGGGGCTAGGGGTCCGCTACAGACCCCCGTATTTTATTTGCTCAAAGTCCCAGGGAGGTGGTGGTCCCCGGGGCAGTGTGGGGGAGGGGCAGAAAGCCCTCCCCCACACTACTTTAAATGTTATACAGCCCCGGGGAGGTGGTGGTGCCCGGGGCAGCGTGGGGGTGGGCAGCAGCCCAACTCGCAGATTTTTTTCAAGCCCCGCGGAGGTGGCGGTCCCAGGGCTACGGGTGAGCCGTGTGCCTCCCTGCATAATATTAATCATACCTCAGGGAGGTGGCGGTCGCTGGGGCTGCGGGGGACCTTTTCAGGCCCCCACATTATAAATCTGCATTGCCCCCGGGACCTGGCCAACCAGGAGCTTCTAGAAAACGAAGCGCAGGAGACTGCGCTTCATTATTTTTAAATTTTCGGTGGGATTTGCGAACCCTACGCAAATCTCGCCTAATTTCTTTTTACAAAAATGCTTTATTTGGCCCTCGGGGTCCCTGTGGGACCCCCCTGAGCAGGTCTAGGGAGTGAGGGTATTTCTACACTGCCCCCTTTTTGTGTTTTTTGTCCTTTTTTGTTGTGACTCGGTATACCGAGTCACAAGATGGCTGCTAACACTTCTTGGTTTGAAGTGTTGGCAGCCAATCAGAATCAAGCTTGTGATCGGGAGGGTTCGCGGATCCACCGCGGTCACCAGATATTGATATTTTTTTATTTTAGAATTTCTCAGGAACTACTGAATGGATTTACACCATTTAAAGCAAAGAGTGCACTCTGGACAAAAAGCTATCTCTCTGACAAATTTGGTGTAATTCTGTTCAGCAGTTCGGGCTGTAGCCCAGACAAACGTTTCCTATGGAAATTAACATTGAGAAAACACGTTTTGGGACCCCCCTTTTTCTCAGCCCTCGCTTGACGAATACCCCGAAACTTTCAAGACAGGAGCTGACCGGAGCGGGCCATTAGTTTTGAAAATTTCCCGAAGATTCGTCAACCGGCGCCAAAGATATTGGCAAAAGAAAAAACGCTTTTTTAATAGAAACAAGGTCCTTACTATAACTACCTACTGGCGACCGCCATTAGGTAAATATATATATATAGATATATATATTCACTGAAAAAACCACAGGTTTCAGGGACGTCATAGTTAGTTGTACATTACACTCGTACAAAACCAGAGAAATTCGTCCGTTATAGTTAGTTGAGCTAACTATAACTCGCGCTCCTGCAATGCACTGCTGATGACGTCACATATTACATCATTCATGACATCGTCATTGACATCACTGATGACATCACTGATGACAACATCCAGTGACTGTGTGTTTCTGTAAAGTTTAAATATGTTTTATATATATATTTGCCAAGGTGTATTAAAGAATGAGTTGGTGTATGAGTGTCTGAATGGATGATTTAGTAGGTGCATGACTGACTGTAACCCTGGGCGTAGTTCGTGTAGTAGTGCTACGCGTAGATACGCGAAGTGCACTCCGCACTACGCAAGCTACGCGTAGCACCACGCGAACTGCGTAGTGCGGTAGGAAATGCTGTTCGCAATGATTTCACAGTGCCGGATGCTTGTCCGCACTGTGCAATCATTGCAAACGGCATCTTGCACAGTGCAAGCGGTCGTTTTCTGCCGCTCGAGTAGATTTGTACTCGAGCGGCAGTTTTCTCAACGCGGACTGGTAGTTTCTCATTGCGAGTGGTCGCGTATGCTCGCGACCGCTCGCGATGAGAAACCTGACCTCCCCGCGTTGAGAATCACGCCGGGAGGTTTATTTTCCACGCTCGCGATCGGCAACTTGATGTTGCTGATCGCGAACGAGGAAAAAGTCTCGCCGGGATGTCATTTTGCTCGCTCGCGGTCGCCAACTTGACGTTGAAGACCGCGAGCAAGCAAAAAATGCCCGCTACGCGTTTTTGCACTGTGCTACGTGCAATTCGCGTAGCGTGTAGTTGCGCAAACTACGCAAGCATAGCGTAGTTTTCCACCCAGGCCTAACTGACTGTATAAGTGAGTGATTAAACGTGTCTTACTGAATGCATGGGTTAGTGACTAATCTGTGTGAATGTCTGTATCAGTCTGTCAGTTGGTGTGTAAGCAGCTGCATGGGTTGGTGAGTAGCTACATGAGTGTCTATATGGGTTATTGATTGGTTGTCTGAGTATCTGTATGGGTGCCTGAGTGTCTGTGTGGGTGGGTGGGGGTGTGTGACTCCGTGCATAGATGTGTGAGTAGGTGATTCACTGGGTGTATGGGTTCAAGGGCGTATCTGTGAAGGGCTGTATGGGTGGGTGAGTGTGTGTATGTGTGTGTTGGTGAGTGAATGGATTTCTCAGTGGTACATGTGTGAGTAACTACATAAGTAAAAGGCAGTATATGTGAGTGTTGGAGTATATAAATGACTATATGTGAGAGTGAGTGATTGTGAGAGTGCCTGTATGGATGAGTATGTGCTTGTATCAGTGATTGTATAAGAGAGTAAGTATGTGTTAGTGGTGTGTGTATAACTGAATAGGTGAGTAAATGGGAGTGTGGTTGATTCTTTGCATGACTGACTAGGTGTGTGAGCAACTCTATGGATGAGTGGCAGTGTGTGAGTGTCTGTATAGGTGTATGAGTGCATATGATAGTGCTGTATTGAGGAATGAATGCATGTATGAGTGACTTTATGTGTGAATGAGTGGATGTAAGACCTCCGACCCTCGGTCTAGGTCCACTCTCTCCCCACTGCTCCACTGTGCCGTCTCTTGCCTCCAGACCCCGACCTCCTCCTTGGGAGGTTCGAGGCTGCTGCCCGCTCCTGCGCCTGCTGCCCGCTCCAACTGGGACCAGACTGCCTCCAACCACCGTAACCTTTCTCAGCTGTTTTTTTCTTCTTAATTTTTTCCTTGTTGTGCCACTGTTATTGTGCCCATCTGTGTCTTGCTCTAATTCCACCACTGTTTTTATTTTCTCATGCCTGCCTGTTCCTTTTGCCTTTTGCCGCTGCTGCCCCTGCGGCCCCTCCCCCCCAGAATTCCCCCCGGAATTTCCCTCCGGAATTCCCCTGCTCCCGCCTCCCAGCCTCTCCTCCCTCCCACCTCCCCTACTTAATGGCGGCCGCTGTGCGGTCGCGCAGCGGACATGCGCAGCGGGCGCGCCACTGGTGCGCCGAAGGCGTGCCAAAGGCAAGCCCGTCTGTGCCCGTCCGCGACCTGACCGCGGCCAGCGCCAGGAACCCTGGACCTCCCACTACCCATCGCTACGACACCACTACCCTCCTCGCACTCAACCATGGAAGACTTAGAGAATGCCAACAGGCCTCGCCGAACACGACCCACGGCCAGTTCTCCTGCCTCCACTGCCGCCAGACCCTCACCGCCACCCCGGCCTCCAACACCGACGACGCCAGCACCGGCGACACCCTAAAATGCATCCTCCTCAACGTACGCTCCGTACACAAACACGCCATGGAAATCTGGAACCTACTCGACTCTCTTTCGCCCGACATCGCCTTCTTCACAGAGACCTGGACCAACCCATCCTCCGCCCCCGACATCAGCACCGCCATCCCAGACGGATACAAGATCCAGAGGAAAGACCGCCCCAACCACCCAGGAGGGGGCCTCGCCATCGCCCACAAGATCACCCTCCACCTCACCACCTCCAGCGAAACCTTCCCCTCTGCCGAACACCTGCACTTCAAGATCCAGACCACCCCCAAAGCCACACTCCGAGGAACCCTCGTCTAGAGACCCCCCGGCCCCGAACACCCTTCGCCACCACCATCACCAACTTCATCGCACCCCACGCGATCGCCTCAACAAACTACATACTCATTGGAGACCTGAACTTCCACCTCGACAACCCCAGCGACCCCAACTCCACTATCCTTCATGACAACCTCGCCAGCATCGGACTTAAACAACTCGTCAACACACCGACCCACAGAGCAGGACACACCCTCGACCCCATCTTCGCGGCAGGAAACAGCGTCCATTTCAGCCACACAACGCAGCCGCCATGGACCGACCACCACTGCGTACACTTCGCCATCAACAAACCCAAGGCACCCAAACCAGCCCCACGCCCACTACGAAGGAACTGGAGCAAGGTTACCGATGAGCAACTTAACTCCACCCTCACCCGAGACAACCACACCTGGCCACCCGACGCAAACAGCGCAAACGACGCAGCCAGAGAACTCCACACCTGGATCTCCAACTGCGCAGATGAGCTCGCCCCGCTACGCAACCCCGACAGACAACGCCCCAGGAAAGCCGCCTGGTTCACAACTGCTCTCCAAGAAGCCAGACGCACCTGTAGATGCCTGGAGAAGAACTGGAGAAACACCAAGACAACCGAAAACCACACCACCTACAAGTACGCCATGACGGACTACCACAACCAGATCAGAGCCACCAAAAGGAACTTCATCCACAACAAAATCCTGGCCAACTCCACCAACTCCAAGGAACTTTTCAGTGTCATTCAAGAATTCACCAACCCACGCAGCTAAGCAACAGACATCACCCCATCCCAAGACCTCTGCGACAAGCTTGGAACCTATTTCCACCTCAACATCAAAAACCTCTACGACAACTTAATCGACCATTCACCAGGCGCGACAGACGGCCCCCGCCCCCCAGAAACACCAGCCAGCCCATTATCTCCAACCGGACACCGATCACGGCCGAAGACACCGCCTCGACCATGAAAAGCATCCACTCGGGGGCCCCCACTGACCCCTGCCCCCCTCACATCTACCACAGAGCCGTGGCCACCATCGCACCCAAACTACAACGCACCATCAACACCACCTTCAAAACAGGCACCTTCCCAGACGACTGGAAGCGCGCAGAAGTCAGACCCCTGCTCAGGAAGCCCACAGCTGACCCCACCGACCTCAAGAACTATCGGCCCATCTCGATCCTCCCCTTCTCAGCCAAAGTTGCAGAGAAAACAGTCAACAGGAAACTGACAGGAATCATTGAAGAGAACGCCGTCCTCGACCTGTCCCAATCCGGATTCCGAAGGAACCACAGCACAGAGACCGCCCTACTCGCCGCCACAGACGACACCCGCACCCTCCTGGACCAAGGCCACGCCTCAGCCCTCATCCTACTCGACCTATCAGCGGCCTTCGACACCGTCTCCCATCGCACACTAGTCGTCAGACTACACGATGCAGGCATACAAGGAACAGCCCTGGACTGGATCCGATCATTCCTCACCGGAAGAAGCCAAAGGATCAGACTCCCACCCTTCCTCTCCGACCCCACGAAAATCACCTGCGGAGTCCCACAGGGTTCATCACTGAGCCCCACCCTCTTCAACATTTACATGGCCCCCCTCGCAGCCATCATCCGACAACACGGACTCAACATCGTATCCTACGCCGACGACACCCAGCTCATCCTCTCCCTCACCAAAGACCCCACCACTGCCAAACTCAACTTACAGAAAGGAATGCAAGACGTCGCAGTCTGGATGACCAACAGCTGCCTGAAGCTCAACGCCGAGAAGACAGAAGTCCTCGTACTCGGTACCACCCCTTCTGCATGGGACAGTACCTGGTGGCCGACTGCCCTCGGAAGCCCACCTACCCCCTCAGACCATGCCAAGAACCTTGGCATCGTACTCGACTCATCACTCTCCATGAACCGTCAGGTCAACGCGTCACCTCCAGCTGCTTCAACACCCTCCGCATCCTCCGCAAGACCTTCAAGTGGATCCCCCCTGAGTCAAGGAAGACAGTCACCCACGCACTCATCACCAGCAGACTGGACTATGGAAACGCACTCTACGCCGGCATCAACAAGTCCCTACTCCACAAACTCCAGACAGTACAAAACACCGCCGCCAGACTCGTCCTCGGCATCCCCCGACACGAACACATCAGCCAACACCTACGAAGTCTCCACTGGCTCCCCGTGGAGAAAAGAGTCACTTTCAAAATCCTCACTCACGCCTACAAATGCCTACACAACAACGGACCCAAATACCTCAACGACAGAATCAACTTCCACGTACCCAAAAGAAACCTCCGATCTTCCAACCTCGCACTGGCCGAAACCCTGCGCATCCACAGAGCCAGAGCAGGCGGAAGATCCTTCTCTCACATTGCAGCCAAGACCTGGAACGAGCTACCGGCAGACATCAGACGCGCCCCCTCCCTGAACACCTTCAGGAAGACCCTCAAGACCTGGCTCTTCAGCTAAACAGTAGGGGTGGACGGAATTTGCGTAGTCGCACTACGCAAAGCTCCGCGAAATGGTAAAAAATCTCTGCGAGCGTGCAAAAGTTCCGCGTACACGCGGAATTGCTTGTTCCGCCCGTTCGCGATGCTTTTTTCGTGTTCGCGAACGCTGTTTGCGTGCTCGGGGAGAAATATCTCGCGAACACGCATTTTGAAAGCGCGAACAAGCAAAAAACTCTGCAAAGCCGTGGATCGCAGAATTTTTGGCAATTCCGCGTTCTCCGCGGAACGCGAAATTACCCAAATTCCGCAAATTCCGCAAGCGGAACGGAATTTACTGCCCAGGCCTACTAAACAGATCTACGGACCCCCCCCTCAGCGCCTTGAGACCCTCACGGGTGAATAGCGCGCTTACAATTCCCTGATTGATTGATTAATTGATGTGTGTGTAGACCTAGGAATCAGTGAGTGGGTATGTAGTAACTGGTATTGGTGTGTCTATGGTTTCGAAAATGGTAGTCTGTATTTTAGAGTAGGTGTATCAAAGGTTATATTAGGGTATGAGGAGGTGCATCAGATTATTACGTGGATGATGTCATCAGTGATGTCATTTGAGATGTCATCAGTGATGTCAATGACCATGTCATGAATGATGTAATATGTGATGTCATCAGCAGTGCATTGTGGGGGCGCAAGTTATAGTTAGCTCAACTAACTATAACGGCCGAATTTCTCTGGTTTTGTACGAGTGAAATGTCCAACTAACTATAACGTCCCTGAAACCTGTGGTTTTTTCAGTGAATTTCTAAGGTTTTTTAAATGCTAATTTCTAACTATAACGTCCCTGAAACCTGTTTTTTTCAGTGAATTGCTATGGTTTTTTAATGCTAATTTCTAACTATAACGTCCCTGTAACCTAAGGTTTTTTCAGTGAATTTCAAAGGTTTTTTAAATGCTAATTTCTAACTATAACGTCCCTGAAACCTATGTTTTTTTCAGTGAATTGCTAAGGTTTTTTAAATGCTAATTTATATCTATAACTTCCCTAAAACTTATGGTTTATCAGTAAATTTCTAAGGTTTTTTAAGTGCTAATTTATAACTATGCCTACAGAGGTAGGACATGTGCAGAAAGAGGAAGAAAATCACAGAAAGAAGCAAGAGAAATGCAGAAAATGGCAACAGAAGTCCAGAAAGACGAAGAAAGGTGCAGAAAGAAGCAAGAGATATGCAGAAAGAACAAACAGAGGTGCAGAAAGAGGCCTTGTTGCAAAGTCATCCTGTGCCCCCAACTTTTTGCTGACTGGTGGTAACTGACTCTGCCTAACCAGGCCAGGAGACAGTGCTATGCTGAAAGACACTTAGAATACAGTGAAAACACCTACATACACTAGGATACACTATGGGTTAGGATACCCCTGTGATTGGCATGACCTCCCCTGTAAGTCCCTAGTACATAATAGGGCAGGGGGGTTAAAACTACCTCTAAGTCAGAGGTGCAGAAAGAGGCAAGAGAAGTGCATAAAGAAGCAACAGAGGTGCCAAAACCGGCAAGAGAGGTGCAGAAAGAAGCAAGTGAAGTACAGAAAGAGGCAACAGAGGTGTGGAAAGACGCAAGAGAAGTGCTGAAAGAACCAACAGAGGTACAGAAAGAGGCAGGAGAGGTGCAGAAACAGGCAGGAAAGGTGCAGAAAGAGGGAACAGGGGTGCAGAAAGAGGCAAGAGAGGTGCAGAAAGAGAAAAGAGGGGTGCAGAAAGAGGCAAGAGGGGTGCAGAAAGAAGCAAGAGCAGTGCAGAATGATCCAACAGAGGTGGAAAAAGAGGCAAGAGGAGTGCAGAAAGAGGTAGGAGAGGTGCACAAACATGGAAGAGAGGTACAGAAAGAGGCAAGTGAGGTGCAGAAAGAAGCAAGAGCAGTGCAGAAAGAACCAACAGAAGTGCAAAAAGAGGCAAGAGGGGTGCAGAAAAAGGTAGGAGAGGTGCACAAAGAGGCAAGAGAGGTACAGAAAGAGGCAGGAGGGTGCAGAAAGAAGGAAGAGAAGTGCAGAAAGAAGCCACAGAGGTGCTGAAAGAGGTGCAAAGGGTGCAGAAAGAGCAAGATAAATGCATAAGGAACTAACAGAGGTACAGAAAGAGGCAAGAGAGGAGCAGAAACAGGCAGGAAAGGTGCAGAAAGAGGGAACAGGGTGCAGAAAGAGGCAAGAGAGGTGCAGAAAGAGAAAAGAGGGGTGCAGAAAGAGGCAAGAGGGATGCAGAAAGAAACAAGAGCAGTGCATAATGAAGTAACTGAGGTGCAAAAAGAGGCAAGAGGAGTGCAGAAAGAGGTAGGAGAGGTGCACAAAGAGGCAAGAGAGGTACAGAAAGAGGCAGGAGGGGTGCAGAGAGAAGGAAGAGAAGTGCAGAAAGAGGCAAAAGAATTGCTGAAAGAAGCAACATATGTGTAGAAAGAAGCAAGAGAAGTGCAGAAAGAGGGCAAGTGAGGTGCAGAAAGAAGCAAGAGCAGTGCAGAAAGAACCGACAGAGGTGCAAAAAGAAGCGAGAGCAGTACAGAAAAAGTTAGAAGAGGTGCACAAAGAGGTAAGAGAGGTACAGAAAGAGGCAGGAGGGGTGCAGAAAGAAGGAACAGAAGTGCAGAAAGAAGCAACAGAGGTGCTGAAAGAGGCAAGAGGAGTGCAGAAAGAGGTAGGAGAGGTGCACAAAGAGGCAAGAGAGGTACAGAAAGAGGCAGGAGGGGTGCAGAGAGAAGGAAGAGAAGTGCAGAAAGAGGCAAAAGAATTGCTGAAAGAAGCAACAGATGTGTAGAAAGAAGCAAGAGAAGTGCAGAAAGAGGCAAGTGAGGTGCAGAAAGAAGCAAGAGCAGTGCAGAAAGAACCAACAGAGGTGCAAAAAGAAGCAAGAGCGGTACAGAAAAAGGTAGAAGAGTTGCACAAAGAGGCAGGAGAGGTACAGAAAGAGGCAGGAGGGGTGCAGAAAGAAGCAACAGAGGTGCTGAAAGAGGCGCGAAGGGTGCAGAAAGAGCAAGAGAAGTGCAGAAAGAACCAACAGAGGTATAGAAAGAGGCAAGAGAGGTGCAGAAACAGGCAGGAAAGGTGCAGAAAGAGGGAACAGGGGTGCAGAAAGAGGCAAGAGAGGTGCAGAAAGAGAAAAGAGGGGTGCAGAAAGAGGCAAGAGATCTGCAGAAAGAAGCAAGTGAGGTGTAGAAAGAGGCAACAGAGGTGCATAAAGACGCAAGAGAGGTGCAGAAAGAGGCAACTGAGGTGCAGAAAGAGGCAAGAGAGGTGCAGAAAATGACAAGAGATGTGCAGAAAGAGGCAGGAGAGGTGCAGAAAGAGGCTAGAGAGGTACAGAAAAAGGCAAGGGAAGTGCAGAAACACAGGCAAGAGAAATGCACAAAGAGGCAGGAGAGGAGCATAAAGAGGCTAGAGAGGTGTAGAAAGAAGCAAGAGAAGTGCAGAAAGAGGCAGGAGGGGTGCAGAAAGAAGCAAGTAAGGTGCAGAAAGAGGCAACAGAGGTGAAGAAAGACGCAAGAGAGGTGCAGAAACAAGCAAGAGAAGTGCAGAAAGAACCAACAGAGGTGCAAAAAGAGGCAAGAGGGGTGCAGAAAGAGGTAGAAGAGGTGCCCAAAGAGGCAAGAGAGGTACAGAAAGAGGCAGGAGGGGTGCAGAAAGAAGGAAGAGAAGTGCAGAAAGAGGCAAGAGAATTGCTGAAAGAAGCAACAGAGATGTACAAAGAAGCAATAGAAGTGCAGAAAGAGGCAATAGAATTGCTGAAATAAGCAACGGAGGTGTAGAAAGAAGCAAGAGAAGTGCAGAAAGAGGTAAGTGAGGTGCAGAAAGAAGCAAGAGCAGTGCAGAAAGAACCAACAGAGGAGCAAAAAGAAGCAAGAGCGGTACAGAAAAAGGTAGAAGAGGTGCACAAAAAGGCAAGAGAGGTGCAGAAAGAGGCAGGAGGGGTGCAGAAAGAAGGAAGAGAAGTGCAGAAAGAAGTAACAGAGGTGCTGAAAGAGGCGGGAATGGTGCAGAAAGAGCAAGAGAAGTGCAGAGGGAACCAACAGAGGTATAGAAAGAGGCAAGAGAGGTACAGAAAGACGCAAGAGAGGTGCAGAAACAAATAAGAGAAGTGCATAAAGAAGCAACAGAGATGTGGTAAGGGGGAAGTGGGGTGGAGAAGGAGGCAAGAGGGATACAGAAAGAAACAAGAGAGGTGCAGAAAGAGGGAAGAGGGGTGCAGAAAGAGGGAAGAGTGGTGTGAAAGAGGCATGAGGGTTGCAGAAAGAAGCAACAGAAATGTAGAAAGAGGCAAGATAGGCGCAGAAAGAAGCAAGAGTGGTTTAAACACCATTAGTACCAATTTAATACCCACATTTAGCAATCAGTAACAGGTGACCATTCTAGGTTTGCACAGAGCCTTCCACCACGCTGTGACACTTGTTGCTGCATTTTTGGTAACATTTGAGCCGTTTGAGCTAGAAACAATGTTTTTTTTGTTCAAATCTGCAGATTATGCAGCAGATGATGGATTATGTGGCAAATGCGGAAAATGTATAATTGTACAAAAGTCGGTGCAGCCAAACAGTCACATAATTCCAGTGGCCCTGCTCATACCTCTGACTAGGTCCAGAAGTGCTCCTCAGTGGTTCCTTTTTTTTTTGTCTCATTGAGTTCATAGTTTAGCTTCTATGGAAACGAGGAAGACTATCCTACCACACAATTACTCTCCATAACACATAATCCCACTCTACATAATTCCTACACACTAAATACCACATACTTTCTATCCACATAATTTCACTGCACAACATACCACATAATTCCACTACACACAACCTACATCCACTCCACTCCAAGAAACATTATTAAAACACTTTTACATTTACAACGCCAATAGCTATAACTCTCGCAAATGCAAAACCTATTACATTGCAAATGATTCTTTAACTAGTAGTCGCGTTTGCAGAGTGGTGGAGAACGGGTGCTGGGCCTCCAACCAGCGCTCAGGAATTCCGCTGCATAAGACTTACTGGAGGTACCAGGCGGGCTTCTTAGCCCCTAAAGTCCCGCAGGAGTAAAGTGGACTTCATCCCCATCCCGTAGTCTGCCAGGAGGCACGTTTGCAGAGTGGTGGAGAAAGGGGGCGTGGCCTCTGAAGACGTCTTAGCAATCCCACTGTGTGGGACTTACTGGAGGTAACAAGAGGGGTAGTTGGCCCCCAAGGACATCCTTGGGGGCCAACTACCCCTCCTATTACCTCCAGTAAGTCCCACACTGCAGGATTGCTAAGTTCTCATAGCAGGCCACACCCCCTTTGCCCACCACTCTGCAAACGCGCTCCCTGGCACGCTCTTGGATGGGGATTGAAGTCCCCTTCACTGCTGGGAGTGGTTAGGGGCCAACTAGCCTACCTGTTACCTCCAGTAAGCCCCACACAGTGTGATTACTGAGAGGTGGACACAGGCCATGCCCCCTTTGTCCACCACTCTGCAAACGCACCTCCTGGCACGCTCTTGGTTGGGGAAGGAAGTGCCCTTACCTCCTGAGGGTCCCTGGGGTCAACTAGCCCTCCTGTTACCTCCAGTAAGCCCCACACAGCTGGATTGCTGAGAGTGGTCTGAGGCCACGCCCCCTTTTTCCTGGGGTCCTTTAGTCCTGAGGTCCTCAGGACACAAGAGGACCTCATCACCCCACCAGCAGTGCGCCAAGAGGCGTGTTTAAAGAGTGATGTAGAAAGGGGCCTGGCCTCGGACCACCTCTCAGCAATCCCACTGTGTGGGGATTACTGGAGGTATCTGGTGGTCTAGTTGGCCCCTATGGACCCTTAGGATAGAAGGGGACTTAATCCTTCAATTCAGAACGTGCCAGGAGGCGCGTTTCCACAGTGGTGCCTCCAGCGAGATGCCGGCTTCTCCGTTGTTTTTCTTTTTTTAGAAGGGGGGCTGTGTGGCCTCATTTCTCCAAATTTTTTTGGGGCCCTGGAAACCCAATCCCCCAGGGCCTGACCAATTTTTTTAAAAACAATTTTTAAAAAACGGGATGGGGCCGTGCGCCCCCCCTTGGCCGATTTCGGCCCCGGGGACCCCATCACCTGGGGCATGGCCACATAATTTTTCAATGGAGGGGGGCACGCGGCCGCCCTCCTGAGGCCTTTATCAGCCCCGGGAACCCCATCCCCTGGGGCATTGCATCCTTTTATTTTTTTTACTTAAATATTCGGGAGGGGGGCCACGTGGCCCCCCTTACCTGGGCCACTATTGGACCTGGGGACCCCATCCCCCGGGGCTTGGCCAGCCTTTATTTTTAATTTTAGAGGGGGGCCACGTTGTTAATTACTGTATGCCCCGGGGAGGTGGTGGTCCCCGGGGCAGTGTGGGAGGGGGGCAGGAGCTCCCCTGCCACACCTTTAATTTAAAAAAAATCCCCGGGGAGGTGGCAGTTGCCGGGGCTGCAGGGGGCCATGATGCCCCCCGCTCTTAATTATTAAAGCCCTGGGGAGGTGGCGGTCCCCTGGGCTGCATGGGGGGCAAGAGCCCCCCTCCCCCATGCTTTTTAAAAAAAAATAAAGCCCTGGGGAGGTGGTGGTTCCCGGGGCTGCGGGGTGGCTGCGATCCCCCCGCATTTGAATAAGGATTGCCCCGGGGAGGTGATGGTCCCCGGGGCTGCGAGGGCCCCGTGGGCCCCCTCACCATTATTAAATATTGCCCCCGGGACCTGGCCCACCTGGAGGCTTTAAGAAAACAAAGTGCGGGAGACCCCACTTCGTTTTTTTTTTTTATTCCGGATTTGTGCACCCAGCGCGACTCCGGCCGAAAATGTGGGGAAAAAAATGCCTTTTTGGGTCCTGGGGGTCCCTGTGGGACCCAGGATACAAGCTGCAGGCACCAAATGGTTATTACAAGAAAAATTCACCTTTCTAATAGTGGCATTTTCAGAACTGTGACTTAACTACGATTTCACCATTAAAGAGGGTTTTACATTACAATTCTTTAGACACCAAACACGATATTCCAACTTGCTCCCACTTGAAAGTTATCACTTATTAAATATAAAAAGGTAACTCTATGTTATCCTAAGGGAGAGATAGGCCTTGCAGTAGTGAAAAACAAATGTAAGAGTTTTTTAGGACCTGCAAAATTTAAAAGTACATATCCAAGTTTTGAAATACACTTCAATCTGCCCTTTGTGCTCTTTAGGGCCTACCGTAGGGATGAAATATATGTGTTAAAAAGGAAGGTTTATGCATGGCAAAAGGTTTATTTTCCCAGGTCAAAATGACAGTCTAAAACTGCACACACAGGCTGTAATGGCAGACCTGAGACATGTTTAAAAGTCTACTTAAGTGAGTGGCACAATAAGTGCTGCAGGCCAACTAGAAGCATTTCATTTATAGGCACTGGGTACATGTACTACCATGTTGCTAAGGATTTACAAGTAACATGTAAATTAAATGTGCCTATTGGGTGGAAGCCAGATCTACCATGTTTAAAGTAGAGAGCATAAGCACTTCAGCACTGGTTAGCTTTGGTAAGGTGTGCAAAGTCCTAAAGCCAACAAAAACGGTTCAGAAAAGAGGAGAGCGAAAGCAAAATGTTTGGGGATGACCCTGCAGAAAGGGATAAGTCCAACAATAAAGTTATGTTTGCTTGATTAAACCAAATAACCATATGTACATTGAAGTGGCAATATATTTGCACAGTTTGCTGCCCACATTTATCTAGTGGTACATTTCGTATGGTTTCAAATAGCTGTAATTGACTTTTATATACATAAATATACACATGCCATTTATTGTAGTTATTAGTAACAGGCATAAGCATCTATATATATGCACCTATATGTACAAAGAAGCCACAATTTTGATATGGTCTGATGTACACATGTATCATGTGGTGGAATTTATATTGTTCCATTATATACATGTATCTACTTATAACAGGATACATAGTTCAAAGTGCAATGAATTGTATTTGTATAACAGCTCTTTCCCATACTGTGAGAAGTATATTTTGTCATATCTGAATATATAGTTGTGGTATATTCTTGAGTTGGGACTACAGTCATAATGAATCAACAGCCAACTCTTGACTAATCTTGTGAAGTGGAGATGGTTGTCTGTGGATCTTTTGTTTGAGGGTAAGGAATTCCATAGTTTTGCTGCTTGAACAGAGAAAGATGTTCCAACCATGAGACAGGTAGCCATTCTTGAGCATAGGTTCCTTTGGTGTATGTATTTGTTGATTTTCTTGCTGGTGAAGAGTGGTCCTTTGCCATGTATTGCTTTGCATGTGATACAAAGCAAGTTGAAGGAGGATCTTCTTGCAACTGACAACCAGTGCAGTTCCCTCAAAGCAGGGGCAATGTGTACTTGTGTCTTTACATGCAGGAGGAATCTGGCGGCAGCATTCTGAATTCTTTGTGGACTTCTTATAGTTGACAAAGTTGAGTCATGATAATAACCATTAGCGTAGTGCAGTTTTGATGAGACAAGAAATATGGTGGCTTGAACCCTGTATGGGAATCCTAGGTGCTAGAAGATGCGCTGCAGTGTTTTCATTATTGAGAAATCTGGATTTGGCTACCTTATCCACTTGTGGGTTCATTGACAGTTTGGAGTCCATGGTGATTCCAAGCTTTTTTTTAATTCCGTAATAATTTTGGAGATGGTCCTAGTTCATGAAGCGAGGCGCAGAGAGGGTCGTAGGTTTTCCAGTCACCACAGGTTAGTTTATGGTAGGGTGAAACTATGATGGCTGGTATGTTGCATGCTATCCTGCAACATCTCTTCATGCCACCATGCTCCATCACTGTAGTTCCATGCGTGTTATCAGCCCCCTTTCTGGGTCCCTGCCCCCAACCACCATTCTATGGTGCCATAGCTCTCACTGGGAACCCACTGGAAACTCCGGGTGTCCCTCGTGATACCCTCACCCCCTTGTAATTCCTTTATGTATCAGCTACCACCACTATATCGCTTTCTTAGTTCCAAACCCCACTGCTGACCCTATGTGTTCCTCATCCTCCCTGCAGCCATGGTGAGAGGCCCTGCATGGCAGCTGTGTGTCCTTTGTCTGAGACCCCTGCTTCTGTAAGTCCTTTTTGTTCCCTGCCACCCTGCAGCACCTCTACGTGCCTCTCCCCATTCTACTTTCCCTATATAGATCACCAGCCCACTGCAAGCCCTCTTAGAACTCCCATCTAATGTAGCCCCTGTGTGCCACACTTCCCTGCCCGTGCAATCCATCTGTGTGACCCACTGCATTCCGAAGCCTCTCTCTGTGTCCTTTACCTCCACCCCTAATTATCCTATCCTGCTGCAGCCTCTACTGGTCCTTCCTGAAGCTCCTTTTTGACACTATGTCTTGTCCCTGCTGGCCATTTGTGTGCTCCCTTTCCTGTTGCAGTCACTCATGTGCTCTAACCTCTCCTGCAGCCTCTTTATGTACCCTCTGCTCCAACCACTGCTCTACTATGTAAACCCATCCACTGTAGATCCTGTGTGCTGATATTCTCTTGAATGCCTTTGGTGTGGCCTTAACTCCACTGCAGCCCCCATGTGAGTCCCTCAACTCCCATCTAGGTGTTTCCTGCACCCTTTCTGCAGCCTGTCAGTGTGCCCCTTGCTTCTTCTCTATGGGCACCTACAATCGTCTGTATGCTCCTACTTCAGGCCCTGTGTGCCCTGTGCCCTGCAACACCTCTGTATGTCCCTTGAAGACACTCTGTTTGCCCCTGCACTCCTGCAGCTTCTATGTGTCTTTCTGTTTGTCACAATGTCAAAGCCAAGAGGTCTGGCTTTAATTTTAAGTGCAAGGTAGACCTACCAGGTATGCCAATGTAATTTCTTCAATTTCTTTCAAATTTGCAAAACGTTGAGAGATTTTTAAATATCAATTAGCTCCGGGATTTGTTTGGTGTTTCTGCTACAACCTCCAATCTCCAGACTCAATTTAGTTTTAAACATCTCTCCTGAAATTCATGAACTTTGGGAGACACTGGTTAAACATGGTATTAGAGGAGTGGTGTAATAGAGGCCTAAACTCCCATATTGCCCAAGGGTGGCAGAGAGGTAATGTTTAAATACTGCCCCTGGTTTTGTGCAGGATTTGGGGTGTAGCATGCCTTTGTAGTACTTGCTTGGCGCAAGGGCAAGTTAACTTTTTTTGTTCTTTACCCTCTGCCTTGCTCAAACAGGGTTTGGATGTGACCCCTTGTCCTCCTCACCTTGTCCAAGTCGTATGGTGGAAAATGAAGGAAAAGAGTGCCAGTCTGCTACCTGCCCCTGCATCTTGCTCTCAATATAGAACAGGGGTGAGTCACAAGTGACCCACTGCTTCATGGTCCATTCATGTGTACCATCCACAAATGCTCAGGGCAGTTGGTACTTCCTCCTATGCCCTGTTTCAAACTGAGAAAAGGGTGTTAGACCAGATGGCAGGATACTTGCTTTTCTGTAGCCTGAAGCATTGTGCAGGTCATGTAGTAGAAGATCAGATGACAACCATTCCTTCATGGTCTGCACAGAGGAGTCGGTCATTGGTCAAGGAAAATAGATGCAAAAGAGAAACATTACCAAATCAGCATGAGGGTGGGGGGAATTGCCTCCGTCACTCTTGGGCAAGGTGAGGGGGTGTCAACTAGTCTAGGTACAGGTATTCATAAGTGGGCAGACTAACTCGCCTTCCTATGATCAACATTGCAGCATTGGCTCTCTAAAAGTGCTGCTATTCTATTTCTGCTTTTTTTCTTTAGTTTTCCTCCCAGTGTTTGAAAATCTTGAGAGGAAAACACTTGTGAGTGTACAGTATGTAAAAAGTATTGTGCATGCTCATTGGGTTCCTGTTGTCTGTGTAGGTCTAGTCATGTGTTTACATACTTTTATGAATATGGGCGTTCTTTGTGACCCACACACAGCAATCATATTTTACTCCACATCTTGGCTCAATGGATTTTCACCAAACCTTGAGAAGCCACCAAATTACCAAAATGCTTCATCTCTATAACAATTTGGGCCCGTATTTACTAATATTTCATGCAACACCGTACAGCTAGTCAAGTTGCTGAGCTGCGTTGAGTGAAAGTGAGAGAGCAAAAGTTTTGAAAGAAATGGCACAGTCTGCTCTCTCATTGCACCAGAACTCTTTGGGCTGCTTAGCGTCAATGCAAGCACCCTTGCGCTGCAGTGCAAGGGTTCCAAAATTATGGTCAGGATAGCTTTTGTGCAGGAAGGGCTACCTGAAGGCTTTTTCCAATTTCCGTGTGTGCTGCAGAATGCAGCACACATACAAAGAGGAAATAATGAGCAGAAATAAAGATCTTTCTTCTTTGTTATGTCAGCTTCATGCAGATGTGCTATTATGAAACAAATCTATTGTCTACAACTCTTTGTAAATATGGGTTTGCATCAAAATCCATCGGTGGATGCACAGCAATGCCCATGCACCACCCATAGAATGCCTTCCTGACACAAAATAAAGCAAGGCAGTGTAATATGCTTTTGCTTTCTAAGTTCATAAATGGATTTTGTATGCTGTCTGCATCAAAAAGTGAGACAAACCTGACACAAAGGTTTTGCAGATCTGGGCTTTTTTGAATATTTGTTTAAGGGTTTAAGAGCTTTGCATGTAAAACAATTTCCTATGGGTTATACCTTTATAAGGCCAAGTTGAGTTTGGTGCAGCCTCATCCCTTATAACTTTTAACCATTTCACCGATCTGCTCCACATTCAGCATGCTCTTAAATGTTCTCCAAAATATTTTTTAGCAGAAATTAGGGGCATATTAACAACGAGGCGATAGACAATTATCGCCGCTTTATCGTCCGTTTTCGGACGGAAAGCGGCGATAATTCTATCGCCTAATCAGCAAGGTCACGCTATCGCGTGAATCCCTGCACTATCGCCCTTTCCCCCAACGCCCATCCTTGCATCTCTAATGAGATGCAAAGTGGGCGTTACTGGGCGTACCCCAGATGGGCTACGTTGTAAATATCGCCGATGTGCACATCGCGATATTTACAAGGCAGCCCACAGGATTATAGCAGACGTTAGATTTTGGCGAAAACTGCCGTTTTCGCCAAAATCTAACTTCTGCTATAATCCCGAATTACCTATGTTAGCCATAGGAGGTGGATTCTGCTGATACGACCCTGTGGGTCGTATCAGCAAGGTTATCGCCCTTTTGCAGGGAACATCGCTGGAAAACCAGCGATGTTCCCTGCAAAGGGCGATAACTATCGCTATCTCTGGTATTTTTATCGCCCTGGAGTAACGCGTTGTTAATAACGCGCTACCAGGGCGATAAATGTCAGAGATAGCCAGCGATAATATAATTATCGCTAAGCACGGCCAGCGATAATTATCGCTGGCCGTTGTTAATATGCCCCTTAGTGCGCAATGGTCAATGGGGGTGAAGTTCTTAAAGATCCAAAAATTGATTTCCTATGGGGTGAGGCGTCCAATTTAACCACTCTGTATACTGCTATATAGCTTAAAATTAACAGAAAGAAGAGTGTTGAACAGGGAATTCAGTGGAGCAGCAGGAAAAGGGATTTTAGTTTCACTTTGTGTTTTTATTTTATGAGGAGAATAGTTTTAAGGGAACAGAACATGCCTGCTTTATTCAAAAACAGATGGCTGAAGGAAACGTATGAAATGCTGTCTTAAAAAAAACAATAAAAAGTGAACACAACATACATTTGTATTGATATCATGTATGGATTCCGGGCAGGGACTGAGCAAAGCCGGGATTTGTGTAATACTATGACAATGCGAGGAGCTGGCTGCCACCCTGCTCCTTTCCAAATAAAGCCACTAGCCAGGGCCTGACGTGGAATTAAATTGCTGGGAGGATGTATGGGTGGAACCGCATAATATTCAAATCCCTGATGGCCTCGGAGCCGCTCACATATATTCACTTACTCTGCACAAGACAAGAAGGCAGTGACAAAGAGCTCTGAAGTGACAAACTTGAAGCGTGGACAGCAAGATAAATCTGGGGAAGAATAGGGTGATATATGATCCTCCTTCACATGAAAAACGACTGTAGGCAAATAGAGAGAAATTAAAGGAGATTGAAGAATATGTTTACCTAGGACAAGTTTTCACTGTGAAAAAATCTTCTGTGCGATGGGAGATTGGGGCTGCATGAATAGCATCTGGACAGATGACTATAGTTATAGGAGAGCAGCGCACTAATAATATGCTAGAGGAGCAATATATTTCAAGAGTGTAATGCTGGAGGTGATATACAGCACAGAGGCCCAGCAACAGAGCGAGGCGCAAAGAGTACTGCCCTGAGTTATTGCTTTCAGAGGGTGCTGGGAAGAACACGAATAGGATATTGTGCTCAATTAAATCGACACACTTTACTGTACTAAAGAGAATGATCAAATGGTTACATTATAAAAAGGAAAACAGAAGAATGATCTATTATTGTAAAGACTTAGGGCCGTATTTAGAAAAAATTCATGCAACGCAGTAAGCCAGCGCTGGCGAATTATTGGCTGCCTAGCACCAACGCAGGCACTCTTGCGTCATGTTGCAAGGGTGCCTGCATTGCAGGCATGATTGTGTTTTTGCAGGAAGGGACACCATCCTGCACAAAAACAATCCTCAGAGGCATTTTCCTGTTTCTAAGTGTGCTGCATCTACTGGATCTGCTGGATCTAATAAACAAGATTTTAATTAGAGGTGAGATAAGTTAAATTTAACTTGCTTATACTGACTAGAATAAAAACTGAAAAACTCTTTTCCATTCAATAAACTCTGTAATAAGTGATTCTTTATAAAAAATCTTTTCAGATCTATATTTTGAGCTAAGATGGACCTGACAATATAAAAGTTATTTGTGATTGATCCCATCGAAGTGTGACTAATAAAGGTAAGCCACACGATTAAAAAGTGGTTTTATCTTTTAGCAATTTAAAGTGAAGTTGGCTCTGTATTTAGAATGCGAATACCTTGGGGAGATATATATATTTTTTAAATAATTCCAAATAGCATATTTTTGCATACCCCCATAGGTATTACATTTACGCCTTGAAGGGATTCATAGAAATAGAAGGGTGAGAAAACTAAACAAAGACCCTCCAAAGAAAATTATAGGGGTAAGTTTATTCAGGCAGTTCGATATTTGAAATGAGACAATACTCAGAGGGTCTGATCCTAATGGAATACTCTTCCCTCATAGTATCATCCGGCACCTATGAGACTGTAAAAACCAGATGAGGAACCCGTCCAAAACTCCATTGGAGGCAAATATAAGAGCTTCCATATAAATCAATAGGTATGTAATGGGTTCACTATTAATATGAATGAGACCCGGTGTATTAAACTATTATGTTTTAGTAATCTTTCTGTGTTTTAAATTAATGAGTTAAAGCCTATTGGATTTTTGGCCTACACTTTTCTTCCCTGCAGACTTATTCCTAGGTTGCTAAATATAAATCATGAATAATGTAACAAAGGAATGTTTTAAAAAAATGTTTTTCTAATAAAGTTTTTTACATTCTATTCAGATTTTTAAATATTGAACTATTGTCCTCAGGAAGGTAACGATCCACCTTAGCACCGAAAAGCCGCATCGACAGTTGTTCTTCATGTATTTATTGCACATATTGTTTACTTTTCATTTAAAAATATGATGAATATATGATTTTAAATGTGTTTTTAACTTTGTCAATATCAATCGTATAGAACATGATCTTTTGAATAAAATATTGATAATACATTCCTTTGAATTCATATGTTTGATTAGAAATTGATTATTCTATGTATGATTTTATATATTTTTGTCTGTAAATTTAGCAACCTGGTAAAATTTGTCTTATTATATCTCAGTGTATGGCCTTACTATAACTAAGTTAACCAATCCAATCAGAGGATCGAAACCTCATGTTTTCAGAGTAGAAGGAGAAGGGAACTTTGTGTTTGTTTCTGCTGCAGAACGCAGCACACTTAGAAAGAGGAAACAACAAGGAGAAATAAAGATATTTCTGCTTGTTGCCCCTCTGGTGGGGAGGCATACAATTCTGACATCTTCTCAGGTCTACCAATGCTGATAAATCTGGGAATGTGTCAGAATCTATGGGTGGATGCGTGGGAACACCCACGCTCCCCAGTGGCATTTTCCCTGCCACAGAGTAATGCAGTGGGGGCTCCTCCGCTATGGCGGAGGAGCGCCACTCCACTGCTTTTAAGCAGTGCAAATAAAGGAAATATAAAATGATAATAACTTTGAGTTATTATCATTTTATGTTTCTATGCTGCTTTGGGGTCGGGCGGGGCTGCTCTGCTCTCGGAGTAGGGCAGGGGAGGAGTGGTTTGCCCATTCTCAAGTGCGCATGACTGTTTGGCCGGCCCTCTGGGGCCAGCCAAACAGTCATGCACACTTTCCCTGTTCTCCACGCAGGCTGCATTACTGCCTGCGTGGAGAACATGCCCAGGCCCCCATTCCCTGGCTGACCGTCGAACCACGGCACTCAGACCAATCACAACGCTGCATTGCAGCATTGTGATTGGTCAGGGGATCCTAGATGCTTGTAAATCACAACAATGCATTGCAGCGTTGTAATTAGTCAGGGGATCCTAACTGTGCTTCCTGTTCCTGGAGTCTGACAGAGGAGAGCTGGAGCAGAGACACAGGACTCGGCGGCAAGGTAAGTGTTTATTTTAATTTTTAAGAATGTACATTGCGCCTCCCCCGGCGTGCTCAACCCCCTCACCCCCACCCCCGCGCCCACCCAACCACCCGCAAGCCATGCTGGCCGCAACTAGAGTAATGCAAGGCAGTGATTTGTGCTGCCTTGCGGTAGTCTAGATTTATCAAGCCACTCAATGCCATGCAAGGTGGCCTTGCTTGGCTTGATAAATCTCATTTAGGTTTTGAGATGCCTTTGCATCCCCTTGCATGGGACAAGAGCAATGCAAAACCTTCATACGTATGCCCCTAATTATATTAACAAGGGAATAAAGGGAGAGAAGGGGTTAGGCATCTGAGAACAGGGCATTGTTTTTTTATTTCGTTTTTGCTGGGCTTTAAAAAAATGACTTCCCCTCTCCAGTATTTGATGCAAATCGAACTTTCTAACACAAAATGGAAAGGACCTTAAACAATGGGCAACTGTATCATCTATGGCATGACTTTCACCCCTGTTAATCGATATGCTGCCAACCCCAAAAAGCACCAGAGGATTTTTGTAGAGTTTTAAACTGGTATTGGTTCTCTCCAATGATAGTTGGCATGCTTGAAAGCAGGGGCCAGAGCTGGACTGGAAAACCAAAAGCAGCCCTGGCCAAAATAAATACTCAAACCAGCCTGCTCCCGTCCTCTGTTTCTGCTCTCTCTTTTCATCCATTCTCTTGCCTTCTCCATCTCTGATCTTTCTTTCTCCACTTCCCTTGCTCGCTCTCTCTCTCTCTCTCAAAATCTCCTGTGCTTGCTGCAAATAAGTTTGAGACGCTGGGAAAAGTGACAGAGGCACCAGCTGCGGCCCTGGATTTCTAAAACCAATCCTTAGTGGATCCAGCCCTGCGGGGAAAATTCCAGATGGAATAAAAGGCCAGTACGGCCCTGGCATGGGTCCTCACCACCAGGCCCTGTGGCCCTTCCACAAAATGGATGAGGCAACTTTTTCCATTTCATTTAAAGGCTGTTGCAGCCTACATAAGAAGAGGAATTTGGGAGGGGAAGAATCAGGGGACAAGGTTATCATGATTGCTAAATGCGGGGCGATCCAAAAAGGATGGAGGAAACAGAAAGGTGATGGGGTTAAAATTGTTAACAGCTTTGCTTATCGACACAAACTAAAGAGGTAGCAAATGCAAACGAAGTTAACAAGAGTTTAGGTAAGTTTGACAAATGCAATGGAAGAAGGTGAGAGAAGTACCGGATGGTAGGGTAGGCTCGTACATCCGAGGATCAACTAGACAGCAAAATGTGCATACTGGAGAATGTTAGTCCATATAGTTTAGAAGGGCAAGGGTCATGTAAAAAAATGGACTCTGATTGGCTAGGAAGCTGAATTGTGGCTGGCAATGAGCTGGATGGGTGAATATGGTGAACAAGGCAGGGAAAGAACAAGGAGGTAGTCAATTTGTAGCAAGAGGGGGATGAGGGACAGTGTTGCTCAGAATATACACTGTGAAGAGATATTGAGCCCCACCGTGGTTGGCGTGGGTGTTGTGGTGTGGTGGAGAGAAAGGAAAAAAGAAATATTTAAGCAAGTGGCAAATATTGCAATGTAGGAACAGAGTAATAGGGGCTCATTGTTTCATTCCAGCTCAGAGAGACGGCATGTGAAACAGAGGGGGAAGACAGGGGTACTAGGAATACAGGGTAGAAGGAGGGATAGGAATGGAGGTAAATAGAAGGAAAGAGCTGAGTAGTGGGTGTTTACAGACCAGAAGGAGTATGGAGCTGATGTCAACCGGAGAGAAAGAACGATGTGCTTGGGGTAAAGCAGGAACAGGGGTGACATGGCAGAGATGTGTAGAATTAGGAAAGTGGTACCTGAATTTGGCATCTGCAGGTGTGAGACTGGCAGGAAAATGCGTGCTGAAGCAGCCACAGATGAGAGCAGGTATGGGCAGCAAAATTAGTAGAAGGGCAGAATGAAATGGGCTAGTGTTAGACCTGGCCCTCTCTGCATTGTCACCCCCAAATCTTTTACCTTCCTCCTCCCCTTTTTGCAGACCTCAGTTTTGTTGGCTTTAGGACTCTGGGCACTTTACCACTGCTAACCATTGCTAAAGTGCTTGTGCTCTCTGCTTAAAACATGGTATCATTGGTTTATCCACAACTGGCATATTTGATTTACTTAGTACAGTGCACTACATGTGCCCAGGGCCTGTAAATTAAATGCTACTGGTGGGCCTGCAGGACTGATTGTGCCTCCCGCTTCAATAGCCCTTTCAACATGTCTCAGGCCTGCAATTACAGAGCCTGCGGGTGCAGTTTTAAAGTGGGGTGTTGACCTGGCAAGTTAACCCTCTTGCCAGGCCTAAACCTTCCTTTTTAATATATATTCGTCAGCCCAAAGGGCAGGGTGCAGTGTATTTAAAAAGTTGAATATGTCCTTTTAAGTTTTACATGTCCTGGCAGGGAAAAACTACAAAATTAATTTTTCACTACTGCAAGGCCTATCTCTCCCATAGGTTAAGATAGGGATTACTTTACTACATATCATAAGTGTAATTCCCAATTGGGAAAAGATAGACATTTCAAGTTTGGTGTCTCTGGACTCCCAATTTAAAACCACAACCTATGGTAAAGTCAGATTTAAAGTTGCAAGTCTGAAAATGCCACTTTTAGAAAGTTTGGAAATATAAGCAACAAGAGAAACCCTACTCACAAGGAACCAGAGCAATTAACATGTACTAGAGAGACAGCGGTTCATGTGGACAATGTACAGGATACTTTATATTATCGGTGCGCAATGGCATTTACCATTGGTATAGTGATGCTGAAAAAGAAGACCAATCACACAGAATGCAATACACAGGACAATAATATTTGTCCAAATAATATATTTATATTGTAGTCCCATAGAAAAAAAGTTGCTTTAGAAGGTTGGAATTTCCCTACTTTAACCATTCTGTGCCTTCTGCCTGTCTCTGAATACCCATATGGGGTGGGTGACAGCTGAGCCTTGTGCATTCCCTCTATACAGCCACACACAATGGGAGCTGAGGTGGGACTTGATGGGCCTTAATGGGCCATTAACTGACCTGATGAGGGGAGCGGAGCTAAGCACAGCTCCACTTGCACCGAATAGGCTGTGCCCTGTCTCCACATAATAGGCCTAACAACCCTGTATGTCACTCCAGCCAGCTTGGAACCAGGGCACGAGAGGAAGGGGATTCCCAGCACTTCAAAGCCACTGTCTAGAAGCTTCTCCCACTTTCCTGAACTAGGGCACCAAAGTATAAATAATGGACCTCAGACACCACCACTTCAGTACACTTCAGGACCTGTGGATACTCAACCAGGAAAAAGGAATGCTCTGCTGCTACAAGCACTGCAACTCTGCTAGACTGCCAGGGCCGGACCGGCCATAGCGGGCACCAGGCGTTTCCCCGGTAGGCCGCTACGGTGGGGGCCGGTTTTGGGCCATGGGGGGCCGTTTTTGGTACCGGGGGTCGACAATATCGGCCCCCGGTAACAAAATTGGCCGAAACCGGCCCTCGCAAACTGCTCGGCTGCACCCCCCCTCACCCCAGGGGGGGTCGGCTGAGCAGTTTGCCAGGGCCGGTTTCTGTTCCCAGTCCGGCCCTGTAGACTGCTACTCTGTTGGACTCCTGATTTGCTGTGCTGACCTGCTACCTGCTGCCCCCTTGCCTGGGAGTGAGAAGGACTGGGTCTGCATCTCTACAACCCGGAACCCAGAGTGACTCCAAGGGCCAGCTGACTGGTGTCCTGTTTACTGAAGTCTCAGAAACAAAAAAGACTTTCAACCAACCGGCTCCTGCACCTGGACTCTGCCATCCGTGAGTCTTCCCTTCCAGGTGGTAGCACCTCAGGTCTGGGTCCTTTGAAGTGGGCCCGAACATGCTCTGCCAACCCAACAGTTTTGTTTCATGTGCTATGTTTTCTTCACTGTATTACTGTTTGAACTGCTGCATAAATTCTTTACACATTGCCTCTAATTTAAGCCTGACTACTCATGCCAAGCTACAAGAGGGTTAAACACAGGTTCATTTTGGGTCTGCCTGTGTCTTCACCCTCACAGGGATTGTGGTTTCTGCTTGAGAAAGGTTTCACCCCCCCCAACCAGTAACCCAATTTTCTACTTAACCCGTTCACAAAGCGGAAGGGGCCCTATTGGCACCCCTTGCCCTTTGTGAAGGTAAAAAGAAGTTTGTTCAAGAGGCGGCAGTAGTCCATGGGACCACTGCATCTTCTGAAATGAACCAAAAATAAAGAAATTCACATTTATTTTTAAATGCTGTCCCGTTTTCAATAAGGGACTTGGAGATAATCACAATTAGGAAATCACTATTCTTAATGTTAGTACATCTGGCCTAAGGTTTTCTTTACCAGGCACTCAACTCACTGTTCGATTTTTAGCATATTTGTGGCTCTTTTTCTACCACACACAGAAACTTAAGTGCTTCGAATTTTGAAAGGTTTCTTTTCAACGCATTTCACACAGCGATGATTCTTTTTAATAAGTCCTGTATTTAAAGATGAAAATCATGAATTTGCATTTCAGAGTTAAAATGAGTTACTTTTAGGAAGTTAATGTAAGGTATTTACACTAAATAATGGCGCTCATTGTCTTGCCTTCAGTAGATCTTCAGTAGAAAGAAAAGGTCACTTAACCCCTTTCAGAGATATGAACCTGCACATTAAGCAGGTTTCTGCAAAACACTATTATCCCACTGAGGTGTCATACAAGAAAGAGAGTTTTGCTCATAATTCTTAATCTGATTTGTTCAGACAAATGACCTGGTCAAATATGTCTGTATTGCAGTGCCCTGTAATGTGGGGAGAACATGATGATATTGGCAAGGAAGCATCGATTTCCACGGAAGCTGGACTGGGGAACCAAAAGCAGCTCTGGCAAAAATGCTAAAACCAGCCCCACTCCCTTTGTCTCTTAAAGCTCTCTCTTTCTCTTCCAATCCATCCGTTCTCTCTCTCTCCTTCTCTTCTCTCTCTCTTCGCCCTCTCTGATCACCTTCTCTCTACATTTTCCATCACTCCCACTCTTAGTCTCTCTCTTGAAGCCTCCTCGTCCCATCTCAGTTAACTCCAGGGAGCTGGGGAAAGTGACTGAGGCAACAGGAGCAGCCCTCGGATTAAAAAAACCAGACTCCAAGGGCTCCAGCCCACTGGGGAAATTCCCAGTGGAATAAAATACCTGTTTGGCCCTGATTTCTGCTGTAAACTCCTATTCCTGTGTGTAAAACCCTGATAATGCCATATACTAGGATTACTGTATCCTGTGATATTGGTATTCCAATTGCGCTATTTTCACATTGCATTCCTGATGCCTTCCTCAACTAGTTAACCTGGCAGGACTAGGAAACATAGACACGTGTTTCTATTTGGTCTACCCATGTGCTCATGTCTTCGGAGATAAGCAATGGAAATAGAATTAATATGGTACAGAGGTTTTACAAAAAGCGGGCCATCAGCAGCAGAGGTAAATCGAGAGCTGGCAAAGCCAATAGGTCTGACATTGAGTGTGTTTTGTATATTTTTATTTAATGTCCTTAAAGTAAGCCAAATAATTGGAAAGTTGGGGGCATATTATCAACGGCCAGCGATAATTATCGCTGGCCGTTCACAGCGTGAGAATAGTTATCGCCGGCTACCGCAGATAATTATCGCCATGCTAGCGCTTATTAACAACGCATAGCGCAATGGCGATAATTATTCCTGCGATAGCTTGTTTTCCATGGAACATCGCTGGTTTTCCAGCGATGTTCCATGGAAAACGGCGATACTCTCTGCTGATACGACCCTGTGGTCGTATCAGCAGAATCCATCTCCCATGTAAAGTATGCTTAAGTCAGGAATTTAACAGACGTTAAATTCCTGAGTTAAAGCTGAGGTAGCGCGATTTCTTTTATCGCTGCACCTCCTTGTTAATATCGCGAAGCTGCCTTCGCGATATTAACTTGTGTTGTTTTCACAGCCACGCCTTCTTTGCATCTCATTAGCGATGTAAGGCGAGGCTGTGAAAAAACGGGCTCTAAATCAAAAAACACGCGCCAGCGTGTCCTTGATGATATTGCGATATAATTATCGCCGCTTTTCGCCAGCCCTTGATAATATGCCCCTTAGTGCCTTAATATCTATTTCAAATGGCAAATCAACACTGAGCCTATGCTAGGCGAACCCACTCGTATTTACATCTCAATACATGATTCTTGCAAGTGGAACATCAAAAACTGTGGCGAACACTGTCCTGATCAATTAATTAAAGTGCACAATGAATGTAATTTTGCACAAAAGTGCACAATGAATGTAATATTGCACATCAAACATTGGCATCAAAAACTGATGCTAAGATCTCCAGATAGGAAGCTTCAGTAGACACACAAAGGTCTTCTGGTACAAGAAGATCTCTGACTACCTTGAAACCCTAACAGGTGATTAGCCGCGCTCTATAAGAACCCTGATTGATTGATTGATTGATCATGACTACAAAACTAGAGGAAAGAAATTACCATTGCAAAGAGCATGTTGCAACAGCAAGATGTACTGCCATAGATTTCTAGTAAAAGTAGAAGCATACATTCAGATACCCAGAAGACAAAGAAATATAAAAATCTGATACTGTGACAGAAGAGTGATGGGCAGAAGCAAAGTTCTTCAGAAGCACGACAGGCTGGACCTGCGCGGAGCAGCGGAGCGCAGCTGGTGTTCCGGAGGGATGTAGCCATAGCTTGTACAAGATGGAGTCAGTGCACTCAAAGAGAAGAGAAAGGATACTTATGGCAGAAGAGCGCATCGCGCAGTAGGTATAGTCTCTTTCCGCAGGAGGTGTCTGAGGTTCACAATGCACCCTCCTGCGTTAAGCGTAGGCAATGATAATATTCAATACGGAGGCTTCTGAAATCGTGTTGTCCTCAACATGTAGGTCAGGGCGGACCACAGCAATAAATCTTTTGAATTTAGGACTAGTCATCTAACCGCCTGCAGGCCTACTATCAAACGTAATTTACCTTGAAATTGCCAACGACACATTTTCCCTGAACCGGAGTGGGGGATTCAAATTGTCCACCAGGGCTAATAATACAAGGAGGGATACGGCTGAGCCACTCAGGTGTCAGTTTGAAGATTGTCATAATTTATTTTTAGGTTAAAAAACAGCAGTGGTTTCTCGCTGGGCCATTCCCCACTGAGACAGAAATCCTGCCGGAATATGGCGGCGTCTGTAATTTAAATGTAAATTGAAATTCCAGCAAAGGCGAAATGATCCTTCTCACTCTTCAAACACAAACTTCCCACACTCCAGCCAGCTAAGGCTTTAAAGTTTTAATAGCTTCACATTCACTTTTTGAGCCTTCTTCTGCAAGTTCGTACTTTACAATTACCGCACCCTTGGAAATGCTTCTCCGGATTTGCACATAAATTGATCCTAAACCTACAGGAGGTGTGGGGGGTGCACTCACCTGCTCGCAGATCCCTCCTTCTAGAGGTAAAGTGAAGCTGACTTAAAAAAAGCATCTCAAAATTATCCCTTCCTCTGCATTAATCCGCAGGCTCTGGCACGCGTGCCAGTTGGAGGGGAGGAATCTGCATTTAGAATGGAGTAGTCAGCAAACGGCAGATGCTCTTGCCTCCTCTGGAATCCATCAGGCAAACCACTCTGTGCAACTAGCGCTTCAAGCTGGAAACGTTCCTCAAAGCCAGGTGGGGTTTGGGAGATTTGTTACAGGAATACATTTGAGTCTTCTTCTTGCTTTTGTTTTCAATTTTCTTTGAAAATGTAATTTTTCAATAAAGAAAGGATGTATGGAAAGAATAGAGTGTTTACTGCCCCTAAGTAGACCATCCATTGCATTTTAAATTGGATTCCTCACTCAGCTTAATGCAGCACACATAGAAGTTGAAAAACGGCATTTAAAAAAATATGATTGTTTTGTGCAGGAAGGGGGACCTTCCTGTACATAAACAATCATTGGTCTTTTGCTGTTTTCATGTGTGCTGCACAACGCAGCACACATGAAAACAGCTAAAACATGGAAAAATGAAACATTTCTCCTCGATGCGCCAGGGTAAGACCAGGTTTTCCCTGGACTTAATTTAATTCTGGCGCTGCCTCCTATTTACACCGCCCTTGTAAATAGAGGTCATGCTCAGAATCAATGGGTGTTGCGCCAGCGCAACACCCATTGCCCTCCCCTTTCACGCCGAACATAGCGTGAAAGGGGGTCTTATTTACAAGGCAGCGTTAAGCCATGTTAAGTGGCTTACGGCTGCCTTGTAAATAAGGCGAAGCCCCTATTGCCACAGGAACGTCCTAAAAAGTGACGTTCATGTGGCAATAGGGGCTTGTAAATATACCCCACAGTGTTTTCATGACAGGCACATTGTGTGCTGGTCACAAAAAAAACACAAATGTAACTTTGTTTGGCTGCAATGTTATTGTTTTCTGCCGCAAAATTTGGCAAACCAGTTCATGATGTCTTGGATGGGGGTCTGCCTGGAGCCTAATGCTTAGGGCCTGATTTAGATCTCGGCAGAGGGGAATACTGTCACAAACATGACGGATATCCCGTCTGCCATATTACAATGAAATTATGTCCTATGGGGATCATAATACGGGGGGAGGGATATCCGTCACGTTTGTGACAGTGCATTCCCTCCGCCGGGATCTATTTCAGCCACTTAGATGTCAATGAAATGGAAGGAAACAAATGCACACAACTTATCACTAAACAAGTACTTAAGAGAAATGATTATATAGCGGAAGGTTTGTCACTTTCTTCAAACCCTGCAAATGAGAGATGCACATGCACTGTAAGAATATCACTTGTATAAGTAATTACGCAAATAATTTAAATGGCACTGTTGGACCTGTCAGCCATAGGGCGGTCACCCCCTACATTTTTGCCCTTTTGCCTCCCACTTTAACTGTACATTTTTGTTGGACTTAGGACTCTGGGCACTTTACCACTGCTGATCAGTGCTAAGGTGCGGGTGCTCTCTCCTTAAAACATGATGACATTAGTATAACTGCCGCAGGCCTCTGCCATCGCATGAGACCTACCCCTCCATAGGCCAGCATTGGGAATTCCCTTATATCCCGATAAGTGATAACTCCTGAATGGGAAGTAGTAGATATGTCATGTTTGGTATGGTTGGAATAGTAGTAAGGAACCCTCTCTAGTGGTGTATTGGGTTTTGACATTACTGTCTCTGAAATGCCACTTTTAGAAAGTGGTAATTTCTCTGCCCTTCACTTAGTTCTGTGTAGCTGTAGCTTGCCCCAATCCACGTCTGGCCCAGGGTAGCAGCCTCACACTTGCAGACTCCCCCAAACACAGGAAGGGCTGCCTTCATCTGCATACTGATGACCTTCTTGGACTGAGAGGAGGTAGTGGTGATTCGCACTTACATTTGAATAGGCTGGGCCCTGCTTCCCCTCAATAGGCTTAACGACCCTGCTTTGTCAGTGCAGGCAGCCAGGAGCCCGGTCAAGTGAGACAGGGAATACCCCAGAACTTCAAAGACCCTTCCAGAAGCTTCTGCCCCCTTCTAATAGCTGGGCACCAGGGTATAAAAATAGGGCCCTAGCCATAGATCTTTGTTACACTACTGGACCTGCACTAAACTCTGCTGGAGTATGCTGCGCTGGAAGGATTGTCTCTTGGCCGTGCTGGACTGTTCCCAGGAACTGCTGCCCTGCTTTGTGCAACTGTCCTCCTGCCTGCTGTCTCCAAGGGTTGCAGGGGCCCCCCCTGACTCCCTGAGGTCCCAGGGATTAAAGATCTTGTAGCCTACGATCCGGCTCTGTCACTCGACCGAGCTCGCCGTTCGCCACGGCCCCAGCGCGCTTTGACTTTCACGTTGCAAGCTTCTCCGCGGTGACAGAGCACCCCCTGAAAACTCAGCGCAGGCACCTGAACGCTGCAACCCCCTCCGGACAAGGTACCAGGACGCAAGACTGCCGAAGCTCCTGACAACTTAACCGCCGCTCCAGCCACACCCAGCCGGGCTGGGAGACCTTTCAAGACTGCACCTCCATGACGGAAACCTCCTGGAGGGCGGTGCGAACAGTGACTCGCCTCGCAGTCTCCCTGCAGGTAATTGTGGTGGGTAGCCGGTCTTGGGGAGCGCGCCGCAGTCCCCCGGACAAACATGAACTGTAAGATAAGAGCGCACAGGCGTCATGGCCTGCAACCAATTACACGCTTCCCCAAATTCAATTTCTCAATTCTAGAATCGGACCTATTGTTCTTTTGCTCTAAAGCACTGCTTGAAAGATACCAGCGGACTTCCCGCAATCCCTTGATTGAACCTTTCTGATTATGATCTCAGTCTTTTCTATACATAAAACGGAACTGCTATTTTTCTAGACCGGTGTTGTGTCTTTTCTTTTCCCAGCGTCCTCATTGGGTTACGTGGGTGTGTGTTACACGAGTACTTTACACATTGCCTCACGGGATAAGCCTGTCTGCTCCGCGCCAAGCTACCAGAGGGTGGGTACAGGATCCCCTAGGGCACTTTCAGACTTACCCTGAGTAGAGTGGAGGTCCTTGCTTGGACAAGGGTGCTAACCCCTGCCAATCAGAGTCCCCCATTTCTAACAGGCACTCATTTTTTAAATTCTATAATGATGCAACTCATTCCAATACAGGGTGTCACAGCGCGTTACACCACACTCACACATTATATGGAGATAATAAATCACACAAGTATGTTTAATCAATGTACAAGAAATGTTTCATAAGACAGTGGCACTTTCAGACGTACCCTGAGTAGAGTGGAGGTCCTTGCTTGGCCAAGGGTGCAAACCCCTGCCAATCAGAGTTCCCATTTCTAACATTGGTGATCAGCGGTGGGATAGGACTTGTGCATGTGTAACACCATACAGTGACTCAGTGTACGCCGCAATTTTACACCTGACTCAATTCAAACCTTTTTCTCTGATTGGCAACATTTTTGTCTATTCTCTCTGATTGGCATTTTTTTTTTCAAAATTCTCCCTGATTGGCGGCTGAGAGCAGTTCTTTTTCAAAGTCCTTTGCCTAAGTCCCATTGGTTTTCTCTGCAAACATCTGTGGCCCTACCTAGCAAGATGGAATTCGAGCTGGCCAACCTGGAAACTTACACAGTGGCGCAGCTCAGGGATTTCTGCCAGGAGAAAGAGGTGTTCTACAAGGATAGTGCCAAGAAGGCAGAGCTTCGGGAAACCTTGAGAGCATGGGCAGTGGCCCACCCAGAGGGAGAAGGGGACAGGGAATGATCAGAGCAAGACGCCACAGAGGATCTTGACCTACTGCCTACAGAAGAAGGAGACAATTTTCTCCCAGAACTGAGAGTACCTTCTAGGGCAGGCAGCAGTATATCTTCAAGGAGTCTGCGCTCAGAGGAATTAGAGGACAGGAGAGAGGAGAGACAGTTGAAACTTGAGCTTTCCAAGTTGGAGCAGGCTCGTGAAGAGAGGAGGTTGGCCATGGAGGAGAGGAAACATGCCCATGAGCTCAGCCTGAGGGAACTGGATATCCCGGCCCTACAAATAGGGGCCAGCAACAACGCGAATGGTGGCAGCATACCTACTGAAGCTTCACGTGAGTCCAGGGTCTATATGCCCAAAGATGTGGTGGCCAGTTTGAATGTGGGGGATGATATTGATAGATGGCTAGCAGCCTATGAGGTGTCTTTAAGAGCCCATGGGGCCAGAGAGTTACTGGGGGGGTAGCTTGTACAAGTATATGCCTCCGGTGGGGAGGGACACACTCCTTACACTAGACAAGGCAGATCAGACCAACTATCCTGTCATGAGAGCAGCATTAGTTAAAAAGTTTGGTCTTACCCCTGAAAGTTATAGACAGAAGTTCAGGAATAGCCACAAACTTCCCACGCGGACTGGGTAGATTTCCTGGATTATGCTAGTAAGACTTTGGAGGGCTGGGTGGGGGCAGCAATGTAAATAATTATGAAGGGTTGTATGACTTGTTCTTGAGAGAGCACCTTCTAGAGAAATGTTTTCCAGAGCTGCGCCAACACCTGGTTGATCGCAAGTTGACTAACCCTAGGAAACTTGCGGAGGAGGCAGATACCTGGGTCAGCACCAGGGTGTCCACCAAGGGATCTGGGGGGGACTCCCACAAGGGTGGTCAGGGTTCCACCCAGAAGAAAGAGGGGGAGATAAAAAGAAGGAGTTCTTCAAAGGCCCCCAAAACTATTTGCAAGGGAAAGGGTCTGGGTCCCAGCTTCAATCTGGCCACCAAAAGCCGACTTATCCTGACAAAGGTCAGCAGCCTAGAAATGTCCGGTCCTATGAGTTCGGTGAGGTTGAACACTACAAGGGGGACTCCGAGGGGTATATTCACAAGAACGTGTGCTAAACATCTCCAAAAAATGTTAAAGCAACTTTACACATCGCAGCCTATCGCGGGAAAATAACCCTGTGTTAACCTGGAATTCACAACACGGCGGTACCATGCAATAGTCTGCCGAAAACGCGGCCAATGTCCGCGATACAACCACCTCGACGGAGATAAAAACACAAACCACAACACAAAAAAATGTGCGATGAGCCCATTCGCGATGAGGAAAGCAGCGATAAGCACCTCCGGGCCCGCGACACACACACGGCAGGCGGGAATAAGCACAACAAAAGCAGGAAAAAGAAAGACAAACCAAACAGAAAACAACAGCCAAGCACAATGGAGGCAACCAGAGCCAGTATACAACCCCACAAGCCCCATTGTCAACAAAACATTGTACATGGCAGGCCATCATGGAAAGGTGAATGCAGCCGGAGAGCGGAGGAGGACAATGGAAGAAAACCAGAACAGCCGGAATGATGCGAAACGCACAAACAAGCAGAAATACGCCAACAACAAGAAGGCAGCAATGCACACCGGAGGTGGGAGTCCAGCGCCACACCAGGAGCTGGATGACATGGAGGAAATGGTGTCCACCACATCAGTCTGGAGATGGTGGCAGGACTCGGGGACCGGAAACTGCCCAAAACAACAGACACCACAGCAACAGGGAGAGGAACAACCAGGGACCGGGGGGACAGGGGGAGATGGGCACAATGGCACACATGCACTATTAAGCACAGCACAACTGCAGACAAACCATGCCCAAGAGTAACAACACCAACCAAGAGCACAAGTCACACAACCCGGCAAAATCACACCACTGAACAAGCACAGAAGTGAAAACCACACTGCCTGAAAGGGAGAAGGGTGAGCCAAATCAGAGCTGAAGGGACATCTCACACACAATGCAGCACACACACATAGGAAGCAGAGCACCCCAACATCGAACACAATGTGGTACAAACAGCAACATTTGCACAACCGAACACAGGACACAAGTGCACCCACTTGTGGCCGGTAAATGGCCATACGCATCTGGCAAAGCACGAAACAGGGACATGATAATGCACAAGTACCAACCCACAGCCCTGATGGGGTAGCAATGCATGTATGGCAGGGATCCAGAGAGTCCGTGACACACACATTGGCATACAAATCAAGACACAACACAGTTGGAGACAAGTGAAAGTGCGGAAACTTTATCAACAAGTGCGTGTCAGTACGGCCAAGAGAAGTGCCACGAAATGCAGACCAATGCAGCAGCTTGTCTGAATGAGGAACGTAGGAAAGCGCCCATGTCCACCCCGGGGGAGTCCATCACCAACACAAGTCAGTGCCAACCCGCGTTGGTTGTCCGCGCATGGATCAGGAGTCCAGGCCAATGCAGCCATGTCCACTGTCCTCTTGGGACATGTGACCAGATTCCCAACATGCAACCAGGTGTCGGGACATGTGCAATGGGTCACATCCAGTTGTGGCTGCAGGTACCTTGTCACTCGTCCATGAACGCGAGTGCAGCAGCGTAGGCCAACATCTCCAATGAGAGATCGTTGTCCACCACATCTGACATGTTGTCGACGTAATCCATCAGCTGACCCCGACAGATGTGCTGACTCCAACCCCTGGCCCCAATGTGCACCAAAGCCCAATCGGGTAGCGGCTCAATGTGCTCACTGCACACGACGACTCGTGCAATCTCCCAGTGTAGTGTGGATTGTGGCCTCATTGTCTACATTGCTAAGTTAGCTTAGGCCTGGCTGCCATGATGCTAGTCGCTAATGCTTTGGCTTTGGTCCTGGAGCCGGACAAGCCACGCGAATTACCAAAAATTATTGCACAGGCTTATAAAACCATTGGCCGCAATGGTTTGGGGGTTAAGCCTTTTGCTAAAACGCAAACTCAATCACAACCACAACAAAAAACTCAGTCTGAGAAAGAAGAGAAGCCGTTCTTTTCTAAAAAGAACTGGAAGTTGAAGAAACAGGGTAAGCAACGATCAAAACCAGGGTCGCGTGCTGCATCCCCGGTTTCCGTATCTTCTGAACGCACTTATGATTTGCGTGACAGGGCGAGAATTAAATCTCCAGATAGATTTCAAGTCCCTGACCCGCGTTCTCCTCGTTCTCCACAGGCACCATCGACCTCCCAGACTGGTGGAGGAGATCGCCAGGATAGAGGCAGGGGCCGTGAGACCCCACAGGGACGAGACCAACCTCGACAACCAGGCCAAGGGAAACCAGAAGAATTTCCACGTTCTCGCCCACAGTTTCAGAAGAAAAAAGTTGCAGCTTTAACAGCGAGGTATGCCACAGACGGTGAGAACGAGACTCCTGAATTGGACGTGGGCAGAGACGCTGCTAGACAGCGCCGCGGAAGTTACCATAGTGCGGGAGGCACTGCGTCCTCATGTGGAGGCGACAGCAACTGATACTTTCATTACTGTCGAGACAGCTGACACCCGTGTGGCACCCCCTGACAGACTATTTAATATTGTCATTCAAATTGAAGGTGACATTGAGCGTGTTATTAAAGGGATTTTTTGGGAAAATCTGACCTCTTCTCACGCCATTTTGTTGGCAGAGGTGGATTGGCTGGCCCCATTCGTACTTGCTGCTCGTAGAGGCGAGGAGGTCATCCTTCCGAGCTTTTCTCGTCATGTCCCCAAGGACAAAGCAGAGGCTCTTGCAGCTGAATGGGCTGGGGCCCTGGCTCTGGCGCTATACCATAACCACGTGGGCTGGGATGAGGATTCTCCCCCCCATGATATACCCTTGCGGTCTCTGCCACAGCCCCAACCCCAATATCCCCTCCGGCGGGAAGCTAAAGGTCCCATTTCAGACATTCTGACACAGTTAGAATATCAAGGAGTAATTGAAACATGCGTATCACCGATGAATAATCCCCTTTTTGCGGTTTCTAAACCCGATGGGTCGTACCGTTTAGTTTTGGATTACCGACATTTGAACTCTCATTGTCGGACCTTTGCGGTACAAAATACCCACAGTTCTGCGCTCGTAGACAGTCTTGTTCGCAAAAAATATAAAACAACACTTGACCTTTCCAATGGATTTTACACGCACAATTTGTCCTCGGAGTGCAGCCAATGGAACGATGGCTAAGCTCCTGAGACGGCTGCAACGCATCCAGAACGCCTCTGCACGTCTTATCCTCGACATCCCCCGACGCAGCCACATCACACCCCACCTGAGAGACCTGCACTGGCTCCCTGTCAACAAGAGGATAACCTTCAAGCTCCTCACCCACGCACACAAAGCACTCCACAACTCCGGACCAGCCTACCTCAACAGACGACTCAGCTTCTACACCCCCACCCGCCAGCTCCGCTCGACCAGCCTCGCCCTCGCCACAGTCCCCCGCATCCGGAAAATGACCGCCGGCGGCAGATCCTTCTCCCACCTCGCCGCCAAGACCTGGAACACCCTCTCCACCAACCTCCGACAGACCCAAGACCTACTGGCCTTCAGAAGACTCCTCAAGACCTGGCTCTTCGATCAGTACCAGCACCACCCCCCTCTTCCCCCAGCGCCTTGAGACCCTCGCGGGTATGTAGTGCGCTTTATAAGTGACATGATTGATTGATTGATTGATTGAATGGAGCGCTTTCACTTCCGGTGGAAAACAATTTAAATTTTGGCATTTGCCCATGGGCTACAAGAACAGCCCGGGAGTCTTCACCGCCCGTGTTGTCTCTTTGTTGGACAGCATAGACCCAGATGCGTATTCGTACGTCGACGATATCTATCTGACAGACGACGAATTATGGCCGCATCTTTCCCGTGTGGACCGCATTATTCTTGAATTTGCGGTCTTAGGATACAAATTTAATTTTGCCAAATCTCACATCGCAGAATTCACTGCTTTGTTTTTGGGCTATGAGCTCAACAATGAAGGTAGGGGCTTAGCTCCCCATTTCTTGGAGAAGTGCGCACTTTTGCGCCCTCCAACGACCCTGAAGAATCTTCAGTCATTACTGGGATTTTTAAACTTTGGGCGTTCTTACATTCCCGAATATCCCCAGCGTATCAAGCCTCTTTATGCCTTGATACAACCTAACTTTTCGAAGTCATGCTGGCTTCCTGAGCATTCCTCTATACTGCACTCTTTGCAGTCTGATCTACTTGAATCTAAGTTCTTGTTGACTCGTGATAACCACATGAACCTGGTGATTAGAATTGTGCTAGGGGCAGTGGATTTCACGTACTTAACGTTTAACGAAGATGACACAGTACCTATTGCATACAAGTCGCATCTTTACACTTCAGCGGAGTTGCGCTTTTCCACTGTGGAGAAAGTTTTGACTGCAGTGAAAATGGCGATTCTTAAGGAACGCGCACTGGCACAGGGAAAACGCATTTTGGTGGTAACACCATATCCTGCCCTTGAGGCAGTGACGGAGGCAAGTGTACCAAACTCTAAGGCTTTGCACCCCCGTTGGATACAATGGGCTACATCTCTGACGTCCCCGGATGTCACTTTTATTTTTGATTCCTCTCTTCAGACACAGGAGTTCTTGCAGTATGAATTTGTTCATCCTCCTCCTCTGTCTTTGCTGCCGCTTGAGGAGTACAAATGTATCATTTACACCGATGGTTCGGCGCAACCGGCCACGGGTTCTAAGCATGCTTATTCCGCAGCATGTGCTATTGTTGCAGGTACTATGGTGAACGGTGAGTTCAAATCGAGTGTGGTGCACACGCAGGCACTAGGAGACAGTACTGCACAATTGGCCGAGCTGCGTGCTTTGGTACTCGCACTTGAGTTCGCGAATCCAGACGTGACGACACTTATTGTATGCGATTCTTACTACTATGTTCAATCCTTTAATGACAACTTATTCTTTTGGTCTCAAAATGACTATAGAGATGCTAAAGGCAGCACAATTAAGCATAAAATGCTTTGGGTTTGAGTGGCAGATCTTAAACAGCGTCTGCCTCTCACACAGGTCATTCACACTCTTGGCCACCAGCATGTGGGCGCACACGCGGTCGGTAACAGTTTGGCGGATGAAGCTGCCAAATCAGCAGTAGCCACGTGCTCCGTAGCAGCAGTTACAAGATCCATGCCAAAAATAGATAATGAGATTTTGGCAGCTATTGCTGCAACAAAGGAAGGTGCTAATTACCCACGGGGTTTCCCTTCCAAGTACTCTTATCACTTAAGTCCCGAACAGGTTCCTTACGTAAGAATTCCAGACGTTGGTGATCGGCTGATTCCCAACGCGGACCGCAGAACTTCCTTGATAGCGGCCGCACATGAAGGCTTGGCTTCAGCCCATGCTGGTGTGTCTGTGACTGTTTCCATCTTGCAGCAGCGTTACTAGTGGTGTGGTTTATATAAACAGACCCGTACTTATGTGCTTTCTTGTGACGTTTGTCAGCAAATTAAGCCTTCAACGGTTACACGACCACCACAAACACAGCTCTCCATTTCTAATAAACCTTTTGGATGTGTTTACCTTGATCACTGCAGTCCATTTTCTTCTGACACTGCATATAAATACATCTTAGTTGCAGTAGATTCGTGCACACGTTTCATCTGGGTTTGGCCACAACGAAGTGCTGACGCTCGAAATGTCATCAGGGATTTGCGTGTCTTTGTGGGAATTTTTGCCTGTGGCACCTTCCATTCCGACCAAGGTCCAGCGTTCGTCTCTAAGGCGTACAAGGACGCGATGAGGTCACTGGGGGTGCTGGTGCAATTTTCGTCTCCATATAGGCCTGAGGGCAACTCGATTGTGGAGCGAATGAACCGTGACTTAAAGCAATCCTCGACAGCTAGAGTCATAGGTACTGGCAGGAACTGGCTGGCCCACTTGTATAGCGTGCAACGTGCACTTAATAATCTCCCTAGAAGATCTCTGGGTGGGAGGACCCCATACGAAATGCTCTTTGGCTCGCTGGAATAGTACGATCTATCAAACAACTTGTTGGGGTTTGGCTACTTCCAAACAATTGAATGCACCCTCCATTCCCGTATTGTCTTCAAATCCCAACGGGAGCCTTCATTTCAATATTTCCCTTGCAAATTTGCAAGCTTTATTCCAAAATAATTCCTTTAATGTTTCTACGATTGTTCAGTCACCCTGGTTGGCTTGGCCCATAGCATCAAATGCTTACCAACTACGTTTTCATGACTCTGCTCCTGGTTACAAACAGGATAGGCCAGATCCAAGGTTTTCTGACTCTCGTACTGTTACAACATATTCTGTTGGTAAATTGTGTAAACAGTGGTTGCAGCACTCTTCATTAGATTCTGTAAAACAACATTTATCCCTCCTATCAGGCAACATTGATCTGTCCGATTTTGTTCTAGGGCCTCGAGGTCCTAGACCTAAAGATTTATTTATGAGACTTACAATGAACTCTGGAAGCTTTTGCAAATTGAAGCTGCTTCCCGTTTACGGGAAATCGATCAGGCAAATCTAGAAAAAGTGCTCGTTGTTGTTGACAATAGTATTAATACCCTGTCTTCCCGCATTTACACATTAGAGAATATTGTTTCATCTGTTGTTGATATTGTACAAGATGATGTGTCTGTGTTATATCATGGTCAGAATCAATTGCGTTCAGTAATGCAGTTTGCGTGGACGTTGCAAACATTGAACATGGGCAAAGTTCCATGGCATTTTTTAAACACGTCTGCCTTGTTCTTGCCATTTAATTTAACTGAAAAACAGCAATTCATGTCCATGAAAGATGCAACATACACTCTCTTACATATCGAAAAGATAGAGCCGTTACCATTCTCTGTGGCGGAGACTGACTCTGCAGTGTGGCTAGTTCACGAGGTTATCGCTTTGCCTTTTTCTTTATTTGAGTTCAGTTCATGCATGAAACATTATCCTGTTGGCCGTTTTCAGCCTTTAGGCAGTGCCTTCCTGCATGAACTTTGGTCCCTGCCTTTCAAGATGGCCGACGGATGAGGAGCTCCGGCCAGGAGCTCCCGGCCAGGGATCGCCTTTTTGGCGTAAATCCCCTGAAGTCTTCCCTCCACTGACCCTTCTACATGCCTGTGGTCTTGTCGTTGTTTGGCGGTTCTCGCCTCTCTGGTCTCCCTCATTTGGACATGTGACCTCCCATGGAATCTTGGTCGAGGTTCCTGGCGGCGGATCCTGAACGCCATGGCCGATGTCCGGTGGAGCTGCCTGGTTCAGCTGTTGAGGAGATCGGCTCCGGTTCGCTGCCTCGGCCGTCACCTACCCAGCCGGACATCGGGCACGGTGCTCGTCTTCACCCCGCTGGTTTCTTTTTTGTTCCCTCACCTTCAGGCGAGCTCCTGTGGGTCTGCCGGTCGCCTGCCTGCCCGCCGCGTCGCTGCTGATGCCTGGCTTTGCTGCCCTGGTGACCCCGACGATCGGCGCTTACTTTGCTGATCTTCGCTGCTGTTTCCTGCCTGCCTGCGGCGCCTCTCTGGTGCGCGTAGCAGCCCGCCTTCCTCTCTGGACCTGAGACGAGGTTGCCTGCCATCCCGCAGCTCGGCAGTGAAGAGCAGCGAGACTGCGGTGGGGAGATCATGCCTTCGCCAGCGTGCTGGTTCCTGGGCTGTTGCTGCCTGTGGTCCTGCTGGCACCTTTCCGGGGCTTTGTCGGAGACGCGTGGGTCCTATTTCCCCCGACGGAGCCGGCTTCAAGAATGCCACAACGCGGCTGCCCTGATCACCAACTTTGTCTCCCTCGCCTGCACCGACGCCCCCCCCTGCCCCCGTGGCTGCCTTCCCCTCCGAGGCTGCTGCCTGAGCTCCCGTGTCTTCCCTGCTTTCCTTAAATTCCTTAATTCCGATGTGCCGTAGGTGATTGAAGACCTTGACTTCCTCCATACCTGATCTGGTATCTGCCACCACTCAGCCCTGCTCGTGGGGTAGGTTTTCCTTTTTGGAATTGTTTTTTACCTGATTTTTGTTTGCTCGCAATGCCGCCATTTTTGTTTGTGAGGTACCTGGGGTCCGGGAGTCTCAAACCGCCATCTTATGGCCTCGTCATTCCCCTGACTGACTCATTCATTTGATCAGCGCCTTGTTCTACTTTACTGACTATCGGCTGTTATCTGATCTGTATTCGCTACCCTTTTTTTCTGTTCACCCTCTACGCTCCCTTTTTATCGTTTTTCTATGCTATGTAACGACCTAGTAACTGATGTTAACTTGTAAAAGATGTATTCTGTGTAACAATATGTAAACTGTCATGTAAAGCGCTCTGATACCTCCGGGTCTAGCCAGCGCTATATAAAACTCATCAAATAAAAATAAATAAATAATGTACAGATGCCTTAGGGACGGAAAGGAGGTCTTTCACACAGGAGAGTCTTGCGATTCTACAGTGGGTCATTCCCTAATTTGTAAAAACATTAAATTGCACGGGGCTTGTAATGTTTCTGCTCCGAATCTGGCTTGTGTTTTGAAGGGCATTCCAGCACCTGTTATATCACCTGCTTTCACTGTGCTTGCAAATGGTAGCTATCTGCTTCTGAATAATCAAGACTGCTGTGGAATGCAGGCAGGCATCCCCTACATTGTAACTGTTTCACACCGTGTTGTGTGCTGCACAAATGTGCTTTTTCCACCCCCGCACGAAATGATAGATAGTTCCATTTGGCCTTCCATACCTACTTTGAAGGCGGATTTCAATAAATTGAGCAGAATAAAGGTGCTATTATTAAACCAGGAGGTTATGCTCACTTCCGCATGGGAGACCTTCGTCCTCCAGGTGGCTAGTACCCACAGTGAGATACAGGCTCTTTTGAACACTAACCTCCCACAACATTTCGGTGAACTGATTCACCGCATATTCAATGCTTCTAATACCGAAGGTCTTGTGCACTTTTTTAAAGTTGTGGGCTCTGGCCTTTTAACCTCCTTTCAAACTATATTTGGCGTAATTCCGGCTTTCATTCATTCTATTTTTTCCAGCGTCTTTGGCGGCTTCCCATTGATCCTAGCCTTAGCTGCTGGAATATTACTTTTAATTTGTTTGCTGCGCAATGGCTGCACTTCCTGGGGTCCTACTCGACCAAGGTCGACTCCGGATGCTCCGTGAACGCATGATCAACAGCTTCGGCATCCTACCATTGGCGACACTCAGCGTGTCTTATAGACTTTCTTTTCGCTTTGCGTATTTCACTTGCGTGCAACCTGTGATGTCTTGCTTACGATGTCCTTTCTCTTGGTCTTTGGATGTTTGCCTCTCCAATACGTCTCAGTCGGACCCGGATTTTGACCAGTTGATGGGCCCCTTAGTGGCCCATGAACAGGTATGTTCCGGCACTGGATTGATGGCGCGTGCGGCTGCACTTTGGGTTTTGGCGCAATGGGATATCTGGGCGGCTGCTCAGAATCTCCTACAACGAAGTTATATTGAGTATCACGCAAGTTGTCCCGCAATGCTGATCACTGCTCCCTATTATGCGGAACATGAATGCAGTTTTCATTTGTTGAACTGGATGGCATCTCTTTTTTCGGACGACACCAATGATGTCCTCTTGGAAGGTGTGGCAGTTTTCTGCGCATACACTCTATTGGATTAGGGGCCTTCGCTTTCAACGAACTGCATTTCTGGATTTTTTATTGTCTTTTAGCGTCCTAATTTCTAGACCTATCTGGAAATTTTTTATCCTGAACTTTTTTCCATTCACTGTCCTTCATGGGGACTTTTCATAAATAGACGTTTACATTCTGCTCCATCTATTTGAACTCTGTTTTCGTCCTATGTCTTGGCCTATGGACTGACCAGGGGAGGGTGTAGTGTGGCTTGTGGCCTCATTGTCTACATTGCTAAGTTAGGTTAGGCCTGGCTGCCATGATGCCTTTTTTGCACACGTTACTCTGTGACTTTGTTTTTCCAGACTCTGCTTGTGCCCGGCTATATTAGAACTGTCTGCCTTTTTGCCTTTCACCTTTTCTCATGTTCCCTGTGGGTTTCGTCTGCACACCATGTACAAGGTCGAAAAACAACGTCCCTTGTTATTGCTGATCTGGTCAGCCCCTCGCACTTAGACATAACACAAAATACAGCTGTGTTGGAGAAATTCGTGTGCTTTAATATTGTGATCTCCCTGTTGGTGGCACTTGGAGAAAAACCTTTCCAGGGAGAAGAGCTGAGCTTGTCTGATGATGTAAACCTTGCATCTAGATATTGAGGTATGGGGGTCCACCTGACAAAGCCCAGAGGTCTTCTATTTTTATAATAAACTAGTTACTAGCACGGGGAGGGTGGTAAGGCAATTTAGCTCTATATCCACTGTCTTTATAAAATGCTGTCCCCGTTTGTCGTCTATGGAATTGTAACCATGCTTATTATTTTATCGTTGTGCATTATGCTGATAGTACTGGCACGTGTACTTTATCTTAGAGCACGATAGTTGAAATAAACATTTTAAACTATAATGTGTCTCTTATTAAGCATGTTGTGGACAAGTATGAGTGAGTAATGAAAGAGTGTTCTTGCTCCCACGATTCCTGAGAGAGTCCGTGTTCTGGGATGTCTAATCATTGGTAGCTTCGCTGTAGAACGGAGAACGAATGAGACGCTAAAGCTAGTTGGATTGGGATTGTGGGTACTAAGGTGCATGGTTGGTACACCACTATACACCGAGGTCCTATTTTCCTGTGCATAGCTCTGTATATGTGCAGAATCCCTGCAACACCAGGTCCAGTTGCCAGCATGCATGCCAAACATCCATGCATGCCATAAACGGGCATCACAGTGACACTCCTGGTCGTAGGCCAACAGGGGGTGCACACACACGTCGAAATCCAGGTCATCTACAGTCACGTTGGAGAGGCAGACATCCATGGTCCACTCGAATATGCACGAGCGACAATGACACACAGGCTGAACGCAGGTGTCGTTCGCAAGGCGGAAGCTCAGTCGGTAACTTATCCGCAGCACTGCCAACGGACGTGCCCCAGTACATGCAGCAGACGTGCACGGTACAGGTCCACGTGACTGGAGTCGAGCATGTGTCTGGGATGGTCTGCCATTGCGTCAGTGGCTCTGCTTGAAGCGGCACTGGCTTGCCCTGTGCCAGTCCTTTGGATGAAATGGCACAGCTCGGAGCAATGAGCAGTGTCTGTGTGCAACGGGTGCAGGCCTGGGGTGGGGTGGGAGTACGTGTCAAGGCCATCTCATGCACGCTAACTACGACCAAGGACTTCTGCATGTGGGATGTGTACATGTTGGGCTCACGTCGGGCAGTGCGTAGTGTGGGAGTCGCAAGTAAATGCTATCGTATCTGTCAGGGGGTGCTGGTCACATGCAAGTCCCAGCTCGGAGCTGCAGATGTGCCATCCGCCTGATAGTACAGACAAAGGACCCTTCATCCCTACAGTAACTTCACCATCTGCGTGCATTCAGGAGATGTACAGAGGCCTGTCGTGGGTGTGGTGGGATGTCTTTGACCCTGGGGATCATGGATGATATGCCCAGCACGTGGCACATGAGCGGCCTCACTGTGTGTTACATTGCCTCACAGCTGCTCCTCCCTCCCACGAGCCCCCACACTTGTGTGCGCTGCGCGGTTGTATCACGTGCACTCCTACGGCACACCATTGTCATGCCTGTCCGCGCATGTCCAGCGGCATGCCAACAACACCGTGACCCTGGCCTTTGAAGGTGTGAGGCCACGTGAGTGTAGGCCAATGGTCCGGAAAGGGCGGACACAGGTGTACAGTCCATGGCTGGCTGTGATCGCGCTGCGAATGAGGCTAGGCAACTGACTCATGCAGCCGCAGGACTCATACACATAACACCTGGCATGCATGTGCCAAGACCCCGAGCGGTCTTGCGCTCCTACATTTCCCCGTACATGCGGGCCCGCCCTCCTGGTGCATTCTACATTGCAACATCGACTACTGTGGCCCTGGTGGCGACAACACCCCAACACAGAGAAACACGTACCGCACATCCTGCCCAAGGCCAGGTCCGAGCCACGCCCTGCTCCCCCTGCCGAATCAGCACACCCCTGTGCTGACCTGACGTACGCCGGACCAGCACACGCCGCTTGTGCATGCAGGGGGGGGCAGGTGAACCTACATGTCCAGGGTCACTGCCAACACTGAGGTGACATGGTATCGTCCGCTGAAGACACTACACTGTGATGTTGCAGGGCCCGTGCCCATCATGCTGACACAATGACCACACGGACACATTTTCTCAGATGGTGTGAATGGCTACGGGCACATGCGCCCGGCCACATTTATTAGCAGGCACACATATTGAGTGACACCTGTGTTGGATGTGTGTGGGGTGTGTGCACACCAGCCGGCAAGGGCTGCCTGGTGCAGTCAGAAATCGACAACAGTGTACATCGTAAAGGACACAACCATTCAACCGTAAAGGCCCCATGAATTGTGCTGCACAGAGTTAGTGGCCCCGGATGCACAGCGTCCTGCACGGGCCTACCGCCACGAGCCGCTGACTTGCAGGGCACTGGGGCAGGGTCACGAGAGCAGGGCAGGTTCCCGTAGATGACAAAGGGGCTTGCCGCAGAGTGTCTCAGTGGACAGTGGAAGGTGTACACCCAGGGCATGAGGCAGAGGGCAGAACCAGGCTGAAACAGTCACTATGGTGGTGATGAATGGAACAGACACATGTCGGACACCAAGTCTGGTCCAGCCAGATGAAGATGCAGAAAACCACCAGGCCATGGACTCAAACGCCATCAAAGTCCCACCAGAAAGTGCCCATGAGTCATTGCGCACAGAGTTAGTGCCACCAGTGCTGTTAGGGGATGCCGCCTGCGATGAGGCGTGTCCAATGGTGTGGACTCCTCCACATCTTACCCAAGACACAGTTCCACATGTGTGACCTACTGGACCGCAGTGTAGGCCTGAGGCAGTGGTCAGCCATGCCATTCACCGAGTGTCGCCGGCTTAGGTTGGATGGCCCCACCGGCCTGCGTAGTTCAGGTTCAGTGGCACCACGTGACGTGGACTTGCGGTGAACAGGGTTGATGGCACCAGGTCGGTTGTTGATAGTGTTCGATCACCTCCGTGACTCTGATCTGGCTTTCGTCCGGACTGAGCCGCATCTTCCTCTTACTCCTCTCCGTGCGTTCACTGGTGTGGACTCTGCCATTCATGATTCGTGACTAGGTGCTGGATGTGGGACCTACTGGTCTGCAGGGTAGGCCTGAGCCCTCATCCACGTGTCGCCGGCTTGTGTTGAACAGGGTTAGTGGCACCACGTGTCGCCGGCTTGCGTTGAACAGGGTTAGTGGCACCACGTGTCGCTGGCTTGCGTTGAACAGGGTTAGTGGCATCACGTGTCGCAGGCTTGCGATATGGAACTATGCCTCACTGATCGAAGGGAGTCTGGTGCTGTGGCCGCTGCCACGGACTTGGGGTCACTGCCATTCAAGACTCAGGACACAGTTCCACATGTTGGACCTACTGGGCCGAAGAGGACGCCAGTGGAGCATGTAAATGAGAAAGGAGTAATGTGGGCCAGCATCGGGGGGGCCAGCGATGATCTGCGGAGGCTGCAGAGGTCGCGGGACTGGGGCTTGGAGCTTGCACCGGCACGTGGTGGGCCCTCTTTGACACACGCCGGTGTAGGCAGGTGAGCGGAGCCTCGTTGGTGCGCTGGGGCCGGCATGGTGGGTCGGGGGACAAGTGGCCCGGGGTGCAGCAGACGCACAGGGACGCAGGCCCCACCGCACTCGGCGCAGGACTCGTGGCGGGCCGAGAGGCGCCGCACTGGCAGATGTGTTGTCCATTCCAAATGAGAACCACGCCCAGTGCGACGGGCTTTTTGTTCACACCCCTACGCAGGCCTGGCATACGCAGGTCCAACCCACTACACACGCGCATGCAGGGGGGGACGTACCGTGCGACATTTCCGCGTTGTGCCCCACAGCCTGTGGGGACATAGTAGCATCCACTGGCCACTACACTCCATGCACCAACAGTTGATCTCCACATGGCCATTTCCGTGGTTTGCACTCTGTGGTCTGTCCGGCACCTCCACGCCACACCTGGCATTGGGTAGGTTCACATTCCTTGGTCACTTGCCGTTCTCGCACATGCCTGCTTCATGCCTCTCCTTGCATCCTGCTATTGTGTGTCTGTGGTGCCATGCCATGGCTGGGTTGTGGGCATGGCAAGGCCAGATTCCCAATGGAGTCGTGTTGTCGTGTCTGGTCGGTTGGCATGTTGTGTGTCATGTTGAATATAGTTGTGCTGTGTGCCCATTGCCAGTGTCGTGAGTTGCATGACTGTGGGCTGGAGGTGTGTGGTGTGTTCATTTTGGACTTGCCAACGGGCACTGCATTTCCATGGGTGCCATTCTGGGAGCGCTGGGTGATGATGGACTGTTGGGAGATGTGAGAATCATGCACTCTGCCTGGGGAGTTGGCCACAACATTGTTGAGGAGTCCCGGGCAGCCCACTGTTGCCTGCACATTCATGATATGCGTGTGCTTTCTGTTGTGGTAGTTGTGTGCAGTGTCGGCAGGGGGCACGAGGGGTACATGTGTGCAATTGATTGGCCCTGACACGTGAGGGAATCCAGCTATGACGTAGGGGCCTTGCTTGGTCTACAGCAGCTCCTGCGCAGTGTGGGTGAAGTGGAGGTGCTGGGGTACCAGGCTGTTGTTGGCATCCAGGACAGGTGTGATGACCTTCTATGGGGCTGGCTGTGTGACTCCTCCGACTCTGGCAGTTGTGGGTTGGATGGTACCAAAGGCCGACATGTGCTGCACAGCCGGCAGCTTTGTCTGCGGAGGGATGTTGGTAGTCCGCTGGGTTGGTACCGTCAGCAGGTGGGGGATGTGGGTCAGGATGCGGGGGATGGTTGTCCTTTTGGGCCTGTAGTGGGCAATGTCCTCCTCTGGCGTTGGGTCTGGGTGGCAGGTGCGTTTCAGGTGGGTCCGCTGTCTTTGTGTACGCTGCCTCTGTGGTGTTCCCGGGGGGGGGGGGCGCGACGGGGCCTGGGGGTGGTGGCGGGCCTGGGGTGGGTGGGGGTGGGTGTTGTGTCCCTCATGGGTCTCGGAGCTGCATGATCATTGTCTCCATGGCATCTGTGGGTCTTCAGATGTGTCTCTTGGCTGGGCTCCCTTTCATGCTGCAGGTAGTCGTCCTGCTTAACACAAGCAGAAGGCAGGTGTTAAATCCCTGCTGCTACCGCGGCTTATCACCTGTTTTTGGTTCGCATCGCAGATCTGGCAATTCGTTGTGAAAGTGGTGTTGTGGTTTTTTCGTGTGTTTTTGCACGGGAACGCCTACTCTGCATCTCATTAGGGTTAGTTGGTGGTGTCCACCGTGGAGATAAATTTTGGGGCAGTTGTCGCAGGAATACTGGCGATGTCTGCAGTTTGCACCCGCTTGTGAATGGGGTGTTAACTCTATCTCCACTTTGGATGGGTTAAGGTGGGGATAAATCGGTGGTAGGTCCTTGTGAATATGCCCCCAAGTGTCCAAAGAGAGCACACCCTCCCACTGGAGGTAAAAACCCCGGGGTGGCTAGTGTAGTGCTGGGGGAGGAGCTGGTCCCAGATAATGGGGGTGAGTTGGCAGGGCTGACCCTATTGTCCCTGGGAGACAGTGAAATGGTTCCTAAGATCCATGTGCCCTCAAATACTACCAAGTATAGGCAGTGGGTCACCATCAATGGCCGGGGGGCGGAGGCCCTGAGGGACATAGGTGCCAGCATGACTATGGTAAGGAGTCAGCTGGTGTCCCCAGAGCAGGTAATTCCCAATGCATTTCACCCAGTTGTGATGGCTAACAACAGGGAGGGTCACTATCCCGTGGCCCAGGTTCCATTTGAGTGGGGAGGGGTTTCAGGCCTTCTAAGAGTTGCTGTGAGCCCTGCCATGCCAGTGGACTGTCTGTTGGGAAATGACCTTGAGCACACTGCCTGGAAGGAGGTGGAGCTCAAAGCGCATGTGGAGATGCTGGGGTTACGAGAGTGGATCTGTGCTACCACATGGTCCACGGCTGCCCGGGAAGGGAGTCTGACAGGGCTGGAGTCTGGATCAATGGCCCAGCCAGCTGCTAAAAAGGGGAATGGCCGAGGGCGTGGGAAATCCGCCTCGGGATGTACTCCCTGAGAGATGGATGGGGCACCTGAGGTGGCCGCCCCGGAGTCCACGGAGGGGGACGTTGCTCCTCTTGGTGACTTGCCTACCCCTGCGGAGTGGCAGGTGGAAGGAGGACCCACGAGGGAGGAGTTTTGTCAGGCACAGAGGGAGTGCCCCACCTTTGAGGGCATGAGGCGACAGGCCGAAGTCCAGGCAGCAGGCAATGCCTCCAGGAACTATCACATTTACTGGGAGGATGGCCTCCTTTACAGTGAGCTTAAGGCTTCTGTGCATGGGTCATCAAGGGCCTTGGTGGTCCCCCAATGCTACAGGGCTTCCTATTGGGGTTGGCTCATGAGATCCCATTCGCAGGACACTTGGGCCAAGACAAAACCTTTGCTAGGCTTGTCCCACATTTCTATAGGCCCAGGATGAGGACCTATTCAGATACATTCTGCAGGACCTGTGTGACCTGCCAAGCTAGTGGGAAAACAGGGACAAAGCTGAAGGCTCCCCTGGAACCACTACCTGTCGTTAGCACCCCCTTTGAAAGGGTGCGCATCGACATTGTTGGGCCTATGGATCCTCCGACCTCTTCTGGTCACAGGTTTATCATGGTTCTGGTGGATCATGCCACCTGGTACCCAGAGGCCATCCCTCTGAGGATCATCACTGCATCTGCGGTGGCCCGGGCCCTGATGGGGATTTTTACCAGATTGGGTTTCCCCAAAGAAGTTGTGTCTGACAGGGTCACAAACTTTATGTCTGCATATATGCAAGCTATGTGGAAGGAGTGTGGGGTTACTTATAAGTTCTCTACCCCTTACCACCCTCAGACCAATGGGCTTATGGAGAGATTCAACAAGACCCTGAAGGTCATGATCAGAAGTCTGCCTGAGGGCCTGAGGAAAAAGTGGGACATCCTCTTGCCCTGTTTGTTGTTTTCCTACAGGGAGGTACCGCAGAAGGGGGTAGGCTTCAGCCCCTTTGAGCTTCTGTACGGTCACCCTGTTAGGGGACCTCTCAGCTTGGTGAAGGATGGGTGGGAGAAAACTCCCAGGAGGATTCCCCAGGATGTAGTAAGCTACATGCTGGCCTTCCGTAGTCAAATGGCTAAGTTGTGGAAGCAAGTTTCTGACAACTTAGGGCCATATGTATCAAACAAAATTGCGATTGCAAACGCTGAAATTCGCAGAATTTCAGCGTTTGCGATTGCAATTTGGCTTAGTGGTATGTATGAAGGAAAAACTGCCTCGCAAAATAAGGAATCGCAAAATTTGTGATTCCCTATTTTGTGAATGCATTTAAGGAATTGCAAATTGCGATTCCTTAAATGCAATGTAAGAAGCACCAAAAAAGTGCAATTTGGCTTTAAGGAATCGCAAATTACCACCAACTTCAAGTTGGTGGTAATATGCGATTTCTTAGAAAAATGCACTTTTTTGCATTTTTCAAAGTGCAATGTGGCGCACATACATGCACCCATGCTTATTTCAGGGGTGCAACAGGGTGTCCTTTTGACACCCTTGCAACCTTGAAATTGCATTCTCAATTTGCGACTCTCTAATTGCTAATCGCAAATTGAGAATGTCTTCCCATTCATTCCTATGGGCCTCTAGGCCCATAGGAATGAATGGGGAGGGTTTCCTTAATTGTGAATCGCAATTTGCGATTCGCAATTAAGGAATATGTAGGATTCGCAAATTGTTTTGCAAATCCTACATACATCTCGTTTTACGATTCTCAAATAGCGATTCTCAAAAATTCGCTATTTGAGAATCGCAAAACGTAACTTTAATACATATGGCCCATAGAGGCCAGTCAGGCAGTAATGAAGGTAACCTCCAAGAAACAACCCAGAAAGGTGATCTGGACCGCGGCTTGCCAGAAAGCCTTTGACTCCCTAAAGCAGGCCATGTGCACAGCTCCTGTGCTCAGGGCCCCTGACTTCTCCAAAGAGTTCATTGTTCAAACCGACGCCTCAGAGCATGGCATAGGGGCGGTACTTTTGCAACTCAATGAGGAGGGCCTGGACCAACCCATGGCCTTCATCTCCAGGAGGTTACTCACCCGGGAACAGCAGTGGAGTGCAATAGAGAGAGAAGCTTTTGCTGTGGGCTGGGCACTGAAGAAGCTGAGGCCATACCTGTTTGGCTCCCACTTCCTGGTTCAGACAGACCACAGGCCCCTCAGGTGGCTCATGCAAATGAGGGGTGAAAATCCCAAATTGTTGAGGTGGTCCATTTCCCTGCAGGGTATGGACTTCAGGGTGGAACACAAACCCGGAGTAGACCACGCCAATGCTGACGGTCTGTCTAGGTTCTTCCGCCTTAGTGATGAGAACTCCCTAGAGGTTGGGTAGTTCTCCCCACTTTCAGCTGGGGGGGACAAGTGTTGGACCTGTCAGCCTTAGGGCGGTCTCCCCCTACCTTTTTGCCCTTTTGCCTCCCACTTTAACTGTACATTTTTGTTGGACTTAGGACTCTGGGCACTTTACCATTGCTGATCAGTGCTAAGGTGCAGGTGCTCTCTCCTTAAAACATGATGACATTGGCATACCTGCCGCAGGCCTCTGCCATCGCAGTGAGGCCTACCCCTCCATAGGCCAGCATTGGGAATTCCCTTATATCCCTTTAAGTGATAACTCCTGAATGGGAAGTAGTAGATATGTCATGTTTGGTATGGTTGGAATAGTAGTGAAGAACCCTCGCTAGTGGTGTATTGGGCTTTGAAATTACTGTCTCAGAAATGCCACTTTTAGAAAGTGGTAATTTCTCTGCCCTTCACTTAGCTCTGTGTACCTGTAGCTTGCCCCAATCCATGTCTGGCCCAGGGTAGCAGCCTCACACTTGCAGACTCCCCCAAACACAGGAAGGGCTGCCTTCATCGGCATACTGATGACCTTCTTGGACTGAGAGGAGGGAGTGGTGATTTGCACTTACATTAGAATAGGCTGGGCCCCGCTGCTCCCACAATAGGCTTAACGACTCTGCTTTGTCAGTGCAGACAGGCAGGAGACAGGTCAGGTGGGACAGGGAACACCCCAGAACTTCAAAGACCCTTCCAGAAGCTTCTGCCCCCTTCTAGTAGCCGGGCACCAAGGTATAAAAATAGGGCCCCGGCCACACATCTTTGTTACACTACTGGACCTGCACGAAACTCTGCTGGAGTAAAGGCTGCTGCGCTGGAAGGATTGTCTTTTGGTCATGCTGGACTTTTCCCAGGACCTGCTGCCCTGCTTTGTGCAAACGTCCTCCTGCCTGCTGACCTCTGCCCTGCTACACGTACTAAGGAATCCACCCAGAGTGACTCCAAGGGTTGCTGGTGCCCCCCCTGACTCCCTGAGGTCCCAGAGATTAAAGATCTTGCAGCCTACGATCCGGCTCTGTCACCCGACCGTGCTTTGACTTTCATATTGCAAGCCTTTCCGCGGTGACAGAGCACCCACCGAAAACTCAGCGCAGGCACCTGAATGCTGCAACCCCCTCCGGACAAGGTACCATGACGCAAGACTACCGAAGCTCCTGAAGATTTCACCGCCACTCCAGCCGCACCCAGCCGCACCCAGCCGGGCCGGGAGACCTTTCAAGACTGCACCTCCATGACGGAAACCTCCTGGAGGGCGGTGCGGACAGTGACTCGCCTCGCAGTCTCCCCGCAGGTAATTGTGGTGAGTAGCCGGTCTTGGGCAGCGCGCCGCAGTCCCCCTGACAAACTTGAACTGTCAGATAAGAGCGCACAGGCGTCACGGCCTGCACCCGATTACACGCTTCCCCAAATTCAATATCTCAATTTTAGAATCGGGCCTATTGTTCTTTTGCTCTAAAGCACTGCTTGAAAGATACCAGCGGACTTTCCGCAATCCCCTGATTGAACCTTTCTGATTATGATCTCAATCTTTTCTATACATAAAACGGAACTGCTATTTTTCTAGACCGGTGTTGTGTCTTTTCTTTCACCAGCGTCCTCATTGGGTTACGTGGGTGTGTGTTACACGAGTACTTTACACATTGCCTCGCGGGATAAGCCTGTCTGCTCTGCGCCAAGCTACCAGAGGGTGGGTACAGGATCCCCTAGGGCACTTTCAGACTTACCCTGAGTAGAGTGGAGGTCCTTGCTTGGCCAAGGGTGCAAACCCCTGCCAATCAGAGTCCCCCATTTCTAACAGGCACTCATTTTTTAAATTCAATAATGATGCAACTCATTCCAATACAGGGTGTCACAGCGCATTACACCACACTCACACATTATACGGAGATAATAAATCACACAAGTATGTAAATCAATGTACAAGAAATGTTTCATAAGACAGTGAGGGTTACAAGGTGTAGTAGTCATATATCAGCCATACTGCTAGGCATTACGTCTCAGATTTACAAATATTTTGCTTTGGGCTTGCCTTACTTTTCTACCGCAGACCCAATGCAAAATTAAGTTAGGTATTTCCAAACCAATCCTAATGATGACATGTTTTGGTTTGGCACCATGCATTAGTTTGCGATTCCATGGGTGATGTATGGACGTTCCCATGCATCTACCCATGGATTACGACTCAAATCCATATCCATAAAGACTTGTAGACATGGATTTGCACCAAACTCCGGTGCCTCCCTAAGGCAGGCATAAGGAGGATGAATCTTATTTCTCCTCATTTTGTCCTCTTGGCATGTGTACTGTATTCTGCAGCACACATGCAAAGAGTAAATTATTTTCCAGTATAGTTTGTGTGCAGGAAGAGACCCCTCTGTGCGCAAAACCCACGCTAATCACAATACAGACACCTGTGCACTAAGGTGCAAGGATGCCTGGGTAGGCACCTAGCTGCAGTAAGTGTACCAGAGCAGGGAGAGAGCAGATCTGTGCCACTTCCATGTAGATTGGTGCAGTTCTGCTCTCTCCAGTTGATGCAACGCAGTGCAGCAACCATACTTTCTGCCCTGCATTGCGTCAAAGATTTAATTTGGGCCCATATTTTAAGAGTGAATAATCAGGATTTATGTCAGGATTTAAAACGTAACGCAGTGGTTGTGATTGTCTGTATTAATAAAACTGTATTACTACACTGAGCAACCCTTTTAGCAACCTTAAAATGATGACAGATTGAGAAAAAAATAAGAAGGTTGTAAACCCCTGCCTTGTAGTTTTGCATGCAGCTCCTCGATGTTGGTTCATAGTTCACTGTGCTATAATAGAAGGATTGCGACTTAAAAACTGTAAGATACAAAAGCCTTTCTGTGGCAGAAGAAGCAACCCACTTACCTATCTACATAAAATACAAATCTGTGAAATGTATGTTGAACAAGGTGCTTTGGTGCTGGCACATTAACTCACTATGCTACTCTATGGTTCAAAACTGTGACTAGACAAAATACAGATCGCTCTAGGGGATGCATTAACTACCAGAGTTATATTACCATTATTATTATAATCTGAAACTTGCTGGGCACACAAGGTTCTCTGCAGCAAGTGCCTTAACCCATTAAAATACTTTAAAATGGAGCCTCTTTGTAAGCAATTAAGGGCATATTATCAAGAACATCGTTAAAAATTATCGCCGCTTTAGCGGCAGAAAACTGCCGCTAAGCGGCGATAATGGGCTTGATAATATGCCCTTGAGAATTCCAATAGAAGTCCATGTTCTGGTGTGAACATGGGCTTCTATTGGAATTCTCAAGGCATATTATCAAGCCCATTATCGCCGCTTTAGCGGCAGTTTTCTGCCGCTAAAGCGGCGATACTTTTATCGCCGTCCTTGATAATATGCCCCTAAGTACGCCAGAACACATTTATTGTCACATTTATCCTCATTGTCAATCTCTATTCTAGAGTTATAAAAAATGTAATCATTTTTGTGACTCCGGCCAGCATCACTCACCCCCCCATACAGTGGTTCACTGTAATCCCCAATGTACGGGCGCCCAGAGTAATTTATTTAAATTTCTACGACCGTTCACAGCACTTTATTTCTATGTGTTTATTTATATGTGGCAACTAGTTATGCTATGAGACGAACGGACTAGTTCTTGTGCATTTTAGCCAATGTTATAGAACTGCAAGTGAATGAGTGAGAGAAATACAGAAAATACATGGTGCACTCAGCACTGCATAAGCAACCAAACTTAAAGCAATCAGGGGCAGATGTATCATTGTAGCAGTTTGCGAGTCCCTAATATCGATTTTTAGCGAATCGCTATTAAGGACTCGCAAAATGCTATGTAGGTAGAAATCGCAATAATAATTGCGATTCCTACATATTCCTTAATTGCGAATCGCAAATAGCGTTTTGCAATTAAGGAATCCCTTCCCATTCATTTCTATGGGCCAAGAGGCCCATAGGAATGAATGGGAATTACATGCGCAATTTGCGAGTACCCAATAGGTACTCGCAAATTGCGCATGCAATTTCAAGGGTGCAAGGGTTCCAAAAGGACACCCTGTTGAACCCCTGAAATGTGCACGTGTGCACATGTGGCGCACATACATGCCCTAAGGGCATGTATGTGTGCCACATGGCACTTTGAAAAAGCAAAAAGTGCTTTTTGAGAAATGCATAAATTACCACCAACTAGAATTTGGTGGTAATTTGCGATTCCTACAGCAATATCGCAATTTGGGATGGCTACTAGCATAGCATTTAGGGACTCGCAAATTGCGAGTCTCTAAATGCATGCGCAAAATAGGGAATCGCAAATTTTGCGATTCCTTATTTTGCAAGTAGGTTTTTCTTTCATACACTGCACACAGCTAAATTGCAATCGCTGAAATTCTGCGAATTTCAGCATTTGCGATCGCATTTTAGCTTGGATACATCTGGCCCTCAGAAACTTAGCTGCGAAGCATGCAAAATCAGAGAAAACTATGTGTAAGGAAATGTGTTTGCCCTTTCATATTAAGTACAGGGTTTAGAAGATAGATGCGCCCAGACAAGGCTGCTTTGAAAATATTTGCATTGTGAATGCAAAGATAAATTTGATCGGTGTGCATTATTGCACCTAAAATATGCATTGATAAACACATGCGCTCAAGCGAGAAGGAAAATCTTTAATCGGTCCTAAAAGAGTGATGAGATTAAAACCCTCATTGTACAGTGGAGAATTAATAAAACAGAAAGTAATGGAAGCATAGAAGGTTGCCAGACAGGGATAGCTGGCTAGAGAGCGCTCCCTGGAAACGCCTCTTTTGATTGGAAGGTACGGGGGAGAGGTCGCGGAAGGTGCTGAGATGGGAAATGAATCGATGAGAGATGGCGTCCTGAGCAATCACGGCTGAGAATTACTCTGAAGTGTTCCAGAGAAAGGGCAGTGCAGCTGCCACCCACGTCTGTGCTGTTTAAATAGCCCAGGTCTCCTGTAAATAGGGCTGAAAATGCCAAGGCAACTGCAGGCCGCTGCGCGGATTAGGCGTGAACGTGGCGGAGGCAGGTCCATGAAGGGAAGATAATGGAAAGTACAAGGGAGAGTTCAGGAAGATCTGGCTACAAGCTTAGAAATAGAAGGATGAGATGACCTTCATCAGGTGTAGGAGAACCAAAGCTTCAGCTGAATTGTTCCCTGGTGTTGGGTGCAGCAGTGATGGAAAGGGGGCGAGAAGCCAAAAATTCTACCTCCTGGCTTCCAATTTACAAAGTACTTCATATGTAAGGGCATTTATACTGTCTCAATTTGTTTTAATGTCCATGATATGTCTAAATAGCATAACATACGTCAAAGATGCATAGGATGCAGTGCTCTCAGGAGATGATTAATGCACAGAATATTGAATCAAAGTGTGTGACATGAAAATCACAGACTGATACAGCATACTACTGTGTGGTACAGCAGCTATAGGTCACCATGGACTGCTATTAACCTCTCACAGTCCTGGTCTTCCCCCGGCCTTTGGGCAGATTATTTAAGAGTATAATACTGGCCACTGGGTGGTGTAAGGAGTTTGTTGCGGGCCACGTCGGTACTCACGGGGCGAGTCGGAAGCCGTTGTTCTGGGTGTTTCAATCATACCGCCGAACATTATGGATTAATAGGTGGATCATTTTGCGTTCTTCGTATGCATATAACCAAGTGGAATCACGACACTAGAACCCTTGGCTAACCCTTGTCTGAGCATTATAATAATGATGATAATAATAATAATATTAATAATAAAGTCATTTGTAAAGCGCATGGCTACTTCACACCGAAGTGTCCCAGCGCTAGATAAAGTGACCCAAATACCCACACAAAGACTATAGATGAAGCCTGGCCCATTAAGCTACCCTAAACAGCCAAGTCTTTAACTTCTTGCGGAACAGTAGTTCTAAAGGTTCCTGTCTAGTTAGTAGAGGCAGGGAGTTCCAGCGTTTGGCTGCTAGAAAACTAAAAGAGCAACCTCAAATCCATGCCTTTTTAACAATGGGAACCAATGCTAGCAGATACCTGGCAGATCTTAGCCTTCTAGTGGGTTCACAGAGCTTAAAGAAAGGGTGCAGGCAACCGGGGCCATTGTTCCAGAGGCTCTCATGAAAATAAGATAGTTTTAGCAGGACAGTTTTCTACATTATATTGCAGAGTTATTCATGTCCTGCTTCGGGATTTATTTTAAATGTTGATAGACCTTAGAGCATACATTTTGAGGGTCTAGTAGTCTCCTACTTTATTTGAAGTACCTATATCAGAGTGGTCAATATATTTTTTGGATCACACAGATATACAAGTCAGATTTCTCGAACAGGTTTTATTTTCTCCTCCTCTCTTTTCTATACAAATTGTCTCAAGTTTGGTTTGCATCTGTTTTGGTGTCCTGTTGTAAGTGAACAGTCTTGTAACTGTTGTTCACCGAACTGCACGTTGACATGAATAATCAAGACATTGACAAAGTTTCAAGGAGAAATTAGTGCTCCACTAAGAGTTTTCAGTGTGGTGGCCTAACTGGCTGCAACATCTTGACACCTATATCGCGACTGGGTTTTTATGTTTGATCAATGTATGATATGTGGATGAGAGAGTATGAGTGGTGGATTTTTATTTTGATTGTGCTTTTTTTGGGCAGGTTTTTGGTTTTGTGGGAAAGGTTTTTCTTCAGTGTATTTTCTCTTTTGTATTATGTTTATGGATAGATGCATTTCAGTTCTGCATATCAAAGACTTACTATGCATAAAAGTTATTAAAAGGGTGATATATATATTTGTGTGTGTGGAGGGGTTAAATATATTTTTTGGGCCCTGTAATATTACTAAAAGTCATTAAAGATGTTTGTAATTATTACACAACGGAAAAAAATGTTCCAGAAGGTAGGCGCTTGTGCCCAGTACTAGGGCAACACACCATCACTGCCCAATCCTCCTTCACAGCAGAGTGGGATTTTACATGAGTGCATCTTCAAATGATCTGTTGAAAGACTTTCTCTGAGATCCTAAGCCCCACTGCTAACTGCCACAGCTGCTTGGTGTCTTCCCTCTGAAACTTCAAAAGGGAGTCCCTCCCGCAACTTAGAGATTTAACTACAGGCCTTTTTTTTAGACATGTGAGCCTTGGGGTGGTCTTCTCTCAAACTTTTTGCCTGCTTGCCTCTAACTTTGCTGAATTGTTTTTGTTGGCCTTAGAGCTCTACACACTTTACCAATGTCAACCAGTGCTAAAGTGCATGTGCTCTCTCGCCTAAACATTGTTTGATTGACTTATCCACAATTGGCATATTTAATTTACCTATAAGTCCCTAGTAAAGTGCACTACATGTGCCCAGGGCCTGTAAATTAAATGCTACTAGTGGGCCTACAGCACTGACTGTGCCACACACACACATAGCACTTTAACCATGACTCAGGCCTGCCACTGCAGAGCCTGTGTGTGCAGGTTACACTGCCATGTAGACTTGGCATTTAAAACCCCTTGCCAGGCCTTAAACTCTTATTTTATTACATATAAGTCACACCTAAGGTAGGCCCTAGGTAGCCGATAGGTCAGGGTGCTGTGTAAACAAAAGGTAGGATATATACTTTTAAGTTTTACATGTCCTGGTAGTGAAAAACACCTAAATTCATTTTTTACTACTGTGAGGCCTACCCCTCTCATAGGTTAAAATTGGGAATTCCTTATTACACTTTTAAGCTTTAATTCATGATTGAGAAGGAGTAGATCTGTCATGTTTCATATCACTGGAATGGTTACAATGATTCCTCTTTACTGGTAAAGTTGAATTTATCATTACCCTTTTAAAAATGCCACTTTTAGAAAGATGATATTTTTCTGCTCTTAGCCCTGTGTGCCTGCAGTCTGTCTCCAATACAAGTCTGGGGTGGGTGACAGCTGGACTTTGTGCATTCCCTCTAGACAGCCACATACAAAGGAAGCTTAGGTGTGACTGAGTAGCCATCCACATCCTGATGGAGCGTCCTGGGCAGGATGAGAGGGAGGAGCTGACACAACTGAATAGTCTGTGTCCTACCCCCAAACAAAGAGATGCATACCCCCCTGGGGTGAGTCTGGTGCCAGAGCTAGGAGGGAGGACCTCTGTGCATTATAAAGCCCTTCTTTGAAGTCACCCCCACTTCAAAGGCACCATTGAGTATAAGAAATGGACTTCTGACCCTACCACTTCAGTACACTACTGGACCTATGAAGAACTCTACCAGGAGGAAGGGCTTCTATACTGCTACAAGGACTGCCACTCTGCTGGACTGCTGCTCTGGAAGAACTGTTTTTTTGCTGTGCTGCCCTGCTGCCTGCTACCCTCTGCCCTGCTGAGGAAGGATGGGACCCATCTCACTTGAACTCAGAGTGACTCCAAGTGCATGCTGGCTTGCCCCTGTTCTAAGTCTCAGGGACCTCAAAGACTCCTCATAAACCTGCAACAGCACCTGCTCTTTGCTTGCTGCAAGTTTTGCCCTGCAAAGTGATGCCACTCCAGTCCTGGGCTGTTGGAAGTGGGTATGAAGTGCTGCAACTGCCAGAACCCAAGCATCAACGATGTTGAGCTGATCAGAACCAGCACATCTCCCTTGACATCAATGCATCACCGCTGCTGCACGGACCGCAGACATTGCATCACTGACTGCGCGGCACATAGTCTCTAGTTTCTGATGCATCTCCAACTTTGCTCAGCTTGGTGCCGCGCATCGCCTTCAACTCAGTGGTTCGGCTATGGCGCATCGCCTCCATGCTTCCCACATCTCGACTCCATGCATCGACGATGCATTTAAGGTACTTTGCAGGGGGCCAAGGCTGGTCCCTGTATCCAACCAATGCTCCGTCAACCTGAACATTTGGCATTCTAGGGCGACCAGATAGCTTCGTTGGTGCTTTATGCTTTTAAGCACTACAAATTCGTAACTCTGGGTATACTTATTGGATGTTTGTCGTTTTAAACTGATGTGGGCTTTTTGTGGTGTTTTCACTGTGTTACTGTTTGAACTGTTGTATAAATACTTTACACATTGCCTCTTAAGTTAAGCCTGACTGCTCTGTGCCAAGTTACCAGATGGTGAGCACAGGTTAATTTAGGGTATGTATATGACTTACCCTGACTAGGATTGTGGTTTCTGCTTGGACATGGCGCATACCTCTGCTAACCAGACACCCAATTTCTAACACCTTTGTTTATATGTTGTTGAGCCTTCCCATGCCAGGTGCAATTATGAAAAGTAATTACTACATGCAGATTCTGTCCCCCACCCTTTTCTCTCCCAGGAGCATGCCTAATTATTGGAATAGCTCTAATGTGTGGTAAGGTCTTTGATCCTCCACTTGGCCAACAGAGTAATTGATTTGGCCTAGTCAGAATCTAATTAGGAGCTGTAAAGTTAAGCTTGAAGTCCTACAAGGAGTGTAGATTCTGAAAACTAATGTCAGATCTGAATTCAGGATCCTAATTTACCATTCATCACACTAGTCTCTAAGCCTAACTATGGCAAAATTGTACTTTGGTGCAGATTTAGCTCAAAGCGCACAGTACAGTGAGGTATTCTACATACTTCAGTAGAGCACTAGAGATGTACACATGAACAGACTCACTTAATTGAAGCCTACTCAAATTATAAGGGCTGCACAGGTCATAACTAGTCTGTGAATGGTACCCTCTGGAAAAGCAATAGGTGCACAGATACCTGAATGAGTTAGACAGTAGTCTCACACGCTTAGTCTGTACTCGTGTGTACATGTGTGTGCACATGCAACCAGTTCTCTTACCCTAACAGTGCAGCAGCAGCTCTTAACTTAAAAGATGGATACTGGTGGTTAGCTCTCTCATTTCAGTTCAACAGAGCTTCTAGTGAGACTCACTCAAGTCAGAAGTCCATAATGCAGGTAGTGCAATGACTGAGGCATAATGCGAAGCAAATGCATCTTTAGGCTTCATCAGAGGAGGGAAACTATAGGGACAGATAGCCAAATATTTTGAAAGGCATGGGTAAGATGGAAGTAGCAATGTTCTCTTTCCATGTTAAACGGATTTTAGCTGGTCAATGTCTAATGGCCTCTCTATTGGTGGATAGACAGAGATGAGTTGCCAATTGTCTTGTAAGAATGAAGGTATTCATTTTACTCTTCCAACTCCATCTAGAGCTATTTGTTTTATCTTTAAGCAAATCTTTATAGTCAATATCAAGGGAACCCAAGATTCTTTGAGGCACATTAGTGACCATAAATGGTCAAATATAAAAGCACAGCAAGTGTAAAACAATCACTTTTTGCCATAGTTAAAAAAGGCCTTTTTTGAAATTAACTCACAGTTCATGCCATTTTAATTCTACGTTTCTGGGTCACAGCCGTTGGTAATAGTTTACTTATTATCAAATATATGCCATGCACATTGACAATGTCCCATTATTCTAATTTCCCAGTCTCTGAATTCAACTTCACTTTTTGATGATTGCTTTTGTAAATGGATTCCAATGAGCTAAAAGGGGTCCTAAAGGGAGCTTCCCTCTAATCTTGTGAATAGTGGGCTGAGCGGATATTGCACTGGGTTCTGCCCTGCAATAAATCTCGATTTTTTGCTTTTCTGATCACCCAGTTTTTGGACATTTTACTGTGGTTGATCCTCACTACAGGTGTCTCACCCACAGTAATCCCATAGTAAATAGACTGGTGTGTTTGACGCCAGTGTCTACCTTTGAAGATAAGGCCATGGAGCTTTGCTGCTGGGCTGATCAATTTCCCCTGGGGTGGACCAGTTCCCGGGGATGGCACAAGAAAACTGATATTACCATATTGAGGAGAGGGGGTGCGTGGGGCCCCCGTGTTCCTGTCTTGCCCAAGATCCCATTCCCCAGGCAGATTATGTTCCAGGGGCCAGGCCCCCTTCCCTGTTCCCTGTGTACAACCAGTGACTAGGAAGCACGATGGGGGAGTGCCATTGCTCTCCACACCACAGGAAGTAGAGGGGACCCTGAACCCCATCCCTGGGTCACGTTACATCCCCAGGCCCCAGGAGGCAACCCCAACGACACTCATCTGCCCGCTGGAGCAGGCAGACTTGAGGAAGATTCCTGCTGGCTGAGCGGGGAGCCGGTGAAGGCAGTTGGGGTGGGCTCCCCATGCTGCCCTCCAACAAGAGCAATCTCTCGGGTGCCTGGGTGGGACTGGGCTCTCCCCCTTCAGCAGAGTGGACAACACGGCGCGAGGCATCATTACAACAAAACACAAAGGGAAAACCACATTGTGGCTCTCCCCAGCACAGCAAGAGAGCTGCTGCTAAAGAACCTGCCCCATAATGCTTTGCAGGGCATTTAATTTAAAACACATTTTTGCCCATAACACAGCCCGTGGTGAGCCTAGGATGATGGGGCCACCATCAAACTGTTCAGCACAACATGTTCTTGCTTTGCAGGTCATCTTCTGGGCACTCATCCTAAGTTGGAGGGACCCCAAAATCATCACCTTTCCCACTGTTAAAGGCATTTTCAAGTTTTCCCACGGCTGGAGCTTTTGCTCTACAGACAGGAGAAGCCTGTTTTCTAAGGGCCTTGTGTATGATAACTTCATAGAATGTCTGGAAGGCTTAAAAATATGTAATGCACTTTTCTTGTGGTTATGCGCTATAGGAGCTGATTGTATGGCTGCACTGCAATGTTTTTTTACTGTGCTGCCCGCTAGGTTTTGTTCTGATCATTACAGGTAACTGCCAAGTGTATGAAAGGATGACTAACACTGAGTTTATTCCTGATAACTTAGAAAAGCTATGAAGGTTTATTAAAATAAATAAATTAAAGTGAAATACAGAAAGGTTCAAATGAATTAGACTCAATAAATCAGTCAAAGGACAAAGAAATCAGTTGCTGTGAAAGCTCTCAGAGTATAAATAACTGCAGCATTAAGCAAAATTAAGGTGGGGTAGAACTTACGGTGTTTCACTCTGTGGATTCCGTAGAGTTTCATAAAAACTCTGCTAGATTCCACGGAGTTCCACGAATGCGTGAAATTAGTCACGTTGCGCTTCTTGTGCTGATTGTTAGAGCTGGGAGCTCATTCCACACTGAAGAAACAGCACGAATGTCATCAAGTGGCGTGCGGGAGGGTGCAGCTTCTCGAGCTGATTTTGCTGCCACTCTATTTCCTGAAACATTCAAAGTTACACGAGTCTGCCCGATGGCCGCGTGAATAGGCCGGCGATTGAGCGCGCAACACCTCATACACCCTGGTCCCTGAATGGGATAGTGATTACGGAGCATTGCACATTGAAAAATTTTTTTTTCAGACTCTGCGATTGAGATAAAACACTTAAGAAAGTGCCGACCGAATTGGGCTTACACCATTTGGAATTCCCTTTCTGGACTGTGTGAACTATTTATTTGCCCTGAAGAAGCCCGCAAGGGTGAAACGCGTTGGCTGTTATGTATTTAATAATGAATAAAAGGATCTACAAAACCATCTAGTGAAAGACTGACCATTTCTGTCATCACTGTCCTCCATCATCTGTGGGATTTAAACCCTACGAATTTTTGTCTTTGTAACAATGCCTCTCTCAGTTTATGTGTTCTAGAGTTTCATAAAAACTCTGCTAGATTCCACGGAGTTCCACGAATGCGTGAAATTAGTCACGTTGCGCTTCTTGCGCTGATTGTTAGAGCTGGGAGCTCATTCCACACTGAAGAAACAGCACGAATGTCATCAAGTGGCATGCGGGAGGGTGCAGCTTCTCGAGCTGATTTTGCTGCCACTCTAGTATTCTTTCTACTTCTGACTGTAAATGGTCGTGAGCGCCTCCGTTGTGTAAATCTCAGCGGTTGCCCTCCTAGTGACCGAAAGTCATGCTATAGGAAGCCAAATCTCACTCGCGCTCGCCAACTTACCACTGGCAAGCTGCACTTGAGAATAAACTCCGCCACACGGCAGTTGGCGGAATTTGGCTGGAACTCCACCTTACATGCGTAACACGGAGTGGCCAAAACTGCACCAACTCCGCAAGCTGAGCGGAATTTATTGGCCACCCCCAAGCAAAATCTGAAAAATAGACTAAGACCAAAATCAAAATGAGCAGCAAATCGACAGAGAAACTGGCAGCTCCCTAGCAGAAACCCAAAAAGATCTTAATCACCCCCAGGTTTTAAGGTTTTATCATTGCAAATTTCAACATAGAAATGTTCAGAAATTGCACTGTCTGCATGGTATGAGCAAAACTATTGATATAATACCAAATCAAATTTCAGCATTATAAAAGGTCATGTAATCCCACCATCCTAGCACTACCCTACTATATGAAAAATATTTTTACCCTTCTGACCTAATGTCATTGTTGGTGTCAGAACAAAACTAGTTACATGAACAATGAAAAGATTCATGAATTAATGCAATACAGTGTGCGAACAGAAAAAGACTTGAAAAGTATCTAAAGGCTTCCCAGAGCTTTTCGAGAACGACATGCCATACAAAACAAACAGTGCACATTTTGCTGCACTAAGGTTTCAATGAGAAATATAAATACACAATGAATATTCTGAAACAGCAGCCATGGTATTTGAAAATGGAGTTGCAGCCCATTTGAGCCTTAGTTAGCATAGCCAGAAAAACATAATTCTACACATCACAGCTTTTTCATTTCAATTGTATATGACTCATATTAATCAGCAAAGATGTTTCAAATCAGAAGATAACTTCCACAATAACAAACCAAATAAACACACCTGGTGGCTGGCAAATAAAAAGTTAAAGCAAGTGCATTTTTATAAGTATTTAGGCATTATATGTTCTGCAAAACTGCAATGGGATGTACAACTTTTAGGCTTTAAACCAAAATTATTAGCCTCAATAAATACACACTAGGGGGCTTATTTTGATGTCGGGCAGAATTGCCTCTGCCCGACAGTGACTCAGTCCTCGGCCCGACAGACACCCGGTCGGCAGTCCCGACCGACTGATTTCAATGCGACTGAACACTGTTCAGTCGCATGGTCCCTTTCCTCAATGGGAGCGTGTTACGGCCATAAACCGGCCGTAACACAAGCTCCCATTGAGGAAAGGGAGGTGCAGTTTATCCCAGCACCCCATGGCAGGTGCCACAAGGTGCTTGCCACAAGGTGCAGTGATCAACAGGGGGGCGCTATAGGTGCCCCCTCGGCCTCCGGAGGATGTGCACCAAAGGGGGCCCTGCTGGGGGCCCCCAAACACGCTTTCCAACATGGTTTTTATGTCGGTCAGGCCGGCATGGAAACCATGTCAGAAACCTTGCATCGTAATCTCAAGGACGGAATGCTTCAAAATACCTATTGCTGGACCTCCGACAGCATGCTGGGCGGTCCCAGTCCCTGATAGGGTGGCGGGCGGACGTAAGGACCCAGTTACTATGGCGGGTGGACTTTCATCTGCCCGCCACCCTATCGGGGACTGGGACCGCTCGACATGCTGTTGGCGGTCCCCCAGTAGGCATTTTGATGCGACCACCACCACGGGCGTCGCAATTTTTTTTTTTTTTTTACGGAGTTTTATATAGCGCGAACTTGACCCGAAGGTTTCGGGTATCAGAGCGCTTTACAAAGCACCAGTTACATTACATGAGGACACATTCATTTTTGTTAGGCACGGGGAGATTAGGGGGCATATTCTCAAGGACTTATCGCCGAGTTATCGGCACTTTAGCGCAGCAAAAGTGGCGAAAGAATTATCGCCCCATTCCCAAGCTGGTGCAAACTGCCCACATCGCCAGTTTACCAGCGATAGCTGCAGCAAAAAAACATCGCCACGGATGAGAGAGACAACTAACGCTAATGATATGCAGAGAAGGCGTTCCCGTGCAAAAACACACGAAAACACCACTTCGCGATATTCTCAACTTCCAGCCAGATCTGCGATGCAAACCAAAAACAGGTGATAAGGCGCGTTAGCAGCAGGGATTTAACACCTGCCTTTTACTGGTGTTAAGCAGGACGACAAACTGCAGTAGAAAGGGAGCCCAGCCCAGAGCCACATCTGAAGACCAACAGATGCCATGGAGACAATGAGCGTGCAGCCTGGACCCCCCCCCTGACTTCCACAGAGGCAGCGCAGAACAGGACAGCGGGCGTTCCCAAAACCCACCAGCCTCAGAGACTCAACGCCAGAGGAAGTCATTGCCCACTACAGGCACAAAATGACAACCATCCTCCGCATCCTGACCCACATTGCCCACAGGCTCACGGAACCAACACGGCAGACAACCACCATCCCTCCGCAGACGAAGCTGCTGGCTGTGCTGCACCTGTTGGCCCCTGGTACCTCCCAAACAACAACTGCCAGAGTCGGAGGAGTCTCACAGCCAGCCCTATCATACGTCCTCACCCATGTCATGGATGCATGTCCACAATAGCAACGGCGGGCCCCGGTCACCGCACCACACGACAGTTCCGATTCATAGTGTTCCTGCGCAACCAACCCCAACGCCAGCCGTTGCCAGACGCCACTGTGCCCCAGATCCAAAACTGTAGTAACTGAAATGGGGGTGCGCACGGTCATGAAGTCCAGTAGTCAACAGTAGTGTAAAAACAGTCCTTTATTACAAATACAACAATAAACAATACGAAAAGCACAGCCAACGCCCAACGAGGAACTTCATCAGGGCAACGTGTGGATTCAAGTAACTGCATAAGCCACGGGAACTCCCCAATACCATTCCATACTCCGGAGATCAGTATCCAGAAACCTGTTGGACAAATGGTGACAATGGTGAAGCGTCGGTATAGTCACAAACCTAATCTGGTACAGTGTATAGCACTTGGACAAACCGGAATGCTCACAGGAAAGACAAATCCTGCACAAAAAGACCGTAACAGAAGTACGTGTTGTCGTAACCTTCGTAGGATAGAAAAGGAAGGCTACGGTCACACCAACTTCTGTTCCGGTCTCATGATGCAGGATTACCCATACCTGTAAGCATCACAGTTTGTATCAGCTTGATACCCCTGCACCTTCACTCCCCCCACCCAGCCACGAGGGCGCCGCAGTGACCGGTGGTGCCTACCAATCCTGTGCGCCTGCTTCACCCCAGCCCTGGTCCCCAGACCAGTCCACCAACCAGCGATGAGTGCCCGCCCTTGCGCACCCAGGCCTCAATGCTCACCTGCCACCACCGGCGTGTCTCCAAGAGGGCCCACCACGTGCCGGTGCAACCTTCTCAGCCGATCGCTGGATTCCGCGCCACAGGCCCCCAGCGCACCCTGCAGCATTGCACCGCAGAGTCATGTCTGTGCAGCCTGCTGCCCTCGGCGTACACTGCGGTCCAGCTGGGATCACAATTCAAATCGACTCTTGATTGGCAGGACGTCGTATCGAGGCCTACGCATCATCGCAGGCTGCACACCTGCTCAGCTCTTCAGGTGCCACTAACTCAGTGCACCTCAAGTCATCGCCACGTGGCGGTAGGTCCGTGCCACCCTAAGTGCCTCGGATGCCACCAACTCTGTGCACCTCAAGTCACCGTCGTGTGGCAGTAGGCCCGTGCCGGCCAAAGTGCCACAGATGCCACCAACTCTGTGCACCTCAAGTCACCGTTGTGTGGCGGTAGGCCCGTGCCGGCCAAAGTGCCTCGGATGCCACCAACTCTGTGCACCTCAAGTCATGGGCCCTTTATGATTGAGTCTCGTCGTGCGGATGCCATCATGTCACCTCCGGCAGTGGGGAATGTGATGTGGTAGGGCCCAAGGCCCTCATGCATAAATAATGACCACACGGACACACTCAGCTAGATAGTGGAAATGGCCTCGGGCACGTGCGCCCGGCCCCTTTTATTGGCAGGGTCACATGTCCTGTGACACATGTGCTGGATGGGTGTGGTGTGGGTGTGAACCAGCCCTCAGGGAGTGGCTGTGGCATGCTGACAACTAGACCTATGATCAGCAGATCACTACAGGGAAGACCTGGGACATGTAGCGTTGTCGTCCCCCCTGTAAGCGTAAGCGGAGTGGGCTGGCCTGGCGTATACCAGTCCAGCGTAGGGGTGTGAACGATGACCCCGGCGCTCTGGGCGTGGTTCCGTTCTGGGCTGGACAAGAAGGTGAATAATGCATGTGTCTCGATGTGGTGTCGGCGCCACCCGGTCCGCAATCTGTAATGTTGCACCCTGTGACTCATGTCCCACAACATGTGCAACATGGACATAAGGGGTAATCACTGACCCGACATTCATCCATACTTCCGTACTTGAATGATCATAGACATGACACATCTGTGTGAATTTGATTGTTTAATGCACATTCAGTGGAGTGTTGTAGCTGGAGCAGTACAGGGTCATGCAAACCCCACTATACATTGTTGGCCCGTGGAGGGCCAGCCAGAGTCCTTCAGGGAATGACAAGTACATCGGAAGAGGAGGAGTTCAGTCCGCAGTCTGATAGCTGTGTCATTGGTGACCAAACAGAATATGGCAGTCCATGTCGAGGTCCAAGGTGAGTGTCGCAGAGTGCATCAGGGGACAGTGGAAGGTGATGATGCAGAGGGCAGAACCAAGCAGAAACAGGCCATATGGCGGAGAAGAATGCTACCGCTTCCTTACTACCAGTAAGGCAGATTCATCCGCATCTTCGTCCTCTAATGTCTCATGTGCCTCACATGTGGGTGGTGGTGTTTTCTCTGCAGCACTGTGTGGCACTGACACATCAGGGGCCGGAGGTGGATTGGATGCCGCACTGTGTGGCACTGACACATCAGGGGCCAGAGGTGGATTGGCTGCCGCACTGTGAGCCACTGACACATCACGGGGTGGAGATGTGGATGTAGAGGCAGCAGCAGCATTCATCTGCGCCAGGCCTTGTGGCTGCAATGCCATGACGAGGATCCGCAGGGCATGGTAGATCCCAGCTACATCTTGCTGGTGTGCAGCCGTGGCAGCCATACTTTCCGCCTCCATCCGCTCCCTGTTCTCCATGATCCTCCGCATGTGTCCCAACTCCCGGCTGACATCGCTGGAGCCACTCTGACTAGACAGTTGTTCTTGTCTCAGAGTCAGGACTCCAGCGATGTCAGCCATGGACCGTTGGAGAGCATGGAGCGGACTGTGGGTGTCCGTTAGGGACTGTAAGTGGTCCCTGATGGGACTTAGACACCCACGTATGGCATCTAGTTTGGCTGCCATGAGGTCGAACCCCACCCGCACCTGATCAGCCATCTACTCCTGGCACCCTAACACACGGCGTTAGAAGGCCATGTGTTGTTCGTGGTGGTCCCAGGAGGCAGCCGTGGTGGTGGGTGCTTCCTGCTGTGTGGTCTGTGCAGGGGGTGGGGTTTCCTCGATGCAGCTGGGCTGCCCTGCTCCTGGAGGTGGGGTGCCGAAGCTGTCCATGAGCTGTTGGAGGGCGTCGGTGTCGATGGAGGGGAGGTCCTCTTCATCATCAGTGAAGAGGTGTACCATCTGCTCTGCAGGAGGTGTTGATTCACCCTCTGCAATGTAAAGGGGAGATGCAGTTTAACATTGTTTTCACATGTATGTTGACGCATTGTACAGGTTTACATACAAACTGCATGACAATGTACATTGTGACTGTTTGGGAGGAGCTGCCTGTTTGATGCAGGACAGTGGACATTTCGACAACATCACGGATGTGTGTTTGTACTTGTGCATGGGTTTGTTGTGAGATTAGTGATGTGTGGGGAGGGCCCCCTCTGGGCACATAGTCGACAGGGGCCTGCTTGCAGTTTCTAGGTGTGCTGCAGTGTACCAAGGGGATCAGGGACATGCTCCAGAGTAATCGTGGGTGTGCACTGTGCTATGCTTAATTGTGCATGTGTGCCATTGTGCCCATCTCCCCCCGTCCCCCCAGTCCCTGGTCGTTACTCACCCTCTTGCTGTTGTGTCGGCTCCTGTCTAGCAGTGTCCGGTCCCCCAACTCATGCCACCGTCTCCACACTGATGACTGTGGAGACCATTTCCTCCATCTCGTCCAGCTCCTCCTCTGGCGCTGGACTCCCACCTCCAGTCTGCATTGCTGCCCTATGGTTGTTGGCGAGTTTCTGCTTGGTTTTGCGCTTCACATCATTCCAGTGCCTCTTGACCTCTTCCATTGTCCTCCTCAGCACTCCGATTGCATTCACCTTGTCCACGATGGACTGTCATATTCCATTTTTTGTCACCAATGACACATTGGAGGTGACAAACAATTGTTGATGGTATTTCATCACCTCCGTTATCAGGATCCTGTTTTCCTGCGGACTGAACCGCATCTTCCTCTTCTTCCTGTCCTTGCCCTTCCCTGACCCCGAGGTCCTGGCCTGGTCCTCCGGGGGGCTTGTGGGGTTCTGCCCGTCCTCTGTTCCTGCTGCCTCCATTGTGCTTCGCAGTTGTTTGGTTTTTGTTTGTGTTTTTTTTTCCTGCTTTTGTAGTGATTTTTCCCGCCTGACGTGTGTGAATTGCAGGCCTGGCGCTGCTTGTCGCAGATTTTTCTATTGCGGTTGGGCCCGTCGCAACTTTTTTCACGTTCGGGTTTCCTTTTTTATCGCGGTCGCGGTAGGTGTATCGCGGACATTTGACACGTTATCGGGAGACTATAACATGTTCCCGCCGTGTTGTGAACACAACGTTAACATGGAGTTATTTTCCCACGATAGACGGCGATATGAAAACGTGCGTTAGCCTTTTTTGGCGATGATTATCGCACGTTCTTGAGAATATCCCCCTAAGTGATTTGGCCAGAATCACAGGATGTTCAGCGTCATTGCTGAGACTCGAACCCAGTTCCCCAGATTCTAGGTCGACCGCCCTAGCCGTTAGGCCAACTCCTCTCCCCAATGCCTATATTTTGCATTGCAGTGGGTGCTGCTGGCTGCAGCACCCACTGCAATGCAAAAACGGGACACTGCACACATCCCTGCACTATGTGGCAGGCACCATGTGGTGCCTGCCACATGGTGCATGGATATGTAGGGGGCTTAGGTTCCGTGTCTGGGGGCCAGGGGTGAAGGGGGGCTGCTAGGGGCCCCCAATGTCCCTTTCCGCCAGACTTTTCATGAAAGGGCTGGTGGAAAGGCACATCGTAATGCCTACGGCGCTGCCTGGCAGGCACCACCTCCATTGTAGGCATTACTCTGCCTTTGCTGCAATGTTGTGCTCAAGGAGCCCGTCGGATGCGTGGCAGCCAGTCTTGCCGACTGCCAACAAACCACCCGCCATCCTAATGTGGCGGGCTGAAAACATGCTTAGGATGGCAGTGAGACCGCCATCGGCGCCATCCTAATCAGCCCCTAGTTATTTTTAATTAATTATTTTTTATTGTTTTTAAATATGTAATTCTAAAATCAATATTATTCTAATGTATATGTGTGCTTCAGAGGTTTTTTAACTTTAGATTTTTTTTTAGGACTATATTTTGAGTTCAATATTTTATTTGTTTTAATTATAATAATTAATCTTGTTTTTGTTGTTTTAAAGATATGAATCGGGTTGATGATATTAAGGTTGTCTAAAGTTTGACTTCAGGATATGTTTTTGCTCTCAATATTCAGTAGTGTAATCCTCCAATTGTGACTGATTGTCAACACAGCTACCATGCTCTATTACGTAGCTTTTAGGCATTCAGGCACCAAACAGTTAGGACAAATCCAAGTCTCCAACAAAAGCAGGGTATCACTGGGCCTGGGATGAGTCAGCGACCTTTTTTTCTCAGTTCTGCTCAGTGGCGGCTGGTAGGAAATGGGAGAAGTGTGGCGAGGGGTTAAAAAATACCAATTATAAAAAAATCACTTACCTCTTCCACCGTCTCTCCTCGTCGTCTCTCCTCTTCTTTTCCTGACTCCGAGTCCAGAAGAAGAGGGAAGGACACATGCTCCCTTAAGCCAATCATGACGCTGCTGTCATCATGACAGCAGTGTTGTGATTGGTCTGAGCGCCATGGTTCGGCGCTCAGACAGGGACTATGAGCCTGTGCATGTTCTCCACCCAGCCTGTGCATTATAGCCTGGTGGAGAACATTCAAGTGCGCATGACTGTTTGGTTGGCCCAAGACGGCCGTCCAAACTGTCATGCGCACTTTTTATACACAAGCCACTTCTTCTCCCTGTACCATCAGCCCTGCCCTGCCCTAACCCAGCCCCCTAGCTACGAAAAATAAAATGATAATAACATTGTTAATGTCATTTTATTTTTCCTTTTACACTGCTCTGAAAGCAGTGGGGTGACGGGCCTCTGCCTTAGTGGAAGAGCCGCCCCTGGTTTGTGCTGAACGATTCTGCTGAACAAACGACAGTCCTAAAGGTACCTTGGCAATTAACAACAGCTGTTATCCTCAGAGACAAGAAAACAAATGTCTCATAAATGTTACAAACATTGTGACAATGTTACCTTGTTACATCTAGCTTGGCATCAGTGTTTAATTTGTGCAGGTGCCTAAAGCTCTGCTCAGAAGCCCACGTTCAGTGTAATTAAATGCCGTGCACTGCCTATCAATGTTGCATAGTCTTAAATTCATCTCATGCCAGTTTAATCCACCACCAGACACACCCTGCCCCTTTATCTTATTCTTTCAGATCATTGCTTTCTCCCTTTGTGAAAGTTTTCCATCTTTCTCTTTCTCTGTCTTTCTACATTGCCTTTTTCCCTCTCTTGTTCTAGGGAAATGTCTGATGCGGCAAAATAATTGCTGGTCCACTAAAACTGCTTGGCATAATGCTGCCCCCTCCATTTTGCACTTTTCTTGGTAGTACATTTACTCTTAACATTTCCTCGGGTGTTTTCAACCAGGTTGCACATTTTAACCTTTTGCCACAAAGTGAAGCAGAGTGAGAACACTTAAGCTAGATTTACAAAGCCTTTGCACCAGCTCTCTCATGAATCAAAGTGGAACTTCAGGGCAAAAAGAGAAGCACTGGTCAACGTTTGAGTACTGCATTTATTGTAGTGTTGCAATTAGACTCTTAGCACCAAACGAGGGCAAATGAGGGGTTAACAGTTGTTTGTCATGATACCTAGGGCCTACTGGCGGTGCGTGAGGTTGGCGGTGCGGGTGAAGGAGTTTTCTCCTGATCTGGCGGGCAGTTCTTTGGCATTCCAAGGGAAGTCCCTATGAAATAGACACTGTAGTGGGAACGTCAAAGGCAGTACCTGCACGGCATGGAGTGCTGCAGTCCATGCTGCACAGGTACTGGGGTGCATGCACACAGGAAGGAATAACTTGTGTCCCCCTGGGTGCATCCACATGGCTTGAGGTACCAGGGGGCCCTGTAGGGTCCCTTTTGTTTCCTGTTTGCTACGGTTTTTATGGTGGGCTCACTGCCATGAAAACCATAGAGAGGAAACTCGTAATATGCTTGGCAGGACAGCTGCGGTCAAGCCAAGCATATTGGGGCCTCAGGACTGCCACACAACGACCAGGGAATGGCGGTTGTGGCGGTCCCAGGGCAGCCTGACCGCACTAGTTATTATGAGGCGGTCGGGAGGCTGCCACTGTGAGTCTGGCAGTCTGTGGACCGTCAGATCATAATAAGGGCCCTAGACATTACAAGAGTGCTTTAAGAGAAAGCATTCATCTAATGCATCATGCCCTTCTGTGGTTGTTTTTGCAAAGGAAATTGTATCCGAGGAAGTCTCTCAGGTACAAATCCTATGTGCAACAATGCTTACTCACCTTTGCTCCCCGGCTCAAGCCTGTGTGTTTATTTACTCCCATTTAAATAAGTTTTTATATAGTGCATACCAGACCCACCAGGGTAGCAGAGTACTTTACATGGAGCATGAGATTAAAAAAAAACTGTTTGACAGTACTAGTTGTACAGTAAAACTCAAAAAGTCTTGAAAAACATAAACACGTTACAAAAAGTGTACAGTAAGGTGGGTAGTTCATACTTAATATGAAGGAATCAACGCCAAAGTTTCTGCCTAATATTAACAAAGTAGTTGAGCTCCCCCAGAATGACTTACACAGGATTACAGAAGTGGACAGTGTGGTGATTACAGTTCACATTAAAGTGCTTATGAAACCAAAGGTATCAAAGTGAATCTGTTAGCTACATCTCTGTTAATCGCCATGGTCAGACCTTTGAGTGAAGGCTGGTCTGCACCCTCACAAGTTCTTTCTGATCTTTCTTGAAATTGGGATAGCAAGGATATGTTCTGAGCGGCATTGTGAAAAAATATTGAGTAAAATATATCGAGGCACACAAATATTGAAATTTTAATATCGTGATACACAAATATCATGATGCAGGAATATTGTTGACAAGAATATCAATGTTCTAAGGTAAGCAATATCTATGTTAAAAATATCTATGTTATAATATTGTTTACAAAATATCTATGTTGTTAATATCGTTTACAAAAATATTGTTGTAAAGCATATCATTTTTTAATTTTCTTCATGTATTTTAGCATGTTTTAATTGTATATGTTATAAATTATTTGTATAAGTATTGCTAATGTTTTTAAATATAGTTTGTAATTTTGAAGCTCTTTTAAATGTTTTTAAATTATTAATTGTAATTTTAGTGTTGTAGCGTGTTGTGGGGTTTGTAGGGGTACAGGGTGGGAAGTAAATTAATCATAATTAATTAATAATTAAAATTAATATTATTATTTAATTGATTATTAATTATATAAATGTTGCTATTAATTTATTTTGTAAGTTATATTTTAGGTGCGGGTTGTGGGGTTTGTAGGTGCAAAGGGTGGGATGTAATTAATTAATAATTGTTTTTAGTCATTTTTAATTATTTAATTGATAATTATGTAAATTGTGTAATTAATTTCATTTTTTATTTTGCTGAGGGGTGTGGGGTTTGTAGGGGTAAACGGTGGGAAGGTAATTAATTATACTTAACTAATAATTAATTTTAATTAATAATTATTTGATTGGTAATTAATTATGTAAGTTATGTAATTATAACTTTTAAGATGTATTTTAGGTGTGGTTGTAGGGTTTTTATCGGTACAGGGTGTGATTCTCAGAAATAATTTATTGATAATTATTTATTAATTTTGTGTTAATTATTTAATTGATAATTATGTAAATTGTGAAATTATTATATTTGTTATGTTTTATTTTAGGTGGGTGTTGTTTAGTTTGTAGTGGTATAGGTTGAAGTAATTTAAGTAATAATACATTTAAAATTATTTATTCATTTTATTAAAAATTTCGTTATTTATAATGTAATATGTTAATTGTGTTATGCTTATTAATTTCAATTGCATTTAATTGTTGGCTGTCATGACTGTGAGAATATAGGGCCTGATTATGATGTTGGTTGGACTGCCACCGACAGGCCGTCAGTGGTGGTCCGACTGACTGACAGGCGTTCGGTTCGACCACTGCATTTTGATGCATCTAGTTTGACCCTCAGGGGTCAGGGGGAAGACCGTCACCTCTGACAGGATCTGAGATCCCATCGGGATGGCGGTTGAATTGTATCCCTTGAATGGCGGCTGTGCCGAGCCAGGCACCACCGTCGGGATTACGATACCCCTTTCATGTCGGATAGAGGCTGTCAGAAAGGGACTTTGGGGTCCCCAAACAGGGGCCCCGTTCATCGTGAGCACAGTGCATGGATGTGCACAAAGTTATCTTTTACACTGCGGCTTGTGCTGCGGACCTTTTTCTTTTTCCTGGGCCACAGCTCAAATGAGCACTTTCCAACTGCCAGCCCGGCGGTCGCATCGAAATGCGGCAGTCGTACCGCCGACTGCTTGTCGGGCGGTCTCCTGCCCACTGCGATAGCGGTCGGCAGACCGACCGACTGCTATTCTAATCGGGCCCACAGTGTGCGATTTTAATTAAATTAATATATTTTGTTTTAATTGATAATAATTATGAAAAATTGTAATGACTATATAATTTGTTTTATTTTTTATAATTTTTAAATTTAAATATTTATATTTTTTGTTATTTAATAGAGTTGCTAAAATATGTTATTTGTTTGATGTGAACTTCTCTCTCACTACTGTTGCACAGACGGGAGTGGGAGTAGTACATTTGACTCCTCCTGAGTCCAAAGCTGTCCCTACTGTTGCACCGACTGGCATCGGAATAGTAAATTTTACCCCTCCTGAGTCCAACACTTTCCCTAATGTTGTACTGACTGGAGTGAGAATAGTCAATTTTACCCCTTCTGAGTCCAACGCTTTCCTTACTTTGCACCGACTGGAGTGGGAATAGTAAATATTACCCCTCCTGAGTCCAATGCTTTCCCTACTGTTTCACTCAATGGAGTGAGAATAGTAAATTTGACCCATCCTGAGTCCAACGCTTGCCCTACAGTTGCAGCAATTGAAGCGGAAATATAAAAATCTTCCCCTCCTGAGTCCAATGCTTTCCCTACCTTTGCACAGATTGGAGTGGGAATAGTAAATCTTACCCACCCCCGTGTCCAACGCTTGCCCTACTTTTTGACTGACTGGAGTGGGAACAGTAAGTCTTTCCCCTCCTGAGTTTAACACTTTCTCTACTATTGTATAAACTGGAGTGGTAATAGTATACTTAATATTCATGTAGTTATTTTTTTATTATTATTGTTAAATATATATTATTACGTGTATTTAATTTTAAATCTTATGTACATATAAATGTAAGTAATTTTAAAGATATTTTTAGTAAAACATACTTCATTAAATTTGAAATATTTAAAAAGAATTGCAGTTTATTTGTTGTACTTTGTATTTTTAATGTGTGTGTGTATGTATAATTGTTATAATGGGACATTTAAAACAATTATAAAAATTATAATATAAGTTAAAATTGTTATTTTGTAAAAATATTATTTAAACTTATTTAATTTACATTATAATAATCTATATGTTAAAATATCTAAGTTCTACCTATTTAAAATACATATATAGTAATAAGCTATATTTTTGTACATATTTTTCAATATTAGTGTAAAACTATATTTTTTTAGATATGTTTATGATTACCAATATATGTATAGAAAAGCGATATTTTTGTGATCGATATTTTTGACACAATATTTTGGTATCGCGTTATTTATGGTTTTGATTTTGTGTCAATAAACCGTTCTGATCAAAATCAACAAGCAAACCAATACACTGCCATTTTTGCATGAGTACCACTGATCATATCATTGGACGGTGTTGGGCAGTTTTCTATCCAGTGTAGCACTGTTATTTTTCTATCATTGGTCCTCTGCAAGAAGGATAGTACATTTGAGTCCCCCCCCTTCCACAGTGTAAGCAGGCAAAGTTTAAACTGCTGGGCTCAATCAATTAACCTGGTTTGCAGTGGCAGGATATCCTACCCAGAAGTGGGGACATCTTGCAGCTGTACATAGTTATAAGTTCATGGAACTGCCAGGTGACTTGTAATGTCCTTTTAATGTATAGCAGAGGGTATTTTATTCCTTACAATACATGGTCATACCATCACCCATACCACAATTCACTTAAATTCCTGTTATATTATATAATGTAAGCATTGGTACGTATTTCATATAATAAATATTGTACAATTGTGAATCCTAGAACTTTGGGCGACAGATTATCAGAAATTATAGACCTTGCAGAGGTCCTCAGGATGTGACCTTGTTCCTCCATATGTTCTTGTAACTCCTCAGTGACTTGCAATATATTCTTATAGAATATTGCAAGTCACTGAGGAGTTACAAGAACAAATGGAACTGCCAGGTCATACCATCATCCACACCAGAAATCACTTAAATTCTTGTTATCTTGCTTCTTCATATGAATGAGTGAACATGGTTGAAGACATGAAGAACAAAAGTTTAATATTTAGTGTGAAATTAAACACACAAAAAGCAGTTAGTAATATTTTGCTCTCTCGTAGCGCTGGAACACTTGTGGCTGCCTAGCGCCAACACAGGCACCATTGTGCCGTGGCACAAGGATGTCTGCATTATGGGCAGGTTTGTTTTTGTGCAGGAAGTGACACCTTCCTGTACAAAAACAATCCTTAGCTTATTCTTCTTCTTTCTATGTGGGTGGCAGAATTAAGCACACATAGAATGAGGAAACAACAATGAGAACTAAAGATATTTCTCCTCATTATGCCTCTCTGTGGTAGGCACACCACTTTGGCGCAATCCCAAGTTTACTGCCTTTAGTAAATCTGGGATTGTGTCAATTTCCATGGGTTGATGCACAGGAATGCCCAGGCTCCACCCCTGGAAAACCTACCATGATGAAACGTAATGTAATGCAGCACAAGGGGCACGTTGGCTTACATTTCTTTACAAAGTCACATAAGGCGACGCAAATCGCCCCCATGCGCAGCTTTGTAAATCCCATTTAAAGACTTGCATTGCCTTGTGATGACTTCTTTTATGCAAGTCCTTAGTATATGTTTGCACTCTCCACTCCCTAGGAGAGACCAGATAGCTGACACTTGTTAAGAGCAGCTAGGACTAAACAAGTTTTAGGATAGTTTATATTTTCCTCCTAGCTGTAGGCCTTTATCTTCAATCGCTAGAGAAAACTTGCTTTGTTTGTCATGCCAGGTCCATCATTGAAAGAGAAGTAAATTTTGCAAACACAATTCAAACTACTGTGCTTGGTATACTTGCTGTGGCAGGCCCATCACAGTAAGTCCTTAATGTTTTGCAAGGCTAGTTATTTCTAATTTTCGCTATGGTTGGTGCACGATGATCACAAGAAGAAGAAACACAGAATGAAGCCATTAGCTAATATTCCTAGGATTGGATAATTAGATATACAAATAGAATAGTTCACTATGATATTATGCTGTTTTCCGAATGTTGACAGACCCCCTGTTTGTTGATATCCATATTTTAATAATTATAGAGCCTGGTCTAAGATTTAATGAGCCTCTTTATTTTGCTACTAATTTGGTTTTGTATAAAACGTGCATTGACTAGAAAGTAACGGTTTGCTTTTCGTTTTTATGACTAATTTAGGGCACCTATCCATTCACAGTGCTGTAGACAGGACCTTTGTAAGTGTGGAGAAAAAGGTGATCCTTTTTTCAAGGCTCATCTTTATGATTTTAATGTATGAGTGATAGCGGTCCAAAAAACCTGTGTGATCATAGACCATCATGAATGCCAGAATACTCTTCAGAGGGTGAAACACAGGCCATTTCTTTTAATCTTTGAACCAGGCAAAACCTGTAATTAAATAGAAGGTTCTCTTTCATCAGAATGCACTGCACCCTTTTCAGGTCAATGATGAGCTATCTAAAAATTCACAAATCAATAATGTTGAAAGAAACATAAAGTGCTATAGCTAGGATATACAGCTGAAATGTGGCACACCAGTGTAAACTATACTTTCCTTAAAATGAACATCTTAGGAGTGAGGCTAACAAACCAATTGTACATGAATGAGGATGAGAGTGAGGTATTGTGAATGTCAATATGCTATTCACACGTCCTTTTTTCTTATGGCTTCGTATAAAGGCCTTCTTTCCCCAGAAGAGTAAGAAACTGGTCAAATAACTACTTCCCAAACAAAGTAATTCCTGACCAATTTCTCTTCATTAGGATGTGTCTATGATGCCTTCAGATGGCCTGATTTATAGTCACCAGGAATTTACTTCTCTGGTGGACCTGTGTTTATGTGCACTCTGTGTATTGTCAGTGGACCTTATTATGACTTTGCTGCCGTGGCGGTGCCAGGAAGACTATCAAGCCGTTGGCATTCCCGCCCGCCCAATTATGATCTTGTAGCTGGGCCGGGGGGGCTGCGGTAGCGGTTCCAAGTGGCAGAATGCTTTGGCTGAGGATTACAGACAGCAGTCATGCCGCCGATGTGGGACTCCTGCCACGTAGGGTGCACTTTGTGGCATGCACCATGTCCTGCATGCCACACAGCGCATGCACAATGGTGCAATTCTAGGGAGGCACATGTGCCACCCCCACACGCACCTCCATGGGCAGATTTGCCTGCATCCTTGTTTGGGCTCCCTTTCCTGCCTTTCCCCACCCTTTTCATGGCTGGTTCCCTGCCATGAAATGGGCACTGGAAATGCAGGTCATATTCTGCTCTTCAGTGCAGGCCTCGGTATCAGCTCCACCAGCATTTTCAGCCCCTCTCACCACCGCCGTGAGAATCCTGGATACCAGCAGAGGCAATGGTCTTGTGGCGGTCCCAGCGCCACCATCGGAATAGGGCGGGAGGCCCGACGCGATGGGGAAGGATGGACCGCCGTCCACGGGTATTTTAAGTTTCAGTGATGATACCTTTATGTCCTTGTATAACGTCCTTGAGTCAACTAGGATTAAAGAGAAAACACAATTTTGGCTATCCTAAGGATCACAGGCTTTATTACTGATGAACAATCAGTCTTAACGATCTACACATATTTGTAATAGTTAATTTCTTCTTTTTTAGCTAATGACATGTATGGCAGCTTAAGATGCAAAATAATACAGATCTTTTTATTTTACATTTTAAAGTCAATCACCACCAGTTAACTATTGCCACCAGTACTGCAAACTTTTTGGGGCAAAAACATTCTAATCTCCATGCAGTTCTTACCAAAAAACAGAAACATAACCTGACCTGACTACAAAAAATCCACTAAGGTCGATCAGAAAATGGACATATTTTAACAAGCTCAACTTCTTTTCCTTATTGAAAATCATATCAGACCCCATACCTTCATTGTATGTTGAGAACTTACCAGAGATTGCACTAGTTTAAGCAGTAGCGGTCGGTGGTGGGAGTGCCGCCGGGCGCTGACGTGGGGCGGTGGAGGGGCAGGGTGGGGGGTAGTAAACTACGGAGTACGGCCGATTACAGGTAAGTACACATATAAAGAAATAAAACGAATTTCGTTGCGCGCGCTGCATCGCATTTGGCGATGCAGCGCGTGAAACGAAATTCGTTTTATTTATTTATATGTGTACTTACCTGTAATCGGACGTAATCCGTAGTTTACTACCCCCACCCTGCCCTCCCCCGCCCCACGTCAGCGCCCGGCGGCACTCACACCACCGACCGTTACTGAGTTTAAGACAGTGTACTCCTCATTAACTCAGGAAGCATCTTGCTGGACTCTAAGCTCAGCATGCGCATTCTCACTGCCTAGGCCACACAGGCATATCCATGTTTGCAGTCACCCAAAGGGCTACGCAGAGAATCAAGCAAGAACGGTGGTGTCAAGGATGAAGAATTCAGCAAAGGTTGTCAAACTTGGGCTTCTTATTCATGTTCTAAAATGACACAATCAGTTTCAGGAAAGGTTGATGGACAAGACTTGTTAACTGCCGTTTTCAAGATAGAGATATGCCTGGAGAATTTAACTGATGTTCCCAATCCAAGGAGAAGCAGTGTCTTTTCTTGTGATGTCAGTTCCTGTTGTAAACATATATAAGGAGGCATTTCCAAGTGATGGATGAATCACAACCGATTAGTTCCTTTATTTTTCCATCATCCTGACCAGTTTGCTGCTATTTCTGTCCCTGATTGTTCCTGTTTGCATTTGTAACGTCTACTGCATCTGCTTCTGGATATTCATTAGCTCCTTCTTCATCCCTGATGTCAGTAGGAGTTTGGTTCCTTGCTAAAAATATGTGTATTAATTTTCATCTTTATCTTCAATCACAAGGAGCAAAAACTTGCCAAGCATGTTTTTAACCCTTTCTGTTTGCTTCTCCGAATGGAGATCCTCTTAAGGAGCAGTTGACAACTATCATTGTAGTATTAAGTGTAGGGTAGCACAGTAGGTAGGAGGAATTACACTTTCTGGTTTTTGACATCTAGTCTACTTAACAAAACTCTCACCTTGTTGGTGACATCACCATCTTAACATGGTTCCCCAAAGCCTCCGCAACACCGCTTACAGCCATTTTACACAATGCTGTCTGCCTTTATAAGGAAGCAAATAACCAGACCTTATTACACAAAATTTGAGAGACCTTCACTGGCTAACACCTGAGTTAGAATTCACCTTAAAATAGCCTGTCTCATACATAAGATTCTTCGCCTCACGCATAAGATGCTTCTGCCCTGCTACCTAAGAAGGCACCTCTACATCAGAAATACAGAACATCCACACTTTTTCAAGAAATGCCCATGACAAAAAACAAAACCTCCCAATCAAACATTCTACTGTCAGGCATTCAGAACCTGGAGTAACCTATCTGAAGAACTCAACTGAATTGAAACTTACTAGTCTTCTTTGAGGCTCTAAATATTCACCTATTCTGACTCCACCTGAAACCGGAAAACTAATGGACCTCTCCTATTTTTCTTCTTCAACTGTTACTTGCTTGATTATTCTTGTAGTTTCACATAAAGTCTCTTCTACACGTGTATACAGGTCCTCTCTGTGTTGTTAGCTAGTTCTATGTGAAGTGCTCTGCTGCCCAAGTGGTGAGGTTCATACTATATAAATAACAAAATAAAATTAATAACAAATAAAGTCCTTTTTACAGACATACTAAATAGAAAAGATTTAGATTTACAATATTTCATTTTTATTGAAATTTTCTGAGAAAGGCAGTACACATTATTTTCCATAAAATGGCATAAAAACGAAACCAGAACATTCATTTGAATGAAATATACACAACTTGCCCCTTTCTGGAGATTACCCCATTTTGTGGGTAGTATCCTGGTGGCAGGACTCCATCTATTTACTAAACACCTTCAAAGATTTGATACACACCATCACAATGTACTCCAAATAAAAACACATTTCTAGTGAAAAATGTAAATTTGCACAAGTGTGGATCACACAGTGCATCAGGCAAAAACAACAAACACCAAGCAGGCAACAGAAAAAACTATAAGAATGTGTGGAGATGCCTGTCTGGGGGAATTCCCCTCAGAACACTTCTACCCCTTATGCTGAGAGTACAAAAAGACCCACAAAGTTGTATTTAATGGTCTGTGGAGAGGGTTATAGAATGCTGTTCACCCACCTGGCAAGTGTAATACAATACATGCAGTTGTACATAAAAGAAGTGAGAAACATGGACTGTGGGGCTGGCAGCATCCCAATACAACAGTGCCCCATTAGTGAGTGTGACTAGCATGAGGTAAAACCACAGCCCAGTGTGAGATTAACTGAGCCCACAGTTTTAATGCTGCTAGCAGCTACGCAACCCCAAAGCAGTTATGAGTTCTCTTAATAAGAATGTTCTTGGGAATTTACTTTTTGCAAACCTTGATATATAAAATATATGGCACTGTTCTAACTCAAAGTTGTGCTAAATTCTTCAGATTGAAATAGCCTGACGCATAAAGTATCATAGTTGTTATTCTATACTGGCAAGTAGACTTCAAGTAACAGCTGTTGCTATGCATTAGATGAATATAATGCATAATCACAAACAGAGCATCGCAATGTACTATTCAATGGATCTGCAACAATGTGTGATGACATCACTATGTTCTAGGGATAAATATGTTGCTACTTACTTTCACACTGAAATGAGTTTTGATGGTGCCTGACAGCATGACAAGGTCACTTTCCGACCAAGGATACAATTAACAATGTTTAGCACAATGTGCCATTCAGTGGTGGGGTAGCACTAAAGCATTTGCAGAACGCCCCAATGCACTATCCCATGAAGCCCTATTGAACAATGCCTGATCATGTCAACATATACTTTCCATTGCAGACAACATAGTTGATAAACTCATTTAGAGGACATAACATTCCAGGTATCAGCTTGTAATTTAGAAGATAAAAAGTAATTTCATGAAGTAGAGTGATCACATCATTCAGTGTGATGTTTTCTGACAAGTGGTCGCTTTTGCTTGCTGATTGATGATGTCATAAACATGCATGTGTGGTTGTTGTCTGCATCCACTGGTTGCTTACAAGCTTATCTTGGGCCCAGTTTATAAGCTCTATTGCAGGGATCCTGTGTACATCTCATGCTGTAGAATGGCAAGAGTGTGCTTGAACACATTACTGAAACCATCAGAGATACTGCTTCATGACATTAATTTGTCTGACTTGTGAGTTGGTGGGCTAACTATGATGAGATGCTAACCATATGGATGATATTGCATATTCATGACTCAAATGAGATGATGTTGACAGTTAAGAGAAAGAGTAAGATTCTAGTGGGATACCGCAAGTGAGTTTCTTCTACCCGCCATTCATAATGGAATGGAAGGACAGATCACTTTCAGTGGGATTCATTGCTGGTTGCATCACTAAATTGGCATGAATGTCCATATGTTTGCTTATTGACTGAGAAAAGATGAAAATGTATTCCCTCCAATAGCCAGTCTGACACTCTACTGTAAAGACATGTTGGACATAATCCAGTATTTAATAGCACCTTCCAGTACATATGTCTGTGATGGACTTTGGCAGCTTTCTACAATGTCAGTCCATTTGTCTCTTGTCCTATAAACTCTGGGGCCTCATTTACAAGAGGCCTGCGCTGCCGGAGCATCCCTTTTAATGATGCTCCAGTGGTGCAGGCCTCTCAATCATATCTACGAGGCCAAGGAAAGCCACCTTGCTTGACTTTTCATGGCCGCATAGATATGGTGTAAAGCAACACAGCACGAGTTGCTGTGTTGCCTTCCACTTCCCTGGGGAGGCATGACATTGCGGTGGGTGGGTGTTCCCACTCAATGCCCATGGTTTTTGGCACATTCCCAGATTTACAACAAATCATAAATCTGGGAATGCGTCAAAACCCTGCGCCTCCCCAGGAGTGGTGTAAGGGTTGTTTTTGTGAAGGAGGGTGTCCCTTCCTCCAGAAAAACAACCTAACTTCAATGCAGACACCCTTGCACCATGGTGCAAGGGTGCCTGCGTAGGGCGCATGGCAGTCATTAGTGCACCAGCGCTATGAAAGAGGACAGGAATGCACCTGTCTCATAGATCCGGCACATTCCTGCCCTTTTCTTTTGAAGCAGGGCAGCAAGAAGCATTGCGGCGCTGCCCTGCACCAAAATATTGTAAGTGAGGGCCCCTGATTGGAAGGCCAAATCATCCTTTACTTTTTTAGTGATGACATCTAAAATATGTCACACTCTTACAATATTTATTAAATATGACTTTACTGTTTTGTTTTAGACAAATCTTTACAAAATAAAAATGTAAGAAAAAGGGAGTTCTATTTCCTAAAAGGTTTAGGGAGGACTGGATTATACATCCACCATTGGAACCACCGAACATTAAATACCCTCAGCATGGAGCCAACCATTATCCTGAAAATACTCTTCACTCTTTCCTCATATTCTTCTACTCATACTATCTGACCCCATATATTATCCTGCTTTTTGCCATTGACCTTCTATTGGGTGGTTAAAATATTATAAGTGCAAATATTGTTGGATCATATAGAGAAACTGCCAAAGACAGAATAGCAATAGTAAATATCGTAGGAAGAAAACACTCAAACTAGACTCAGAATCCCATGGAGTGAATGTGATCACATGATGCCATGTGAATGTGCGGGATACAGTTATGTTTTGCAATATGATAGATTTGGAAGAGGCTAGTGAATGAATTGGGATTCTATTTCAGGATATTAGCGGTGGAGGATGCCAAGTAGGACTTGTTTGTAAATGAAGGTCCCTGGTGAATAAGATTAAAGTGAAGCAGTTGGCCAACAGGAATCTGAAGTAGTGACGAGTGGATGAGTTGGGCACTGTAAGGGTTTCAGTAGGCCTAATCTACCACATTCATTGTCTGTTAGAAAATTCCATTTTGCAGTAGTAAACAGATTGGAGACGTTGTCTGTTTGGCGATATTGGCATTGAGATGTCCAGAGTTTTGGATAACGGGTTGGGCTCCTGATGCAGCAGCTCACCGTCAGGTTTTTCCAAGGTGGGTTGGAGGACTTTATGGAATGTCCAGTATATGGCACTTTGGAAAGGATCAGAGAGTTTTAAGCATGGATGGGATACGTAGAGCTGCCATTTGGCTCTACTGTGCCTTTATCCTTCGAGCCAGTGTAAGCCCCAATGAAAGAGCCATCTTCATTAAACTGTCCGTGATCTCCATCACCATAATCAACCAGGCTGTCTCCACTTACAGATGCCTTGACATCCCCACCTAAGGACTCCAAACTTCCCTGGAGAGGTTTTTCATCACTGTCACTGGAGAGAGAAAGGAAAATGTGAGTTGGAACTCTAGCCTGGACAGCTTTCAAGATATTAGTGATTCTTAGGCTGTAAAACAATGCCTATTTTGAAGAAAGCTATCAGGTTTTACAAATGTGGCAAATGATTGCAAAACATCACATCACATAGGGTTTAAATTCAGTTCATCTAAGTGCTTATATTACACATTTATTCACAAAAACCATGATCAGTTAATTCTGACCAGTGGCAAAACATTCCCTAATTTTTTGTTTTCAAAAGCAGACATTTGTAATTAGGATTTCATCGAACAATTTCTTACAGTGTCAAAAAATACATCTCTAATAAATTGTATCAGTTTATACAATAAGGTCCTGAAGTACAAAACACAAGTCTCAAAATAATGGTCACAATTTGGGATGAGTATTGTTCAGTCAGTGTGGAATTTTGCGAACTGACCCATGAAATAATAGTCGGTTCGCAAAATTCCCATTCAGACTTGCCTCTGACTTTTAATAAGCTATTTTGCAAATTGTGACTTACTCCGATTGGGTACCAGGGAACACAGCTGCAATTAAAAGTTTTACTTTTCAAAAGTTTGAGAGTTGGCAGTGGTCCCCTGTACCACTGCCTATTCCTCAACAAACTTTCTGTTTTATAAAGTTACAAATGGGAATGTGTCATGTAGTCTTTTGTGAAAGGATTGCCATACCAACTCGGGAGTCTGTACATTTTCAGTGTTTTGCATTGGATGTCAGCTGCAAAACATTGATACACCTCATAAAAAATCCCTATGCAGAAGGGAGATCAACAACACACCTCTTTCAAAGAGCAATTTCTTATGGATTCACAAACAAGTTTTAGAAGTCGCTAATAATTTAAAGACTCCTAAAATAGAGTTTGTGCATAAAAAATAAGTTTTATGGTCAGAATCACTGTTTGCGACCGTAGTCACAATTTATACATTAAGCTCTAAATGCATATGAACAATGAAATAAAGTAATTTTCCCCAATTACTACAAATGGCTACAAACGTTCTTACCCTCTCACATTTGACCAAACCATTCATTCTTCCACATAATTCACCTATTCATATGTACAGTCCCTATGTCATGAAGATAGTGAACATCTGTCGCAATTGAAATAAATGGAAGGGAAATCTTTGTTATAAACCCGAGCCATGTCCTAACGCAACCACTAGAAACCCAGTGAAAGCTGATTTCCCCAAGTCAATATGTCACTATCCCCTAGCTTGCCATATATCTTAAGCACAAATAAATCATAGTACAGCCAGTAGTGCTGGATCAATTTTCAAAGTGGGGGGTACTGCCATCAATATTACATCACTGAACTCTTAAGGTCTGTGAAAGATCCGAATTTTGCACCAAGATGAAGTGTAATAAATGAGCCACGCCCATTCATCAAGAGAGTGGTAAGGGAGCAATATGTAGCTGATGGTGAATTTTGGATCACACTGTCTCAGTATATTACTGAAACATCTTATGGTGGTTCATTGTCATTTATCAACAGCAAATTTTCCATTGGAATGGCCACTTATTTTTGCACAGACACAGTGCTACTGATAAATAAATAGCCACAAACAATATGTAGAAATCAGATTTCACCCAATATTTGTTATTTGGGCATCACCAAGTAAAGTGTCTTGAATTGCTTTGTTCTTATTGAAATCTTTGCTCCCATCACACTTTAGACTTACCAAAAGTACTCACATAATTTTAAATATTTGTACAATTCATGTATAGGTATTTAAATTTTGTTGTGTGTTAGGGGAGAAACGACCTCCTTTAGGCTTTCCTTTCACACCAGCAAGACTTCCACATTATTTACTTTACAAAATGCTCTCACTTCACAGTCAGAGAAAGAAAACACCAAGCTCCGGGTAAAAAGAATAAGCAACAATTGTCACAATTGCATGACATTTAACCTTAGTCTCTGAATGCACAGCAAATGTTACAAGATAAAAATAGAATTTAAAGGCATCTTTTTGCTCATTCACCTTCCAACTACAGCATGGTTATTTTGGGTTTGCTGCAGCACCCCAGCTTCCTGCGCTTCTGAGTACAGCTATTGACAATGACCAACCTAGGCAGACAGTTCTCATTTAGCAACATGGAGGAGGAATGACATGCATTGAACCACATGTATCAAATAAGCTTTTTGCGATTACCAAATAGCGATTTTTACCGAACCGCTATTTGGTAATTGCAAAAAGCTATATATGTAAGGATTTGCCAAAGATTTTCTGATTAATTAATATTACCTAATAGCGATTCAGTAAATAGCAAATTACTATTAGGTAATATTATTCCATTCTTTCCTTTGGGCCGAAAGGCCCATAGGTGCGAATTGTTTTGCATTAGCTAATTTGCGTTTCTCTAATTGCTAATCGCAAATTAGGTAATGCAAAGCCAAGGGTGCCCGGGGGCCTAAGGCCCCCTTGAATCACCCTCAAAAAAATAAATGTGCACATGTAAAGCGTACACATGCCCTTAAATGTGGGCACTACATGGCACTTTGAAAAATGCAGTTTTGTGCATTTTTCAAAGTTTGCACATGGTTATCGATGGCAATTGCATATTCCTAAATGCACAGTTTGCATTTGAAAAATGCTTCATACATGTGCTAAGGGAATCGCAATTTGCGATTCCCTATTTGTATTCGCAACTTTAGGTAATCGAAATGTTTGCGATTACGTCAAATTGAGGCTACAAAGCCTTTCATGCATCATGAAAGGCTATTTTGCATTCGCAAACGGCCGATTTGACCGAATTTACAGTTTGCGAATGCAAAAAACTTTCATACATGTAGCCCATTGAGCGCTCTGAGAGACTGCCTACAGCTGTGTTGTCTTTAAACTGACAATATATTTTTTCACTTACCATTCAGTGCATAGATATATAGCTTGGCTCTGTGAAGTGCGTCCACTATATGAAGTGGAAGTCTGACATATGCAAATGTGTAGCACTGCGAGGTGCAGAGCAGAAGACACCTCATGATCGACCATGAGGTTTAAAGTATATCGACTGATACCGACTTAACCCAACAGTGATGTGCATGTGTGAAAAATGGTTTTAGCTCCTACAGTTTGACACTGAAAACCAAAATGACCAAAGAACAGAAACCACCAGAAGTTTAAGGACAAATAACAGCCCTTGAAACGCGAGAGTCCAAAAACGGCGTGAATGTTAGCATTTAAGAAACCACATCATTTACTCGAGGCGGAATCCAGAAATATTAAGGTTTTTTCGCCTTCTTGATCACTTGGGGATTGAAACTGACCTTTATGAAAATGGTATCACTTGCCTCCCGGCCTTAAGTTATGAGCGCAGCCATTAACCAATGTCCAAAATGTGATCGATGTGGTCATTAAAAAGAATAAACTAAAATGTCCTGCGCTCTCGTGGGCTTTACAAATACACCTTTAAATGGCTCTTCGGGCCCATTACGAACCCTTGCTTTAAAATAGTACACCAGAGCAGCTGCTAAATAATAACAAATATAGTTTAGTTTAGTTATTGTTTCAGTTTAAAAATATAGGCCAGCCAACAACAAAATCCACACTTCAATACATTGAATCATCAGGAAATAAAATTGATTCGGCGAAGTCTTATAATATTCTAGTGTAAAACAATTGACAGCCGAGTGACATGAAAACATGTTGCGAACTCGTTCGTGTCATCTAAAAGCCACGAAATATTATCCTGCTAAGATGCTCAAGACATCTAGCAAAAGGTTCATTATATAATTCTATTTCTAAGTGACCAAATTAGCTTAAAAAAAAAATTCGAGGTAAGTGCCGAAAGCATGTTCTACATGGTCTAAACTAATAAATATTGAAGTTTGGAGTTGGGGGGTGAATCCTTGGAATCGATCATACATTTTTTATCTTTAAAAGTTATGTTTAAAGATTTTTCAAAAGAAATGATTCAATCCGATAGCTAAAAAGTAACTTTACTCAACATTCTAAGAACTACATGGGGGCATATTAGCAAGGGCGTTATCGCCGCTTTAGCGGCACTTTTTGCGGCTAAAGCGGCGATATTTCTATCGCCCTATTAGCAAGCTGTTAGCGACAGCTTCATGGCGAAAGCGACCGTTTTGGTGCCGCTTTGCATGGCAGCGATATTTATCGCTAATGACATGCAAAGTAGGCATTCCCAACTAAAAGCGACTGCAAACAGTCGCAAACACAACTTCCCCCTATTACCAATGCCCGCGAAGCGATAAAAAAATTCGCGCTAACCAGGATTATCGCTGGAATTTAACACCTGCTAAAAACCTGACTTAACCATTCTAGTCAATGGGAGGTGGATTGTAAGGTTAAGTCCTCACCTGCCTATTAGCGAGCTTTTCATTAGCGCAGTGAATTTATCGCTGGATTTCTCGCGCTATTGCTGGGTTTCACCGCTATCGCTGGAATTTTTTTCGCCTTGGAGATAAGCGTTGATAATAACGCGTTATATCCGCGATGAAATCCAGCGATAGCCGCGCTTTGCGATAATTATCGCAAATCCTTGGTAATATCCCCCTACATGATTCATTAGTGGGCAGAAGAGTCATCATCAAACGTGAGCTTGCCATCTATAGGAGTGTGCAAAATTGCAAAGTCTTCTGACTTGGAACTTCACTTCTATTTTTAGAGCTTTGCAAAGTTTACACTCTGTGAAGCTTGTCAAGTTTTAAAAAAAATAGAGGCAACTTCACCAGTTGTCAGTGGTGGGCTGCTGGCTCTCATGCACACTGGAAACCCTGCCAGTTGTGCAAAACAGGCTGGGAAAATACTCCCCGGTGGATGTGAGCAAACGCCAACTTTGCTATGTTTTATATTACATATGAGCCATCTTACTCGTAACCAAGACAGGTATTTCCGATACTCTAGGTCTCAATTCATGTTTCATTTCTAGCCACCTTTAACATGGGCATAAAAAACTGCGGGGCATATGTACAAGCCCCTATCGCCACCACAACGTCACCTATATTGACGTTGTGGTGGCGATATGGTCTGCGCCTTATGTACAAGGAAGCGTTAAGCCACTTAACGTGGCTTAACGCTGCCTTGTACATAAGGCCCCCTTTCACGCTATGGTTAGCATGAAAGGGGTGGGCAGTGGGTGTTGCGGTGGGCGTTCCACTGCAACACCCATTAAATTTGACGCTGCGCCCTATGTACAAGGGTGGCGTATATAGGAAGCTGCGTCAAAATTAAGACCAGGTAAAAACTGGTCTTAAGATGGTGAAACAAGGAGAAATGCATAATTTCTCCTAGTTTTTGCTTTTTCCATGTGTGCTGCCTTGTGCAGCATACATGGAAAAAGCAACATGCAATTGTTTGTGTATGTGTAGGAAGGTGTCCCTTCCTGCACATAAACAAACTTTTAAAAAAATGCCATTTTGTCACTTTCATTTGTGCTGCATGAAGCAGCATGCATGAAAGTGACAGGATGCATTTCTAGATTGTTTATGTGCAGGAAGGACACCTTCCTACACATAAACAATCCTCCCCTACTGCAGACACCCTTGCACTCTGGTGCAAGGGTGCCTGCGTTGGCGCTAAGTTGCTAAACAGCGCCATCGCAGGGGGAAATGCAAGGCTGCACCACATTATTGTAAACATGGTGCAACCTTGCGTTTCAGAAGTGGAGGAGAGAGGCGTTAAGCCAGGAAGGCTAACGCCTCTCACCTCCACTTCCTTGTACATATGGGCCTGTGTGTTTTTTCAGGATTTTTTTCCATGGGAAAGATAAGGCGTTTGCATAACTGAACCACGACTGTCTTTTATCCGTGATTTTTCAGAGAATATACTAAACATGCTTTTTAGTCACTCTCGCTCTTGTGGTGCTTTTTCTATCGTTTTTCTTGAGCTCTCAAATTGTGTAATTTTCTAAACTGTATAATAAATGTTGTGGAGTCCATCCTCACTACTTGGGTACCCAGACTATTTTATTTATTTAGGTGGTCGGTGTAGCATGCTGCTCACCATCACCTATAAGCCTTTGAGTGCATAGAAAGAAAAAAAGTTGGCAACCCTTGAGTATCATTCGCAGGACCCCAAAAGTAGAGGGACTGGTCTTAGGCGTCTGACAGGTAGACTGAAAGAGGTTCAAGAGGGGCATATTTACTATTGTTTTACGCTATGCAAGGCAGCAAGAAAAGTAGATGTGCTGCGTTGTGTGAAATGGAGAGAGCAGAAATGCATTATATCTACTAATATATGGCGCACTTCTGTTCCCTCCTAGAGCAGGTGCACTCTGTGCTGCCTTGCACAAATTAAATGGGTGCCTGCATTATGGACAGGATTGTTTTAATGCAGGAAGGTATACTTTCCTGCACAAAAACAATCCATAGATCTGATTTTCTCTTTCTATGCGTAATGCAGAAAGCATCACACTTAGACATTTATATATTTTTCTTCATTGCTCTGTTTTGTGGTAAGTGCAGGCTTTTGGCACAGTCACAAATTTAATACCTTCGTTAAATCTAGGATTGCATCATATTCCGTATGTGGATGCATGTTAATGCCCATGCTCCACCCTCCAAATCTTACCACTATGAAATGTAACGCAAGGCAGACCAAATCACCCCTTGCCTGGCTTTGTAAATCTGACTGAAGCCTTTGCGTTGTCGTTGCGTCGCCTTGCGCAAATCAAGCAAAGTGCAAAGGGTTAGTAAATCTTGGCCATAGTGTCTGGATGATGAAGTTATCCGAATGCCTTGGAGAAGAGTTTGTTGTAGTCACAATATGTACTGCAGTCTCATTTTTATGTATTAGTTTTTCATGGATTCCAGAAAAAATGCTTTCTTGAGTGAAATAAACATGTTCATATCCCACAAAGTTAGCAGCCTCTCTAGTGCCAATTTTAGTAATGCAAATGTAAACCAAATGTAAACCAACTGTAAAACCAAACAACATCCATGACAAACTTTAACTAGCAAAACATAAAACAATCAGAATCCTCTAGTACTTCCCAGAATCAGTACTGGCTGCTGCTGAGACACTGGTGTCAATTAGAAACAAATCCAGCATCTAGTATAATCAAATATTTCAGCAATATAGCTACTAGTTTAAATGAGCACCAACAAACAAAAAACTGACGGAAAGATGTAGTCTTCAAGGACCAAAAAAGCCCCAAGCATAACTGAGATCACTACAGTCAATGAATATTAATAGATCTTATTACAACTGACTAATTGGATTCAACCGCATACATTTGGAATTTCTAGTGCAGCTGAGGACTCTAGGGCAAATATTTGACCTAAGGAGATCCTAGTACAGGCAACGATTATGGGGCTAGTTGCAGACTTTTAGGGCTCTTACGATAATTGACCTTGTTGGGCCCTATCACAGACATTTAAAGCTCTTAGCAGAACCAGCGACCAGCGACATTTTAAGCAGGCCAGTATCTTGATTCAGGTGTGTTGCAACATAGGGTTCGCTCATTTACTGCGCCCTAATTTTTTGCTTTTTGGATCATCCAGTTTTGGACTTTTACTGTGGGTGAGTCTCACTACATGGGTCTCACCCAAGGTAATCACATGGTAAATGGACTGCGCATGTTTACCACCAGTGTCTGCTTTTTAAGGTGAGGCTGCTGAGAGGCAGCTATCTTACGGGACACTTGGCGGGTTACATGTGAACACATGTTCATGCGTGTGTGCAATTGTGTTCTGGCTGCGAGTGTGAGACTCCCGTTGTGCGTAGCCCGGTAACTGTGCACAGGTAGCCTGCTGCAAAAAGGAATCTACAAGGTTAGATATTGACCTGGGACAGGCCTTATAATGTTAGAGGGCATTCATAGGTAAAGTCAGTGTGATTTACTGTTCTGTCTGTAGTGACACTTTATTATACACATAGGGGTAAGTTTGCCTTAGATTACAGTTTTGCTTTCTTAGGCCTACAAAGTCCCATGAAGTACACAACTGGGGTGAAAAGGGTGCTTCCAGTTCATATTCACAGGTCCTAAGACCATACATGTACATTTTATGAGTCATCCAGAATTGTTATATTTCTCTGGATCAGTTCAGGACCAGAGCCCAGGCTTTTTGTCACCCTGTTGGACAAAGTTAATTATATTTCTCTCTATCCGTAGGAACAAAGGCCTCTCCAAACAAAACATGTAATTAACAGTGCTTCCCTCTGCTCCTAAGGAGGAAGGGATTGGGATGAAAATCATCATCTTTTATGACCCGTCACACTGTATTAGAGCTGGGGACAGTCCGGGCCCACTGAACAAAGTAGGATGTCCAGACAACTGGTGCCAACCCAGGAGGGGGCTCCTCTTTGAAGTTTTGATGTGAAAGGCACTGGCAGAGATGTCAGTGATGGGCTTAGCTGAGACCCAGGAGCAGATGTGACCAGTAACTCTTGGGTGATGCTATCTTGGACTGCCCCAGCATGCTGTGCAGTTGGGTTGGGACAGGGGTAAAGAGGTGAGGTGACACTCTAGAAATACCAGGGGTGCCTGGCTTCTAGAAACTTCGACCCCCTTTTAAAATGCTTGCACAAAAGAGAGAGAGAGGGGGCTGTTGGTGCTTCTGCACTCTTCGCTGCTGGATCCGGGGACGGTGACAGCCAAGGGTAACTGGAAGGAAAAATCCCTTGATTCCCAAAAGGACTAAGGACTCTTCCCCCAGTTGACCCCAGAACCATTGGGTCTCTCCAAGGGACAGTGAGACTGGCCCCCTTAATACACCCTGAGGACCAGTTAGGGGAAAGATCTGTTGGCAGGGGCACCACCAACATTAAAAAGATAGTGTGAAGGTGGAGCTGCAGGAGTGCAGTAGTTTCTCCCCACAATGTTTTTAACAGCTGACCATGGGTTTGCAGGGTCAAGGAATCCCCGACACTCCAAGACTTTCACATATTGTTTCAAAGTACTCCCAAGTCTGGAGCTTTTGCTCTACAGCCAAGAGTTCAGTGCCTTCTAGGTGCTAGATCTGAGGCTTCATTTTATGTGGCCTGAAACTGTATAAAGAAGGTACAGGGTGTATAGCACTCTCTAGGAGCTGAGATGTGGCTGTATTTTATGTGATCAGAAAGGGGTGCCCTCAAGGGGCTGTTTTATTGTTGCTTTTTATGTGGCCTGAAAGTTGATAAAAACACACAAACACATGCTATGATCATTTTAAAATGTGTTATTTAAATAACAATGCTGATAGTGGCTACTGATGAAGGCTGATTTGCATTTACGTATGGTTATTATTGATTACTGCATTTACCCACAACCTGATGGTGTTTTAACATGTGGTTTGTTGTTCGTGTAATATGGTGAACCCTTAATAAAGCCATCATGCCTGGTTTATCTAAAGTGATACCCCCCCTCCCTATTGTGATGTGTTGTCTGGTGTAGGTGGGGGTACTGTGATTTTGAGGGTCATGACCTTTTACAAGTCAAATATGATTTCATAAGGTCATCTAGGGTATTTTCAATCTGCCTTATGCATATATTTGCAAACTAATGCGTAGTATTTATTAGTGTGTGTGTAATAAATGTACTTTGCCTTTATCTAAAGAAAAGGCAATGACTGGACAATCATTTTATTATTCCATGCCAATGAATGATGATTATTAGCCTGTACTACCTCCCCTGTGTAGGCCTTGGACTGCACTGCTTCGCTACCCTGACAGAGTCAAATGCTACAGTGGGCTGCTTGGTTCCCTGTAAGGGAAAATTATGGGCCTATTGCTGGCACAGGCCCCGGCTAGAGCTTCTAGCATAACTGCCCTTGTTGTAGCCAATTACTTTCACTTAGAAAACTTAGCATAACTGATCTCTGGGATGCAATGAAGAAAATATTTAGCTCTCCAAGCCTTTCTGACATTTCAAGAGCCATTGCAGCTTCTGTCAAACACTCAACAGCCCACCCTCAGAATCGAATCACAGAGCTAAAACCAGGTACCATAACTGCTCCCATTGAGGAACATCTGTAGACAATCAGGTAACCTTGACAGCACCACCCGGATGTAGCATTCCTCACCGAAACCTGGACCAACACCACCTCGGGATCGGACATCGCCATCGCCATTCCCCAAGGATACAAGATCTCCAGGAAAGACCGCCCCACCTGCCCGGGAGGAGGAATCGCCATCATCCACAAATCCACCCTCCGCCTGAGCACACTCCCCGACGAGCCCACAGACCTGATGGAACACCTTCACTTCAAGATACTGGCCAGCCCTACCACCACGCTCCGAGGAACCCTCATCTACCGACCCCCTGGACCCCACGGACCATTCGCCAACTCCATCACGGACATCATCTCCCCGCATGCCAATGCATCCACCAACTACACCCTGCTGGGAGACCTCAACTTCCACCTCAACAACCAACTGGACCCCAACACCACATCCCTCCTGGACAACCTCCACAACATTGGACTCTGCCAGATCGTGACCGAACCCACGCACTCAGCAGGCCACACCCTCGACCCCCTCTTCACAACAGGAAACTCCATCACTTTCAGCCACACCACCGAACTCCCGTGGACAGACCACCGATGCGTCCATATCACCTTCAGAACACCCACCATCCACAGACATCAGCACCTGCTCCCACGAAAAAACTGGACCAAAATTACCGACGACCAGCTCACCTCCTCACTCAGCAACTCCACCCCAACCATCGCGGAAGACGACGACCCCAACACCGCAGTCCGAACTCTGCACAGATGGATCTCCGACAGCGCCAACACCATAGCCCCCCTCAAGAAAAACAACAACACTCACGCCAAGAAAGCCAGATAGTTTACCACAGAACTTCGAAAGTCCAGACGCACATGCCGCCACCTCGAAAAGGCCTGGAGGAACTCCAAATCCACAGAGGCCCAAAGCGACTTCAGAGCCGCCACCAACGCCCACCACCAACTCATCAGAAAAACGAGGAAAAAAGCAATTGAAGACAGAATCTCCACACACGCGCACAACAGCAAAGAACTCTTCAGCATCATCAAGGAGTTCACCAACCCACCAGAGAGTCTACTGACATCCCTCCCTCACAAGACCTCTGCAACAAACTCAGCATCTTCTTCCACCTCAAAATCAAGAACATTTACGACAACTTCGCCGAAGACAACCAACACACTGAAACCTCACCAGCCACCCCCGACACCCGGAAGCCAACGATTGACAACTGGACAGCCCTCACCACCGAAGACACACTGAAGACAATGAAGTCAATCCACTCCGGGGCCCCCACGGACCCCTGCCCCCACCACATCTTCAACAGAGCCGCCGATACCATCACACCCATGCTCCGCCACACCATCAACAGCTCCCTGACGAATGCCTCGTTCCCAGATGACTGGAAACACACCAAGATCAACCCCCTCCTGAAGAAGCCCTCGGCGGACCCCACCGACCTCAAGAACTGCAGACCCATCTCCCTGCTCCCGTTCCCAGCGAAAGTCATTGAGAAAGCCATCAACAGCCAACTCGCCACCTTCATCGAAGAACACAACATCCTCGACTCCTCCCAATCCGGCTTCATAAAAAACCACAGCACAGAAACCCCCTCCTCACCGCAACAGACGACATCCGCTCCCTACTGGACAGAGGAGAAACAGTAGCCCTCATCCTCCTCGACCTCTCAGCAGCGTTCGACACAGTCTCTCACCGCACCCTAATACGCAGACTCCACGACGCAGGGATCCGGGACAAGGCCCTCAAATGGATCCACTCCTTCCTCTCCGGCAGAACGCAGCGGGTCAGACTCCCCCCTTTCCTCTCGGACCCTACACCTACCACCTGCGGAGTCCCCCAGAGGTCCTCTCTCAGCCCCACGCTCTTCAACGTCTACATGGCTCCGCTCGCCCCCATCGTCAGAACCTACGGACTGAACATTGTGTCGTACGCAGACGACACCCAACTCATCCTCTCCTTATCCAATGAACCCAACACCGCCAGACACAACTTTCAAGAAGGCATGGAAGCCGTCGACAAATGGATGAAAAGCAGCTGCCTACAACTCAACATCGACAAAACAGAAGTACTCATCTTGGGCCCAAACCCCGATGCCTGGAACGACACCTGGTGGCCCCCCGCCCTCGGAAGCCCACCCACCCCCACAGACCACGCACACGCAACCTTGGAATCATCCTGGACTCCAAGCTCAAAATGGACTGCCAGATCAACTCCGTCGCATCCTCCTGCTTCCACACCCTCTGCTTCCTACGTAAGACCTTCAAATGGATCCCCCTCAAGCACAGAAAGACCGTCACTCACGCCCTCGTCACCAGCAGACTCGACTACGGCAACGCACTCTACGCCGGAATAAGCAAAAACCTCACCCACAAGCTACAAAACATCCAGAACGCCGCCACAAGACTGGTCCTCAACCTGCCAAGACACTGCCACATCTCCCAGCACCTGCGCACACTCCACTGGCTCCCCATCGAGGCTAGAATCACCTTCAAGATTCTCACCCACACACACAAGGCACTCCACGACACCGGACCAGCATACCTGAACAGCCGACTCAAATTCCACGCACCCCAAAGGACCCTACGATCAGCCCAGCTCTCCTACGCCGTGGTCTCCCGCACCAGAAAGACCAGATCAGGAGGCCGCTCCTTCTCCTTCCTCACGGCCAGAGCCTGGAACGCCGTTCCGCTCCACCTCAGACAGACAACATCGATCCCCATCTTCACGAGAAACCTCAAAACCTGGCTCTTCGACAGACCTCCTCCTTGATGGACTGGAACCTGCACCCCCCCCCCACCTCCCCCCAGCGCCTTGAGACCCTCACGGGTGAGTAGTCGCGCTTAACAAATTGATTGATTGATTGAACCTTAGAGGTCTTGGCATGGCTGGATATTGATATAACTTACCTCTGAAGCCAATCATTTAATGAGAGCTCCTGGTCTAAATCAGCCCTGGCATGGTGTAAATGCACTCTAGCAATCAATTGAATATTTTTAGAGTTCATGACAAAACTAAACAACAGTGATACAAAGCAGTATGAGTTTCAAGACTATAGGCATATTTGAGGCCAATCTCTATCATGTGATTTCGTTGTCAAAATGTTACAGCTTAGAGTCAATTACACCTTGGTTATGTGGACGCCATTATTTCATTACTTGCTAGTGAATAGCTAACGCTGTAGTCTTCAGCTTCCCCGAATGACGTGGCAATACACCTTGAAATCTATCTAAGCTATAAATGTCACCAAATCCCCCCATGTCACTTTCATATTCATGTTTTTTTTCCATAACCTACAACATAATGCCACTCTCCTCAACTCCCATCCATATTTTAGCACCATACCTAGAAAAGAAAACCCTCCCTTTATATACTGTCTAATACTTTGTGTTTCTTGTTCTTATTCTTTGTGTAAAATATTGCTTAAACAGTCTCCCCTCTCTGCCACGTTTCAGTAGAGCCAAGAAATCTGCATGTTAATGCTGAGATGTTCAGCACATCATCTGATGTAGAGGGTGGGCAGTGAGGATATGGTAGAAGACTACAAGACGGGAGGTGGATGGGACCAGGATTTGGTACATAGATATGGAATGTGGAACTGGTGGTAGGGTGGGACACAGAAGTGAACATGGTGTTTGACCACAACTAATACTGGTAAGGACAGGGAGGGCATAGCTTTCTAAATATTTTGTCAATGTGAAGGTATTCCAATAAAAATATTTTTTGAAGTCCTAATTTAACACATACACTCCCACAATCAGTACAAAAAGTAAAAATCCTCTCTTGTGCCAGTCACCCCTTCAGCCATGTGTAATGATATATGTCTCCCTATCTTCGAACCAAATCACAAACTTATTCCTTTCTATTACTTTTTGGTCATTGTGGACCACACACGATTCCTGACATTCCTGACATCCTGCCTTTATTTCTCAAACATTCAAAATCCTCTTCTTTGTCAATTAAGTGGTGAACACCTCTTCATTTTCATTGTAACATGACCCATACCTGTCTTCAGAGTTCTAGATCAGAAAAAAATGCAGATGTTTATTCATTTACCTGTAATCTGCGAACGTCTCATCTTTAATGGACTGAGACTCCAGATCAGGGTGCAAATCTTCTTTTTCTTTAACTAGGAAGGGAAAAAGAAATTTTGAAATGAATTTCCATATTGAAAAGACTCACAAAGTCCCTAATTACAAATTGCAAGGTAGTGGCTGGTTGCAAACTTCTTACCAGGACTTACTATTACTAGGTGGCAACAGCTCACCAGTATTGCAGAATTCTGTGTTAAATCCCATTATAGACGGAATAACAGTGTGGTCCCAGTAAACTTAAAATTGCATGGAATTTCCAATTCTGGGAGGCTTAATACACCTACTTACCACCTGCTTTCATTTATAACCATTGAGCCCTTTATGGTTTGAAGATTACATTGCAAACTGGATAGCAAAATGTGCAATGCAAATACCCAGAAAATGTTACAAACACAAACAGCTAGAATAACAATTACTTATGTGTGATAAAGACAAAAATTAAAGAAGACCATATTACGGCATGTTATTCAAAAGGTGGGAAATGGGATTTTGAGAACTTCAGAGACTGATTTGTTTAGGAAATTGGAGGAAAATTGACGAACAGAGAAGATTCAAAAGCGAACAGTGTTAGAAGTAGGAGCTGCAAGTAGGCTGATGAGAGAAACAATGGATGAAGCCAGAGAAAAGGCTAAAGTAGAGAAGGAGAAAAGGGGGCGGATTAGGTCTGGAATAAATAATGTAAAAAGAGTAATGAAAGGGGCATGTATATCGGGAAGCAAAAGAAATTAGTCAGAAGCAGGTCGTGGCAAAGCCAAAATAATCATGAAAAATGTAAAACAATTTTAACTAGGTTGCTGAGCAAAGACATCCATAGTGAAAAAGGCTTTGAGTTGGAACCAGTTTAGAAATACCTTTTGAAAGGAAGATATTTAAGATTCTTTTTGAGTATAACATGTGAAGGAGGGGTATGAACAGCCTGTGGGAGAGATACTTCCACATTCTGGTAGCACAACTGGAGAAGGGCTGGGCCAGAGTATGTTGTTTTTTTAAAGCTATAGATTTAATACATTCCTGTCATACAGCCTGCAAATTCGAGATGGGTCACTGTACCCTGGTATATTCTTTACTGAATGGTTCCATCAGCGGCGTTTGGTGGAGTTTGAAAGTGGCGGTGCGTAAGATGGAGATATGAATTTTCTATGAGCCAGTGCTGCATACATTGCATTTATATAGCACTTACTACTCTTGATGAGGTGTTGAAGCACTTTTATCTGAAAAGAGGACCTTTGTTCAATAAACAATCTATTTTTTGATAATTAAGTGAGCAGTGCAGGATGTAACCTTTGTGAACAGAAATGGTAGGCCTGCAAGGACACGTGCTTATTATTTTAATCGGACATGGCCATAGCGGTTAAGAATGGAAAAGAAACCTGGGACTACTTCTGTTTTTATGAGATGCTATGGATGAATCGGCATAAGAGCTGGATAAACATTTGCAATATTAAACCTGGATTGTAAGCAGCCTCATTTTAAATGTATACGAATTGGGAACATGACCACCCACTTCATGTTTTACCTGGTTCTTCTTCGACTCTGCAGAGGGACGTTACAGAAAGAATCACAAACCATGCTATAAATAAAACATATGTAGCCTCCACTTAGCAAAGCAATCCATTAAACACTGATGGGCATATTTATGAGCCCCTTGCGATGCCGTAGCATCACTTTTTATGGCGCTCTGGCAGCGCAAACTACAAAATCAGATTTATGAAGTCACGCATGGCTTTGAATGGCCTCATAGGTATGGAGTAAGGCAAGGCAGCGTAAATCGCTGAGATGCCTTACTCTGCGCTAGGGAGGCATTCCGTGGGCATTGCAGTGGGTATTCCCAAGCAACACCCATTGATTTTGAAGCTTACCCAGAGCTACGAAAACATGTAAACCTGGAGATGCATAAAAACCTTATGCCTCTCCAGGGGAGGCGCAACGAGGAGAAATAACTTTATTTCTACTCATTTTTACCGCTTTCCATGTGTGCTGCATCCTGTAGCACACATAGAAAGAGGAGAAAGCCTTCCAGGATTGTTTTTGTGCAGGAAGGTACCCCTTCCTGCACAAAAACAATACTGCCTATAACACAGGCACACTTGCACCATGGTGCAAGGGTGCCTGAGTTGGTGCGAGGCTGCTGAAACAGTGTCAGCTCAGGGGGAAAGGACAGGAATGCACCGTATTGGACAAAATACGGTGCATTCCTGCCCTTTCACTTTGACGTAGGGCAGTGCAGCAAGATGAATTGCTGCGCTGCCCTTCGCCAAATTCCAATAAATGAGGCCATTAAGTCTTAACTTACACTTAACAATTAAGGGGGACTTCGCCAGAACCCCACCCATAATAAAATAGGACCATCCTATCTTTCTATGTGCAGATGTCTCTGCCCCGACTGCAGAGACTCTGCAGTCCTAAACTTACTATTAACTCATAGTTTGAGAATACCAAAACAAGAATAAACTTACATAAAAGTGTACGTTTACCTTGGTGAATCAGGCCCCTAAATTCTGAAAGAAAGGCTGACTTGTGGCCTGCAAATATTAATCTTAGGGCAGGCCCGATCTCTGTCTCCTGAGAGTCTGATCTAGGGTTAGGTCAGGGTGGAGAGGGGGTTGCCGCCTCTCTTTTACAGGTAGATTAAATAGTTGCATTGTTTTCCCTCTGGTTCGCTTGACTGCAGAAACGGGGAAAGCTCAGCTGCCTCTCTCAGCTCTAGATTTCACTCCTCTCTTGTGTCAGTCACTATATACTGACACACTTAAAGTGCAGTGCGGGAAGCTGAGCACTGAAACCTGCACAGTGTGTTATCAAAACTTATGATGATAAACTTTGCATACTCTAATGCTCAGCTTGCTGCCTGCAGCCTCCACCTCCTCCCTTTTACAATTCATCACAGGGTTGGGTGGAGTCAGTGAGGCTTTCAAATTATAACCCACCCCACACTGTGATTAATTGTGAAAAGGTAGAGTGAGGTCCCTTCTCTGATTGATGTAAAGACCCTTATACTGCAGTGCTGGGGCCTGAAGCACCCAGGGCTTACATTGCAAACATATCATCATGGGGTGAAGCTTAGCTCAGAAACCTGTGGCTTTGATAAGCTGAAGATGTCACAGGCCTCACGACTGTGAGCTTGTCAATCTGGAAACTTTGGAGGCAAGCAGTGAGTCTAAAATGGCTGCGCATGCACATCAAATCATTTGGGAAAGGAAGAGAGTGTTATTGTGTGGAGTACATTTTAGTGCTGCCCTTGTAGCGTCTTTTTAAGAGCAATTGAAAAAACCTATTGTGATATGAAAGAAAATTTCAGCCTCGATGCCGACAGGGGTGAGCCAGCACTGGTTTTCACTAAACCACAGCAAATGGGTTTATGACATCTGGCTTCATATATTAATGATACGGAGCACATCTTGGAAAAATTGAGGTTGCTCACAACTCTAGATTTATCCTGAGCTAACCAGCAAATTAAGTTACATTTGACATCCCTGTGCTTACTACCAGGTGTAACCACTTTACAGAGATTACAGATTTGTATAAATGCCATCTGAAATTGCAACTGCTTCAGTATCTTCAATAGGATTTTGGAGGTGCTCTCTTGACGTAATTGCTTACAGGTTATTTTTATTTTGTGCTCCGCAATAGGCGTAATAGTCTTGTCTGTCATACAAATGAACAATTTACTTACGTTCAGTAAAGCTCTTTCTGGTGGACACTCTATATAAGTGCAGATTCCTTGACATTGCAAATATCCCCAGGTGCCAGACTGGATCCAGAAACTCAAAAAGCAGCGCTCTTGCATGCCTTTAGGTGGTGTCGTCCAGTTCCGCACCAACTTCTTTCCACCCCTGAAGTGACAAATGGAGCTTCATATACTACCACCCATGCATGCTGATGTCAATTATTTGCTTGTCTGTGCCCTCAGACACAGAGCCCATCAGCAAAATGAAAGGACCGGTGTGCAAATTTCAAAATTGGTGCCTTTCTAGATGGAAAAGGAGAGCACTCCATAGACAGGGATGTGGGAGGGAGGTGAGAAGTCTGTAGTTAGATAGAGTGTCCAATAGGAAGAGTGTTACCAAAGTCAAGTAACTTGTGCTTCTAACTGCAGATTCTGCACCTTGTGAATAGATACCAAAGCCATTTCTCCCAAGGTGGTGGGTTTGTGGAATGGCTCAGATTAAAAAGCCCTTCAGGACAAAATAGGGTGAAATGCCCATCCTGATGGACCTACCTGTCAAGACAATAGTTCTTGATCACTCAACACCCAAAACACTCATAGGCTGATTGCCCTTTTTCGACAAACAGGACAGATCCATCAAAAGGCACGTCCATTAGGGAAGGATATCCCTGGGAAAGTCAATGGTCTACGGCTTGTGCTGAAACACTATACTTGTACCAATTGACCATCCTAAACAATCAGTGTTGCCTGGCCAGGCTGAAGGACCTCAGTGAAGACCTTAGTTTTTTACCTCTACAGTGCGGCGGTGCATGTCAAGAACTTCAGCAGCTCTTCTGATGACTAAGGCAAAATATGCGCTTTCCTCAGTTGATCCACAGACCAGTTTTCATCATCACAGCATGGAGCAACTCATCCCATCACCCCCATTATTGTCTCCATATAGCTGACTCTGTTCGGAGTCTGAGCCAAACAGCTGGTGCAATGTCTGTGCACAACTGCACTGTGCTGGAATTGTGTCAGAAGGATTTAGTATTTGACTGCGCTATGCCAGGATCGGCATGCGGTTGAAGTTGGGTCAACTTCAGCTCAGAGTTTTTCACCACAACTGGATGTGGACCCTCGTCCAGCAATGGCGAAATTGGTGTCAGCATTGACATTAAAGTTACCGGTGCAGATTTTGGTGCTGGAACTGAAGTCAGCACTAATGTCGGTGTGGAACAAGAAGCGGGTTTCAGAAGCACAGATGGCACTGAGTACAAACCTGCCGGCGGTATCCTGCCTGAAGGCCCCTGATGATCCTTGGGCCCGAAGGTACATCAGAGGGGGCCAGAAGAGTGCTGAAGATGGGCAGCATGGCCTCCCTGAATAATTCGACCTGCTTTGACATCACCGAAGGACCCAGAAGATCAAGGTGCATTGGGACCAGGTTTGAAATCGGCTTCTCAGGGGGAACAGGAGCAAGACCAAGTGGCACAGTGATGCCCTCGTGCAGTCTCTGATGATTGATAGTGTCGGGTAGGGGTTGAGTCCTACTTGGACTTTTTCTGTTTTTCTTGGACCTGGGCTTACCTAAAGACTTTGACTGCAATGAAGACCTGCAGCGGCAACGACTTTAGGTGCAGGAGCAAGTCTGCAATCTCAACTTTGATCTGAATCAGGACATGCATGGAGTCTGGCTCTATTTTGTCACGTAAAGCTTTGCCTCACATTCTCGGATGGCCTTTGGTTTCAGTTGGCACAGTCCTCGCAGGCCTTGAAGTTGTGCGCTGAACCAAAAAACCAGAAGCACACCTGGTGGGGATCTACGAGAGACATCTGTCTGAGACAGTCCCTACAAGGTTTAAACTCTGTAGTTTTTGGAGCTGATATGGTCTTTTGCACACTAGTAGATTTGGAGAAAAAAGTCATAAAGAAAAAAAACACTTCAATAGATTAAGTAAAAGCGGATCCATGTCTGAAGAAACTGACGTCAGCACGCATGAGTGGTGCTTATATGTGGTTCCAGTCATCACTTGCATGGTGGAACGAAGTTGGTATGGAGTCCACCAACGCCACCTGCTGACATGCAGGAGCACTGCTTTTCCAGTTTCAGGATCCAGTCTGGCACCTGGGGATATTCACAAGTTGAAGAATCTGCAGTTAGAAATATCCATCAGAAACAGATTGACAATCAAGGCTGCCAAATGTCAGATAAGCTAATCTAGAGTGATGTAATATGGTCACATTTTGATTAAACGCTAGTACTGCAGAATTAGTAGATCGTATTCTCAGATCTGTAGGATATTTTTCGCTTTGGAAATTGGGGTGGCAGCATTGGAGGAGTAGGCAGTGCCACATTACCGATGTCTTCCCAAACGGGAAACATTATTTTAAAAAAGTAAAACATTTTTTTAAAGCACCGTGGTCCCTTTAATGGACAAGGGATGCTTTTAAAATAAACTATTTCTGTTTGGGAATGCAAATGGAAGGACAGAATCTACTGTCGCATGCAGACCTCCATTCAGGGCCAGACTGGCCGTAGCGGTCACCGGGCGTTTTCTCTGTGGGCTGGAATGGTGGGGGTCAGCCCCCTGTACCAAAAGCAGCTGCAGTGTTTTCCACGCGCACCCTGCCGACAACTCCCCCCCACACCCCTCCAGCGGCCAGTCCGACTCAATTGCCAGGGCCGGCCTGCATTCCCAGTCCGGCCCTGCCTCCATTCCTTAATTGCAGTCAATTACATGGTTTCACGGACTATGATCTACCTAATTATTATTCATTTGGCGGGTTGTTTTGCTAACCAAGCACATGTACAATTTGCGCTCAGACCTATCAGTATATAGGTCGCATCACAAATTTCATTTCCATTCCAAAACCATTTGGTGTGAAAACTGCACTTTCCTGCTTTGTGAGGGAGAATGGTACATCAGACACTTCCTTGATTTATTTATGGTTGTGAGTTATTGACACCATTATCCCAAGTGCACATGTACACAACAATCAATACTGGTATTTGTATGTCTTTATTTGAAGCTAATTTTTGCAGAGTAAATGTAAAAATATTTCAAATATAAGAATGATAGGAACGATCATGAACTAAGAGCATGTAAAACTGTAAAAGTTGGCAACATATTTGTGGTGGTTCCCTTTGTATCTAGTCCTAGCTAATAAACATATTTGCATCAAATGTCTGCCATTCTATGAGAGTTTAGTATTTAGATGTTGTTGCATATCAGAACTTCATTCATTGCAGTTCAGAGCCTGTTTGTAGGACAAGTCCTAGATTGTTTCTATGTGGCCATTTATGTTATTGAATGTTAACCTTGGTGCATTAGACAGTTACCTGCTCTGCTGTGCTCCTCGTGGAATCAAAAACTCCTCGCTCACTCATTGAGACCGCTGTGAACAATTATTGAACACAGTTCCTAACAATATTTTGGGAAAAAGTACCCTTGTGATTCTTAATGTATCAATGTAAAAGCCACCATCCGCTTTCTCTAAGTATCACACATTAAGGGGAACATTTATCAAAAAATCCTGCAGCCAAGCAATCAATGGCATAACAAAAGTTGAGGAGGGCCCTCTGCCAAGATCAATGAGGGGGCCCAACACGCTCCGGACCCAGTCAGGAGCTCTCAGGACTCAGGCCAGCCGCCCGTGCACAGTGCTAGAGGGCCCCCCTGGAGCTCGATGTGCTGGATAAGAGAAGGGCAGGAATGTGCCGTATTTAACATTATATGGCACATTCCTGTCTTTTTCCTCTGCTGGCACCCAATATGCTGCCTAGCGTCAAAGCAGGCACCATGGTGCAAGGGTGCCTGTGTTGTAACCAGGATTGTTTTTGTGCAGGAAGGGACACCTTCCTGCAAATAAACAATCCTCAGTGGCATTTTCCTATTTCTGTGTGTGCTGCAGAATGCACCACACATGGAAAGAAGAAATAATGAGGAGAAAGAAAGATATTTCTCCTCGTTACGCCTCACCTGGGGAGGCATAGCATTTTGACGCATTCCCAAGTCTACCACTCATGGTAAATCTGGGAATGCACCAAAATCCATCGGTGGATGCATGAGAACACCCACACTCCACCCATAGAATGCTTCCCTGGGGCAGAGTAATGTAAAGCAGCGATTTGTGTGGCGATGCATTGCTCTAGACTTATCAAGCCCCACCAGGGCATGCCAGGTGACCTTGCATGGCTTGATAAATCTTAGTTAGTTGTTGCATTGCCCTTGCGCCCTATTGCGTGGCGCAAGGGAGACATAAGTGCATGATAAATCTGCCCCTAACTTAATATACGAGTATCTGAAGTAGAAGTATGCTATCAAAATACATGATACATGTAGCACACATTTTTCATGACAATAAACATAAATGCACATGACTTAATCAATGATTGAAAAGGAAGGAACAACATTTAGGGCCTTACACCACAATTACAAAATGGAAAATATAATGGGCCCGTAATAGACATTTAAGGCAAACACATAACACGCTACCTTTTCCCCACATGAACCCCAGAACCATTTCTAACTTCAGAAGTAGATGCACAATTAGAGGCAGTTCTACAGACACCTGGTCATGCCATGAATATGGGTCGGTAGGTCCTCATTTTAAGCATCAGTTACTTCAGGTGATGATGGAAGTTGTTGTTTGTTTGCACGCTTTACATGCAACAAGGGACGATTCTTTGTGACTTGGGACAGGTGAAATCAATCACTATGGTGGGCACAGTGAAGTCGCTACTGTGGTAAGGGTGTCCGAGAAGGCTCTAAACAAGGCCCTGCCTACCTACTTACACTATAAACTTCATTTTTATCAGCCCTCCAGATTGCTGAGATCTTCTCGTATGGGCTAACTAAAGATCCCACAAATCTGCACAGCGAGACAAGGTGGCAGATCGTTCTCTTATCTAGCACCACTCTTCTGGAATAAACTGCCCCTTTCTTTGTGAGGAGCACGCCAAATTCAAAAAGATGTTCAATGCTGCTCTCTAACCTTCTGGCAATGCTGATTCGTTGGCCACTGCGCTAAGCGCCGAGATACTCCTATGGAAGTGAGTTGTGCGCTATAATAAGTGCTCTGTAATGTAATGTAATCACCAAAGGAAGGCAAGGGGACTGCGTTGGGGAAATTTCTGACTATAGTGGTCGCAGTTTAATCAATGCAAGAGGCACCTTATACCTTTTTAGCCGTGATAAAGGTGTGTATTTAGAGAATATGATGCAATAAATGTATTGTGTTCAGGTGTAACAGAGAATGGACCATAGTGAAATTGACACAAAGAAGGCAGAAGATGTCGATTTTATCACAGTGTTGCAACCTACATGACTGTTACAGTTCTTGATGGTGCCAAGCTAATGCAACAGCATCTCTTTAGAATTTTTCAGAATCAGTGGACAAAACTTACATTGGGTTACTGAACGAGGTTTCAGAATTTCTTACCAGAGTATTTGCCACCTTTATTTCTCTGGACAAAGCAGGCAATGAGTAGTACCAAAGTGAGCAGCGCGATTGCACACATCAGTCCAATGAACCATCCCTGGGTGGAGATTCCATCGTAGACCTCTGCGTATGCTGGATCAATGGATGGGAAAGAGAAGAATGTGAATCGATAAACTACCAAATAGCAGAATAACCCAGACACCTTGCACCTATTCACTTCTATTCATAACTGACATTTAACTCATTCATCACTGATCAGTTACTCACATACATCACTAACTAGTCACTAATGCCTACCATTTACAACATACACACACCAGTTACTGATCATCTATTCAGTCATTTCACTCATTTATCACACACATTATTGTCCATCGAGTATCAACATTGACATATACCATCACTGGCCATTAATTAACTCAATGGCCAAACACATAAATCAGTAACAGCCTATGACTGACCATCCAGAGAACATTAATTCAAAATACTGCTGAGTCACTCAGCTCCAGCACAACCATTCACTTCCATTCACTCACGCTTTACTCATACCCATGACTGATGATCCACTCATGCTTATTGTTCACTCTTGATAATCACCCACTTCTAAATTATACTAATCAAAGATAATTCACGTCATTATCACTGAGCGCACCCAAACAAATAACATACTTGATAACATTAACCATTCACTAAAACCACCCACTGACCATCAACTCACACACATCACTGCAAATCACTTCTTCATCAATTTAATCAATGTCGACCTTTCAACTATGTTCTTCACTAACAACTTACATATGCATGTTACTGAATATCAATCAGTGATAAATCAGCCAGTTTGAGCATCCACTCATAACCAGCACTGACCCTTTGGATACACCCTTCATCAACCATTTGCCGATGCTCATCACTGATTGATATCTTGCACTTGCCACCCATGATTTACTTTAACCCATCACTAATCATTTACTCGCACCCATAAGGAACTGTCACATGCTGAACAACGACTATCCTCTCACAGCGATAACTCTTTATTTACCAGATTCGTCACTGATAATTTACTGACTTATGTAACTGACAAGTGACACAGAGACATTATCAAACATTTGCTCAAGTTATCACTGAATATTCATTCACACCATTCATTGACTATTAACCAACAGAAATCACTAACCATGCTCTTACATCCTTCTTGGACTTTCAACAAAATGTACTATCCTATCAGGGCTATTATTGTGCATTTATTCACATCAATCGCTTACCGTCCAATTTTGCTAATCACTGGTGGATGGCACATTCCTCACATTTATCTATAATCTCTAAATGTTTGCTGAAATACATAACTGCCTAGTTTTGCACATTTATGGCAGGACCTTTATGACCGCTCACTGAACTTTGGTTCCACATAACTGTCCCATTATGGTTTTCTGACTACCCGTTCACATCTATGAACACTTTTTCACTTACAGATATCTGACAATGCACACTGAGAGTTTCATTCAATCACTCACCATTACCTTGCACCTGCCAAATACTATTAACTGACAACTAACACCACCATTCACTATTTGTTTACAATTGCCACTGACAATGCACTAACACATGTAGCTGACTTTCTACGTCTAAAACACTATGGGGCATATTAACAAGGGCCGGCGATAAATATCGCAAAACGCGCTTAGCGCTTGCATATTTATTGCCGGCTATCTCTGTAATTTATCGCCCGGTTAGCGCGTTATCAACAATGCGCATCGCCGAGGCAATAAAAATTCCAGAGATAGTGTAGATATCGCCGTTTTCCATGGTGGAAAACGGCGATATCCTAGATGATAGGGCCTGTGGTCTTAGCCACAGAATCCACCCCCCATGTTACGTATGCCTTAGTCAGGAATTTAACAGACGTTAAATTCCTGCGTTAAGGCATACTTAACGCGATTTAAAAAATCGCTACCCTTCCTTGTTAATATAGCGAAGCTGCCTTCGCGATATTTTCCCTGGTTGGTTTCACAGCCACGCCTACTTTGCATCTCATTAGCGATGCAAAGTTAGGCGTGCTGGAAACGGGCGCTAAGTCAGCAAAACACGCGATAGCGTGTCTTTGCTGATAAGGCGATGAAATTATCGCCGCTTTGCGCCCAAAAACAGACGCAAAAGCGGCGATAAATTCATAGCGCCGCCTTGATAATATGCCCCTATATGCACTAACACCTAATACTGGCCATAACCTCAAACCTGTCAATGATCATATATTTTCACTTGCCACTATCTCATCACATAAATAAATGTTTTCTCAGACAAATTATTCATTGAATCCATTCACTGACAATTGACTTACATGTGTCACTCATGACCTATTAACTCTTATCACTGTCTTTCTATTCTAAACAGACACTGTCCCACTGTTCAATCTAACAACTCCCATTGTCTCAATTGCATACTGCATTGGGCCTGTGATTGGCATGGTTGATTCACAAATTGGTGTCAATTCCAGGTGTGAGTGTATAGATACTGAACAAGATAATTGATTATTGCAGCATAGGTTTCAGTAAATAGTCAGTGATATGTGTGTACAGCTGAATGGTGGATAACTGCAGTGAGTGTCACAGATAGATACCATTTGGGGGTATTGAAAGATGATATTGGATATCAGTGGTAGGCATGGGTTGATGACCACTGAAATCCATGAGTGCATGGCTTTATAGTTTCAAATTGATGATTATGTGGCAGTTTTGAGTGCGCCATCCAGAAACTTGATTTGATGAGCTTATCGCTGATAATCTTCTCACTGCAGTAATTGGCATAAATCAAACTATTTACTGCCTGTTTTCTCGAGCTCAGCATGGACCATTTATTCATACCAGTCACTGACCATCTATTAATATTCATCACTCGCAGCCTTGCTCTCTTTTCATTATTCATCATCTCACCCATATCAATTACCATCTACTTATGCATTTAATTTCACATCCACTTAAACCCACCACTTACCAATTTCTAATCACAGCCTCTAAATGTACGATCATCACTTGCCTTCTACTGTATCAACTATGTCCAGCACTCTACTACATCATGCAGCAGTCAGCTATTCTTCAAATACACCAGCACTACTCATTAAATGAACATCAATAGGTGTCATAATATGACTGTTGGCCCACCAACACAATCTAATGAACATTCAAATTATGCCCTTCACTGAGTAACTAACATCCCTCAGTTTCTATTCATCTATCATCGTTATTTATATTTGCTCCTGTAGAGAACAATTCATTCCAGATCATTCTCCCAAAGTTTTCATTGACCACCGCCCAACACCGTCACTTGATACAAAGCGTAGAGGTGCACCATTTCAAAAGTAAACAAAAAAGTTCCAGTCACATATGTGAACAATATGCCAATTTTGTCTTTCTTTTCTTTGAAGTGTCACACATTTAAAGTAAGGGTGGGCGTAGTTGGCGGAGTACTACTACACGGAATTCCATTAAGTTGAACAAAAACTCAGTGAATTCCACAACTTTGCTCTTTCCACTTAAAACAGAGACCTCATACACTTTTGGTAAAATAACAAGTATCTCTGTTACTACATGCTAAAATGCATATAGGCATTTCACAAAGGTGAAACTGAAAATTTAGCAAGCAGTGAGAGAGGTGATGATTTTGAGATCCTCCCTAACCTAGGGAGAAAACCAAGCAGATACCTTGAAAACAAAGAGCACATCTTGCTGAACGATTCAGTGGTGGTCCCATCCTCTTAGGACCACCCCAAGCACAGTTATGGGCAAAAATACAATCCCAACCAAAGGCCCTGCAAAGCATTATGGGACGAGATTAGCAGTGGGCAGTGAATATTATAGTATCCAATATCAAAATAATTCTACAAAGAGCTGCAGTTCAACTGGTCATTACTAGGTGTCCCTCACGAGTCAAATGCAAAAGCATTGAAATGATTACATCTAGCTGCAGTTCCACTAGTCGTTACTAGATGTCCCTCACGAGTCAAATGCAAAAGCATTGAAAACCTTTCATGAAGCTGCAGTTCAGCTCTTTGTAGAATTTATAGTATTAGCTCTCAGCTCAGGGCTTCAATGCTTTTGCATTTGACTCGTGAGGGACACCTAGTAACGACTAGTGGAACTGCAGCTTCATAAAAGGGTTTCAATGTTTTTGCATTTGACTCGTGAGGGACATCTAGTAACGACTAGTGGAACTGCAGCTTGATGTAATAATTTCAATGCTTTTGCATTTGACTCGTGAGGGACACCTAGTAACGACGTAGTTGAACTGCAGCTCTTTGTAGAATTATTTTGATATTGGATACTATAATATTCACTGCCCACTGCTAATCTCATCCCATAATGCTTTGCAGAGCCTTTGGTTGGGATTGTATTTTTGCCCATAACTGTGCTTGGGGTGGTCCTAACAGGATGGGACCACCACTGAATTGTTCAGCATGATGTGCTCTTTGTGTTCAAGGCATCTGCTTGGTCCTCCCCCTAGGTTAGGGGGGATCCCAAAATCATCACCTCTCTCATTGGCTGATAATTTTCAAAGTTCCCTTTTGTGAATTTGTCATATGCTTTTTAGCATGTAAAATTGCTTTTTCGAAGCATTTGTGGGTGCAGTTTAGTAGCTGATTCCACTACGCGGAGGGACAGAGTTTTTGCTTGAATTCTGTGTTTATAATGGAATGCGTAATTAACAATTTTCCGCAAACTCGGAGAGGAGTTCATTGCCCACCCCTAATTTAAAGTGTAAACAGACAACGTGTTTTGTCCATAACAATAGACTTCTTCAGGGCACAATAGATGTAAGAATATGACTTATCTAGGTTGAGTGCATCAAGTAAACTTCATTAATAGTTCTAAAAGGTTCCCTTCATCAGTTGTTCCAGGTCCCAGTTGTTCCAGTTCGTATACATGATGCAGAATGGCGACTGCTTCATAGGTTATGACGGGGATGAGTTTGTATGACTTTTGGCACCAATTGTAGTGCCATTATTGGGCTGACTGGCCCAGATCTTCCATGTAGCTGATTCCTTACTTGGAGATCAATGGAGATTGATTAATTAAGTAACAATGGAGGAGTGGATAACAAAGAAAAAGTTTTTTGACTTGAACATCGATTTATACGGACTGGGACAACGGATGAAGGAAACCTTTTAGAACTATGAATGAAGTTTACTTGATGCACTTGACCTGGAGAAGTCATATTCATACATTGATTTTGCCCTGGAGAAGTCCATTGTTATGGACGAAATGCATTGGCTGTCTTCACTTTATATGTGTGACGCTTTTAAGAAAAGAAAAGGAAGGCAAGATTTGCACATAGTTCACATATGTGATTGGGACGTTTTTGTTTACTTTTGAAATGGTGCACCTCAACGCTTTGTATTACTGTTCTAACCTTGTTTTAAGGGCTGCACCTTGGCAGCAGGTGCGTGTAGTGCGTGCACACACCTAGAAAATTGAATGTTTGATAATAAAACCTTTGGAACACGGGTCAGGTGCAGCACTCTATGGTCAGCTGCCTTTGCCATATGGTACACCCGTCACTTGATCCATACTCATAATTTTCAGAGAGTACCAACTGGAACTAAACGCCAAGCATTCAAGTAAAGCAGCAACTGTTCATCAAATACAACAAAACTGCTCATTAAATCAACATCAGTAGCGATCATACTCTCAAACCTATGACTGTTGGCACACCAACACTATTTACTGAACATCAAATCATGCCTTTCACTGAGCAATTATCATCACATCTTCATTACAGGCAATATATTTAACATTTGGACCTGTAGAGAAAAATTCATTTCAGAGTATTCTCCAAAGTTATTACTGACCACTAAATCAATTATTGGCCATCTAATAACACAACAGCCATACCCAGTTCTAGTCATCTGCTTACACCTCTCAATAGGCAGTTTCTCACACACATTATGCACAATTAACTTGAAAATATCTCTGATCACTTATACATACTTATTGCTGAACAACCCCTCATGGCTTTTGCTAACCGACCACTTGCAACTAACACTAACCGCTAAGCTAAACTATCAATAGCCACACACTCACTCCAAAAACTAACCATCCAATCACACCCACAACTAAGTTCAACTCAATGCATCAATGAACATCAACTCAGGCTTATTATCCCACCTTCCACTCACAAAAATCATCAGCAATCACTTATATAACACGACAGTTACAAATAAAACTATTTATACATCACATTTAGGAATTGTATAAGTAAAGTAAATGTTACACGTTCATTTCTTTACAAATGACTATACTACTTCTCTAGTCTATGGTGTTAAAACAATGAAAAGGGAGGGCAAACATGCAGTAGATTAGTCTTTCATGCTAAAGCAAACTGACAAAATGCAGGTGCAAAGGAAGCAAATTGCAAAAATAGACAGAATTATGAGTAATGGGCCCTACATTACTACCTCAAATGCAGAACAGCATGCCGGGAGTGACAGAGCTTCAAAGAAATGTAAGCTACAATTCCTAACTTGGTTGGGGCAGCCAGAAACACAGAGGGCTTGCAATATTTAATCAGGGTAGGGGATAGAAAGAGAATGATCAGGGGAAAGGAACTACTATCCAAAACACCAAGGAGACACATATAGGAAATGAAAGAACTATTTCCTTTAACAAAGGTGGCAGGTGAGAGGGTCCTGCAGAATGAAATCTTCCATTTTTGCAAAAAGGAGGATTTTTAGAATCAGATACATATTTGCAGGGAAGCATATAAAAGGGCTTCAGCAACCTTAATTAAATTTAAATTGGAATTAGTGAATTAAAATTCTACTATAATAAGGACATTTTTATTGATTTGTGTTTTTACAGCAGAGACAGTTGTGGTGCAGTCTTTTACTGTTTTCACTTTCTAATGTAGTAAATACAGATATTAACCCCGCAGTCAGTACAATGTTTACAAGCTTATATCATCATTAGTCAAAAAGGTCTTTATACTGCATGGGCAGTGTATAATCATTGGACACTGTCACACAAAAGTATGACGTAAGAGTCATTTTTGTCATCACAGTAGTGAAAACATAATACACTTACCAAGCTAAAAAAGGATTATTTATGTTATGTTGACTATTCTTTAAAGTACAAATTACACTGCATCTGTAGTCCACTAAAAAGTGAGAGCACACTGAGATTACTCAACAGGGCAATACTACAAGACTTATTTGTATCCTATTAGACAATGTGGTATGTTTCTGATAAAAGGAGAGTTTTTAGATTTCTTCCAAATACTAGGTGGGCCTCCTACCCCTCTGATGTGTTGGTGAATAGTGTTCCATATTTGGATAGCTAAGATGAAAAAAGTACCCTAAAGCATTCTGCTTTTTTAATCTAGGCACCACAGGTGTATTTTTTCATGGCCTTGCAGCACATAGGACTCGAGTCTTTAATGGAGAATTGCACAGTAGGTGGGTATGTCCAGCAGATAAAGAGGTCCGACCCTGACACACGTTACTTCCCCAGACCCTCCACTGGCTACATCTGTATCATTTGAAAATCTCTAGGTACATTTTTGGGTGGTTGGTATAGTGACTGGAAATTCTATTTGGAAATTCAACAAAGTAGTCACCTTTGCAGATGCTTCCATGTCCTCTCTGGAGGGATTTTCTCTCTATTTGAGAACATGTTTAGTCTGTAGTTGTTTTACAGGTTTAGTCTTTGTTCTGATACATGTTATTCGTTACCCACAACCACTCAGTCACAGGCCTTTTCCGACTCAAATGCATGTAGCCATGTGAGTGTTCAGTTCCAATACTGATGCAAGTACTAATGCAATTTTTGGACTGTTATTACAGATACTGTACATGAAGTTGGTAACTGTATATTTTAACACCATTTCAGTATGAAATGCTTTTTTAAAAGATCACCTCTACCTTAGGAGATTTAAGCATAAGGTATCTTTGGTCTTGACCAACACAACTGTACAAGACCTCAGCCAATGTCATAAGAGCATTTGGTTTGTGTCAAAGACATTATAAGACAAGGGCAAAATGGGCAATTGCCCATGTTCCCACATTCTCTCTCTCCCTCTAGCTTGCCTCAGTCTATTTCTATATCTCTATCTCTCTCCTTCTTTCTGCCTATCTCTACTTTTGACTCTGGCTCTGTTTGCCCAGTGTGATTTTTGGGGGCCTAGAAAGACATATTTCAACTGATTTTGTGTGAACCCTATTTTTGAAAATGTTGCTTGCCATTATGTGGGCTTTATTTATCAGAAAACATATAATAAAATTCAAAGTTTTTACTAACAGGAAATCCAAAAAATAAGTCTTACCTGGAAACCTAAAAGTCCTTAAGATGACACTGATTTGTGTAGCATTATGTCCTTTTCTATTTCAAGGCAACACAATCTCCCTTTATACATTTGGTTAACTAGTCTTCAACGAGACTCACTACATTAAGAGTGTTTCCCAAATCTAATACCTATTGCAGATGGTTTGTTAAAAAAAAATATGAAAAAGATGGGTTTTGAATAATGTGATGAGTCTAAAATGTCAACTTTTCTCACCTCTTCCCCTTGTCTCAATTACATCTTCAAAAATGCTACCATTATCAACCCAGTTCTTTGTCACTAGATGGATTGTATAATCTGATCCCGGCTCCTGTACCTCAATGGGGCGAAACGTGTGTGCTGCGTTTCCGGCTTCGGAAACCCTCCAGATCTCTTTGCCTATGAGATGTATAGAAGCAGAGCACAAGCATTTTACTGCAAGCTTTCCACACAACATTTCCAACCAGCAGAAAGCAAAGCAGCGACAGACCAGGGTGTGTATTAGCAATCCAAGCTGCATTCACTTGAGAAGGGAGAAGGAGTTTGGTTATTTAGCTTTCATATCATCTACACATTTTTAAAACATAAAAACATATATTACAAAGACAAACTATTACAAAAACATTTTAAATAACCTAACATGTAAAAATAACATAATTCATGGAAACAAAAACATTCCTCTCCTTTTAAGCTTGTAAATAATTTTTCTGTTTACATTTTTTACATTAGTCATGTCAAACTCTATTTTACAGATTCAATAATGCTTTAAACAGCAAATATCTGATGCCCATTACCCAAATATGAACGGCACCATGATTGATGTCTAGAGTGTATACTATTTTACATGATATCTGTGAAACTCGCACTGAGAGCCCAATATTACAAATAAAGGACAATATCTAAAAACTGAGCATCACACATTTTGTAGTAAATTATCTTTTAGAAATACAAGTTTATAATACATTTTAAAATCATTCACAATAAATACACATATTTGGGCAAATTAATACTTACAATACTAGTATGAAGCAGTAAATTATTTCCTCTAGTCACGGTATCTGACATCGTCTTAAGTCTAACTTACAATATCAACAAATAATAATCATTAAGCTTAAAAGGGTTTCCTAAAAATCACATTTACAGTCTGAATTTCATTTGGTGTCAAAAGACACCCTGAGGAAAACAATTGCAGTCTTAATTTCATTATTGCATATTGAAAATCTGAATGTCTAGGTCAGAGGATCACTGCTGAAACCCATATTAAAGTTTGCAGGATCACTGCCAACACAACATTTTAGAAAATGGGATCATGGTCAGTATCACCATCAATAAGATCTTATCAGGTTTGGGATCACTGCTGACTGTTTGTCTGAGACACAAGCATCACTGTAAAACATGATATTCAAAATAAACTTTGATGAACCGTGGATCAGAGATCATCATGTCATTGTCAAATACAGTATCTCAGACTCCATCACTGCACTCAGATGAGATCACTGTCAGATATGATTTAGACCACAGGATAAATGTTGATTATGGTATCTAAGACTCTAGGATCACTGTCAAACATAAAATGCCAGATTATGGCATTGCCACAAAAAACATACCTGCATCTACCAAACCAATGACTAATTCCGTGCCTTAGACTCCAACAATGCTGTCACATCCAGTCTTTGAATTTCTGGGATCACTATCAAATATTATATATTAGACAATGGCATCACTGATGAAGACAACATCATTGTCAAAACCAAAATCTGAGACTTCAACAATCCTTTCACACTCAATAAGTATCTGAACTCCAAGCGTCACTGAGAAGTATTATATACTAAACCAGTGGTCTTCAAACTTTTTAATGCCATACCCTTCCATTGGAAACAAAAAGCGACGGGCCCCCTTCAAAAATGTTCACAATCTTTCTATTAAACTGGCAATGTTTAAATATGTCTAGACTTATTTAAACATTGCAGTTAAGTTCTGTTACCATTTTAAAAATGCACTCAAATACATGATTGGCAAACATACTATTCTGGTCAAGTGTTAAAATATCCACAGTGTGCTTATTAGAAATGGGGGTGCGGGTTTTGAAGAATATTTGGAGTCCCTTCTCTTTTGACACATTCTGCCAGCTAGGATTTAAATGACAAATGATTTTAGTAATGGCTTATTACAGAGCGGCTTACTGCCGCTCATTTTGTTCTGCTAAAAACAAAGCACTGTTATCAGCATAATGCTCCTTTTGCCCAGAGCCTGGAACCCGCCATGGAATCACTTGAGGCCCCCCAGTTTGAAGACTATTGTACTAAACTATGGATCACTGCTGGGGACAATGACAAACCCAATATTTGAGTAACCAGGGTCGCTGTGAAATATGATAGTCTAGGCCGTAGATAATGGTAAAGTAAAATATTCTAGGCAAGGAACTCAGTGGTGAAAGAAATATTGAGGATCATTGTCAAATATAAAGTTCTAGAATACAAATTTAATTTCCAAACCAAATATCGGAGCCTCCAGCATTGTTGCTGAAGCCAAAATCTGAGCCACAAGATTCTCTGTCGAATGTCGTATTCAAGACTATGTGATCATTAGAAAACTCCATATCTGAGATCCCAAGCTGAACATCAGACACAATACAAAATAATATGGATGGTGGCATCACTGCTGACTTCTGTGACTAAGACACCTAAATCTCTAACTTCTGAATCCGTATCCGAGAACCCAAGGTTACTATTAATTTCCCCCTAAACGGCTATAAAAGGTTTGTGGGTTTGGCTGGGTAAAACAATTGCTATGAAAAGCCAGGCTTACAAACTATCAGCCAGCTGCTTGAGAACCTTGTGTATGTTGTTCAAGATCTTGCCCCTGCTCCCCCAACCCTGAGGAGGCTGGTAGTCTAGGAATTGATTCTTTCCCTCCTGGATTATGGCAACTCGCACTACCTAGGCACTCCCAAGGTAGTCATTCGAAAACTACAAGTTGTGCAGAATGCTGCTGCACGTACGCTTTTAGGGATCCCTAGGTACGAGTCAGTCAGACAAGGTTTGGTGGCTCTTCATTGGCTACTAGTTGCCCAAAGAATTGAAAACAAAGCAATGTGACTGCACATAGAGCCTTTCACACGTGTGGTCCTCCTATTTTACACCAGCTTGTCATCCCCTACATCCCCTAAAGACTACTCAGATCTACCAACGCACACCTGGCGCCCGTCCCCACAAATAGAAGAGCTAGAAGTGGAGGACGGGCTTTAAGCCTTAATGTGACCAAACTTTGGAATTTCCTCCCAATGGCCATTCGATCCATGAACAATGAGCTGTGCTTTCGAAAACTTCTCAAGATTTGGCTTTTTAAGAATTGACCCTCCAGGTGGTACATCTGGCCTTAGTGGAACAGTTTTTCTCAACTAGCGCTGGGATGTCTATGGGTTCCCATAGCATAGCATAGCATAATGTCACAATCCACAACTGCAGCATCTCCAGTTAAGCCTAATACTTGAAACTCCTAGATTGCTGAGAACCATGGGATTCTAGACTAACAAGCTGTATATTGAGACCATGGGATGCTATTCTAGGCTTTGGGAACAGTGTAAAAACAATAGTATATATCAGAAGAGGAAAATCTCAAACACAATGTGGGACCCCAGAATCATAGTGAAGGTTAGAGGCAGGGCTAAGGTTATTGCAACTAGTTCCCAATATAAATGAATTTGTCTGTGATGTTGAGGCATGTTGACAATCCCTTTCCCATCAGAAAAAGGACAGTCACCGCAGTGGGAAACACAGTGAGCATGACCACTCCAACAATTGAAGAGTCAAAATAGTACAAAACAAGGATTGACTTTATCATCAAAGATGATGATGCCTGGTACAGTGGGCTACGGTATCTGAATTTCCCTTGTAAAATATAAAGCAGGAAGTGCAGTTGGACACATTTACTGTCTATGAGGAAAGTGCCCAGAATACTGGGCGACATGGTCAAAGTTCAACAGGAAACATATATCAGTACTTTCGGTGGGATGCACATCTATTCACCCCCCAAAAAAGATATTGATAGGTATGGTGGGAAAAAAGTGTCTGAAACATCCTCCAAATAAAAGTGTACATCTAATATAATATAAAAGAATATATCAATCTATGCTACTGACAGGGCACTTGATACACAAACTTGTATTCAAAATACTTGAATTGCCCTGCTTATGATAGAGTGTTGCAGTACCTGTGAGTGGTCATGTGTGACTGGTTTACTCAAGGCTGGGCTTGAGTACATTTGAGTCTGTTTGGACATATTTAGGGCTGTAGTAACCTAGAAGAGTAGGTGTGAATAGCAATGGAATCATTCTTTTGTGGGTTTGTGTTTGTATTAAAGAGATGGACATATAGGTCTCCTATACAGGTCTCTGGCAGAAGGTCTGTGAATATGTTTTTAGTTCATGAAGAGTACTAATGTAGTATTACTTTATGCACCACAAAACAGTGGTGTAACAAAACTTGAGGGGGCCCCCCTGCAAGGTACATGGAGGCTCCCCCCCCCCCACTCCGGATTTAATCAGCTCTCGGGCCAGAGTATTGGGCTGAGGGGGCCTCCTGCAGCTCAGGCTTCCCCCGTACCGCAGGGCTGCGGGGCCTGTGTTACGCCACTACCACAAAAGGTGGTCTGTGAATAAGCCCCTTCATATGGTTTACAAGAAAATGCCTACATTAATGTAATCAGGCAGAATGATTAGCACCACGGCTTCGTTATGCAATATGATTCACAGTGCTTTATCAAGTAGCTACTATCGTACTTGTATTGGCACATATTGTTCGGCTCTGATATTGCAGCATTCTGAACTAGACCGGTCTACATATTGAATTGCATTTAGAATGCTCATGTCTGCACTGACACAATGACCAATGAGACCCAGAAAGAGGAGATGCCATTTGCAATTGCCATTTTGTTAAACAAGAGAACTGCCTGCAACAGGCAATTCCACATCTTGAGCCAGTCTCAGTTTGTAAACACATAGAAAGAGGTCGCAGGAAAAATGCTTTTGCTGTGATTAATTCAAAATCAGCCATTAATGAAACTGTTACACCATGGTGCAAGGCTGCCCGCATTGTAAGCAGGATTGTTTTGTGCAGGAAGGGCCACTTTCCGGCACAAAAACAATCCTCTGAAGCATTTTTCTCTTTCTATGTGTGCTGCAGAATGCATAAAGAGGAATAAATGAGGAGAAATAACGATATTTCTCCTCGTTACGCCTCACCTGGGGAGGGGTAGCATTTCGAAGCATTTCCAAGTCTACCAGTAATGGTAAATCCGGGAATGCAGCTAAATACATGGGTGGATAGAACGCCTCCGTGAGGCAGAGTAACACAACATAGCAATATGCGCTGAGTTGTGTTACTCTAGATTTATCAAGCCACACAGGGCAACGCAAGATAAATATTACTTAGTAGCTGGGTCGCCCTTTCGCCACATTGCGTGGTGCAAGGGCGACGCAACTGCATGATAAATATGTCCCGTAATATAAAAAATGCATATTGCGTAACGTGTGATATGTTTAGGGTGACCAGGCGTCCCGGATTTGCCCGGACGGTCCCGGTTTTTCACTAGCTGTCCCGGCAGATTTCAGGAAATTTATCTCCTGTCCCGGTTTTTAGACAGGGTCGAATGAAAACAGTGACTGCTGCTTTTTTATGTTTTACATAGCAGGGATAGTTATCAGTTCTTTCAAGAAAGCAATTTAACTAACAGGCAAGCTACTGGGTTTAAAAAATTGCATTTTATGTATATTCTAACTGCCTGTTCTGTAATTTTATGCTGAGGAGCGCTGTCACTCTGTCCGCTCGCTTAAAGTAAAATTGTAGTCCTTCTATTTTCGTTAAAATGTCCCGGTTTTTGGCTTTAAAATTCTGGTCACCCTAGATATGTTCCAACATTGCCATCGCTGGATTCTTCGGCTTCGTTATTTATCAGATCAACAGAACCCCTTGATGATAATATCGGTCCATATAGGAGGCAAAGAGGAAATCTAACCCAGAGGATAGCATGAAGAGATCTGAAAATACAAATCCAGCCTTAATTATCCAATCGATTGTGCTGTCCGTAAATTTGCCTTCGTGTCTACTAGTCAAATATGATTTATAGCAAACAAGAACATCTTGAGTTTAGTTTCCTGCAGTACCCAAGATTAGCCACTAGAGGGTATCTGCGCTTTCTCATTCTTATCGAGACATTGATGTGGCATGAAAGAATTTGCTTTCTGTGTTTGATCAGATATTAGACGGTCGCAAAGGAGCTACGAACTACCTAAGCAAGGAAACCTATTTAAAAGGATTCACGGTCAAAAAAATAATGAACAAAATCTAAATAATAATGTATTATATGCACGTTATTTTCATAGACCAAGCACTGGTGAAAGTTGAGGCTAGTTATTGAGGTTTTGGAAATAGATGTGAGAACAGGAGCTCATTTAAAAATTCGAGGTCATTTACTTCCAGAAAAGACGACTGACCTGACAGATGGACCTGTGTGTCATCTAATTCCTGCTGCAGTGCTGTTGGGGTGTGTTGTTTAACACTGGTGCAGGTGCCCTGCATCAGGTACCATTATATTGAAGATGGATAATCGAGTTGCTCTCTTTGTTGACTTGACTCTCCACAGAAAGCTGGCTAGGTCCTTAGTTCGAGCAGTTAAGCCGTAGTTCAAGAGGATGCTTAAGTTTGTAATTAAGTCCAGTAAGACGCAGTAATCACAAACAGTAACTCAATGTTTGGACAATGTTATATTTTGTTACAAAGACTATAGTTTCACTTACATATGGGGCCTCAATACCAGTTGGAACAAAACAAGCCAGAATAATTTAGCCGGTTATTACGCCGAAAACCACACCCCGATTTTTATAGTCAAGTTTATTGCAATTGGCAATTACAATAAACTTGAGGCCTCTGCATAAACTATCCCACGGGAGAAGTTTGCAAGTTCTCTGCTATTTTGGAAACCCTTGAGTTACAGTTTTTTACTGGCGCAGTGTTTCTTAGTGGAAAATATAGACAGATAGAATGCTACAAATGTGTAAAATCTGTAACGATACTTCCCATTGTTACATAGAATCTGCAAAATGACTCAAAATTCCATAACACAGAAGTGAAATTGAATGCCCATGATTGCATGTTTTCATGTCATGCTAATATTTTTACCTCTAACATTAACATTCATGTTACATGTATTTCTTTTAATTTGTGAGCCTTCTACATTTAACTAATCTGTGAGAATATACTGACATGAGAGACAAGAACACTTACAGGCAGCTTGATTCAAATGGAAAATGGATGGCCTATTTCTAGTTATTTCATAAAAGGTATCGTTTTCGAAAGGTTTACACGGCTTCGGCAGCAGAAAAACGTAGGATGTGAGTACTGGGGATTCTTTTTTTGTGATTTGCTTTCATAGCCATCCTTCACCTACGATGTGACCTACTCTGAAAAACTTTCACAAACTACAATTCATGTATTCTTCTGTGATATGGAGGACATGCTCTTCTCTATACATATATACTGTCCCGGATTTCACAAAATTACATGAACTGCTTGTTGAAGTATTAATCATCGTGAATGAAAGGCATTTATAACAAGTACTCGACATCAAATCTGTCTTTGGCAAGATTCTAAAATAGCTGCTCAGATAAGGGAGTTAGGAGAGGAGCATCATCTTTTCAAGAAGTGGTAAACAAATCCACTTCTTTTTGCAATTTTTACTCTAAAAATAAATAAAATATCCTACTTCAAACAAACAATTCTTGACTAAGCAGGCATCCTTGGAAGTTCTGTGCAACCAGAACTTGGTGGCAACAAAGGCTTCAAGGTCATAAACATGAGGAGGAGAAGAGCATGTTACTCTACAGGAATTTCACCATCCTGTACAATGAATTGCTACATTTTGTGCTGCTGTTCTGCATTATGACATCCTGAAGGACTAACTTACTTGCTTGTGGCACTGTCAGGCCTTCCTCGGTGGTTGCTCGCCCACAGCCTGCCGCGGTGCAGGCCTGCAGGTAGAACTTGTACTTGGTGCTGGGGTCGAGGTCCGGGATCCTCCAGCTCACCAGCGAAGAGTTTGTGATGTTGATGCTGTTCAGTGCCCCGATCTCGTCGGTGTCATTTACTGGGAAAAGAACATTCAGATGGTTGGTCATGCTCGTACTGCCACCAGCAGAAGGGTCAAGAAATACGAGGAGCAAAAATCGAGTTTTTAATCCTCTGGACCATCTCTAGTGTCTAACAAAACAGAGCCTTGGAATCACACAGAAGACGTCAGGATAGTTCTGAGTTCCTGCTTGATTTCTAGAGAAACAGTAAGCAACACCCTACAGAAATCTATACTGGCCCTGTGAAGGGAACAGAATGGAGTGCTAGACTGAATGATTCTTCAATGAATTACACATTACAGTAGTTCTAGAACAGTACAAGAGGCATAACCATGAGCCATATGGCAAAAAACGTCATTAAGAACAAGTTGCTTACCTTTAGTAATCATTTTTCAGGTGGATACTCTTTCTTATAACAGATTGCTCACAATTAGCATGTTCCAGGTGCCAGATTGCATCTGGAAGCTTTCTCAGCAGTCTTCCCGCATGCCAATAGGTCTTGACTTGCAGCTACGTGTTGACATCATAGTGACATGGTAGTGATGGAGCAGAGTTGCATATAAGCGTCATCTCTGTATGTCGACGTCAGTTCCTTTCTTGGCTCATACTGAGCCTTAAGACCGGGAGCAGAAAAAAATTGGAGGTACCAGTAAATTTGGTTTTTTTAGGTGGTAAAAGGTTTAACAAAGACCGCTCCACAGAACAGGAAGTGGAAGGGCAGGGAGGAATCTTCGGTTAGATAGAGTACCCACCAGAAAGAGCCTTAGCGAAGGTAAGTAACTTGTTCTTCTGATGGATACTTCTAACTGCCAATTCTTCACTGTTGGACTTGGCCCTTTTGGCGAGTTCACCCCTAAACTTTTTGCCTAGTATGTTAGTAGTTTTAAGTCTCTGGGCACTTTAGCACTGTGGTCCAGTGTAAAGTGCGTGCGCGCTGAGTGCGTGTGGTGAGATTGGCCTGCCCTCCCTTAGGAATGCATGGGGGATATGTGTGTCCATGGTAATTCCTGGTATGAGGGGAGTGCAGGGTCGAGTTTAGTATGTGCGAACTCGTGAGAATAAATGCTGCGCAATGGTGTGCGCAGATTTATTATAACTAGTGTAGAAATGCCACTTCTAGAAGTTAAATAAACGGGTAAACAACGCATTCAAGGGATTTGTTTGAAATACTCTGTTCTATTGCTTTTGATAAATATTTTTTAGCTGCAAGAATTGTTGTTAAACTTGCCACAGAAATGTTATTCAAACATCTTTTATCTAAAAAATAATAATTTTGTTCCTTGTAAAAACATAAGGACCAATGAATCAATCACGGAACAATGAATATTCAAAACCCGGGTATATATAGAAAACAAATTTTTATCTTTTGAAATTTATCAAGGGTACTACACAGTTATATAAACAATGTAACACGAGGAAAATAGATACAATTGTATGATCCTTCAATGCCACTATTGTAAACACTTCTTCTCATTGTACATTATTTTCCAGAAGAGAGTGTGAGTGTCGACGTTTCAGTCTCTTTGCATTTGTCCATGAGACCATCTTCAGGACTACCATAAATATAACAAATGACCCCTGAATGATGTTTCCAAAGATTCAAGAATAGTGGCATTGAAGGATCATACAATTGTATCTATTTTCCTCGTGTTACATAGTTTATATAACTGTGTAGTACCCTTGATAAATTTCAAAAGATAAAAATGTGTTTTCTATATATACCCGTGTTTTGAATATTCATTGTTCCGTGATTGATTCATTGGTCCTTATGTTTTTACAAGGAACAAAATTATTATTTTTTAGATAAAAGATGTTTGAATAACATTTCTGTGGCAAGTTTATCAACAATTCTTGCAGCTAAAAAATATTTATCAAAAGCAATATAACAGAGTATTTCAAACAAATCCCTTGAAGGCGTTGTTTACCCGTTTATTTGAATTGCCCAAGCCCTCAAGGGTAGATTGGGTTTCCCATTATATTGAATTACTTCTAGAAGTTGGCATTTCTGTGTGCTCTGTGTCTGCCTGCCTGATGTGAATTGCATGTCTGGCTTTGTGAGTGACAGGGGCTGGGAGGTGTGTGTGGCTCCAGGAGGGGCAGGGTGAGTCAGCGCAGGGCTGAATGGAGAGATCTCCATGTAGAGGGGTGGGAGGAGTTGCACCTGGGACCTGAATAGGGCTGTGCCTTCCCTCTACAATGCTGGCTCCACCTCCTGTGGTGCGTCTGATGTCCCTAGCCCCCACCTGACAAAGGAGAGAGGAGCTGAGCAAAACAAAGTGCTCCAGAGCTCCCCTAAACCAGTTGTATCTGGTTCCCCCAAACCCTGCACCTTTACACAAAGGAAAAGGGTGTATAAAAGAAGGGGCTGTGACCCCATGAAATTGTTCTTGTTCCTGGACTCGAATCTGCCAGGTGCGTGCTGCTGCTGGGGCCCAGGGGAGGCTGCCATGAGGGCTTGCCTCACTGGGCCCTGCATTGCCCCTGGACCTTGAAGACCCTTTCTTGTGGGACCTTTTGTTTTATCTTTTACCTTAAAGGTTTTTTATCCTAGCGCCTGGTGAGCGCTTCCCTTCCTTGCCTGCAGAGCGCTTTATTTCCCAGAAGAGGAGGTCTGGGGCTTCGCAGCACGGCGCTGCCTGTTGCCTTGAGGGAATCCCCAGCGTAGGGATTCCCCCGAAATTGTTGGGAGACGAGCAGGTGCCCACCCCGCTTATGTGCCGTCCCGGCGGGTGCCCACCCTGCCGGTACCTTTATTCTAATGTGGGTGCCCACCCCGCTCATTTGCCGTCCCGGCGGGTGCCCACCCCGCCGGTATCTTTATTCTAATGCGGGAGCCAACCCCGCATTTCGCCACAGCGGCCCGAGCCGCTTTTGGAACTTTCCTCCGGGCCGCTACCAGCGCGACCCGGAAGACAGGCATGGTTGCCTGGTTGAGGATGGGACTTCCTGCTAGCGGGGCTCCCATGAGCCGGGGAGAGCCCCGCACGCCTGGAGATAGGAGTCCCGGGTCCCAGGAGGGGGCCCGGGTGAAGAGAGTGATGCCGCCTCCCGAGTCCAGCCTGGAGACCGGACGAGTCCTGCGGCAGAGTCCCGGTGAGTGGGGACTCCCTGTTCTTGGTGCCCTTCGAGGCACAGTGCCATTTTGCTCCCCTAGTCCTACAGCTGCCCTGCCTGATAGAGGGCAGCTGCAACCTTTTGCATATAGATTCAAAGGGCCCCGGGAGAGCCCAGGCCGCAGTTTTAACTTTCCCAGCTGCCCAGCAAGTAGTGGGCAGCTGCAACGTTTAGGCCTTTCTTCGGGGGCATTTCCTTTGCCCCAGATCTTCACAGCTGCGCAGCACTTAGTGCCAGCTGCAACGTTTAGGCCTGCGCAAGATTGCGCACCCTTGACTTTCGCTGCTTTGGCAGCGCACCCTGACTCTTGGGACATAGGGCATTTGAGCCCCCTTTCTGAGATGGCCAGATGGCCAGGGGGGGACTGTTAGATTTATAGGGCGCCAGGCCCTAATGTGATGTGGTGCTAGGAAATGTAATGTATGTAGTATGATTACGCACCCTGTGTTATACCTCTAAATGTGTTTTATGATTATGAGGTTGTTTGGCATATCATGGTTTATGCTAGTGAGATTATGTTTCACTGTGTGATTTACGCCCCTAATGTGAGTTATACTTAGGAGGTTAGGGTCTAAGAGTATAGACTGATGAGGTTGGCGTACAATAGATTTGGCGCCTATGTGATACTGTGCATAATGTGGTTTATGTTACAGGCTGATGCTGAGTACAGTGATTACCAGTGTTTACTGGTTGTACGGTTATGATCTGTTTTACTTTTACTAAGTTCACTTTGTGATGGTTCTGACAGTGGTCCAAGTGGCCATGTCATGTGTAAATAATTCCCTTGTAAATATGACCTAGGGCCAGGTGGCACCATGTATATTGTGTGAGTACTATTCTAATGTGTTATGAGAATACAAAGGCTATTTTTGATATAACCTTGTGTGGAGTTCCTTTTGTAGTGTGCCTGGTATGTTGTTGCTGTGCGCGTGCGCAAACGCTTTACACATTGCCTCCGGGATAAGCCTGACTGCTCGTGCCAAGCTACCAAGGGGGTGAGTAGGGGTTATCTTTGGCGTGTAACTCCTCGCCCTGACTAGAGTGGTGGTCTCTGCCTGGCTTTGGCGCAAGCCTTAGCCAACCAGAGATCCCATTTCTAACATTGGTTGTCAGCGGTGGGGATTAGGACTTGCGTTTGCGCAGTACCACAGCGACAACTGGCTTCATTACAAAACTCTGCATTTTAGATAGTCACATGGAAAGGGATTATTGTTTCTGAGTTTGTTTTAAGTGTCATTTCTTTTTGAAATGTGTTTCTTGTTGCACTATGAGTTGAGTGTCCTGCCAAGGACAGAAACCAGAGAATCTGGAGGAGTGACTGCCCTTGTGCAGACTGCTATTGGGTTGGCCTAAAGCTGGAGGAGGGACTGCCCTTGAGCCATTGTGCTGGTTCTTGGGTTGGCCTGCAGCTGAGGGAGGGACTGCCCCTGTGCTGTCTGCTGGTTCTAGGGTTGGCCTACAGTGGGGACTTAATTGGCATGGAGTCACTAGCTCGGGAGGGTAGATTATCCCCTAAGTGCAGTGTGAGTTGTCTGGGTTCACCAGTAAGGTTGGGATCCAGTGGTGGCAGCAATATGAAGTCCAGTGCAGAAAGTCCCGGTCCCCAGACGGTGGTACCTGGTTCCTGGTTAAGAAGGGGGCAGGTTGAGATTCAGGGGCAGTAAGATACTGTCTCACCAGTCCGGGGGATGCCTGTGGATGAGTGGTGTGTTGCACTGGACGATTGGGTGTGAGTTCTCTGAAATAAGGAGCTTGCATGGGGGAGTGAGTCCAATAAGAGTGGCTCGGGTATCTTCCGGTCCTGTGTGGTGGAAGAGGTTCAGTGTAGCCCAGCTAGGTCCCAGTGTAGCGGGAGGGGTGTAGGGGCTTGCGTCCTGTCTCAGATGAGAAAGAGTGAGTGTGCCCGAAACCCAGTCCCAGGGCCTGGATGGTTTCTTCAGGGAACACCAGGTTGGGGGCCTAGGCTGTACTTGTAGGCCATTTGAGGAGGATCTTCTAGTCTCTAGAGGACGTGGAGCATCTGTAACCAGAGCTCCAGCAGTCCTGGTGCTAGGCAGCACCGCTCCTAAGTGGAGGGTGCAGAAGTCCTGATTGAGGGGTGAGAGGGGGAGAGGTTCCCCAGTGGAAAAACCAGTGGGTCCAGAGGGGCCATGGGGACACCACTTCTGCCCTGGGTTTGTGCCCGGCAGACTGTCACACGACACATTAGTTATGTGTCACCCTCGGGGGGGCATGCGTGCTCCCCGGGAAGTCCTGGTTTGCCGGGCATCTGACCAAAGGGTAGCGTCCCTGGGTTGGGGAGCCAGGTTCAGGTGTTTGCCTCACCTGGACGGCAGGGCGACTGTAATCAGTGCCCTGAACAATGTAGCTTCTAGGAGTACCACTCCAGTTGGGAGGGTACACTGCTCTGGAAGGGGGTGCAGAGGGAGGGCGTCCTCGCCTCTGACCCTGGTGCGCATCGCCGAAGGAGAGTGTCGCTTCTGCAGCCGCTGTCGTCGCATCACTGAACAAGGGTGCCGCCGCTGCTGCTGTTGCATCGCCTCGCCAGAGCGTGTCGCATCGCCGGAGAAAAGGATCGCATGCGCTGCCGCTGTCGTCGCATCACTGAATAAGGATGTCGCTGCTGCCGCTGAAGCTTTGTATTCTCGAAACCGGTACCTCACCTCACCTGAGTGTGAGGAACCAACGCACCAAACTTCCTTGCGACCCTTTTTGCGTTACAGATCCCAGGGTGGTAGACCAGTTGCGGGAGAGAGGTCCTGAACTGGTAGGAGAGTTGTGTTATGGTGGGTGCTTCTCCTGGGGGAGTGCAGAACCCCAGAAGTAGAGGTAGGGTGAGGAGACGCTTTGCCCGTGATCTCTGGTCAGCCTGAGGGTGCGGACCCTAGGTTGAAGGATCAGTGGTAGTTTGGAACTACACTGAGAGGGAGAGTGGAGAATGGCTATTGTATGCCAGGGGTTACTGCCCCCCACTCTGTGGATTGGCAAGGACCAGTGGCATCTGGGTGGCCTAGGGCCTGGTCCTGGCCGTGGACAACTAAGGAGTACCGGTGGGGTAGCCTAGTTGGTCCTGAGTTTTTTTTCTTAGATGGATTCCATGGTTTCCAAGTGGCGTAGAACCGGAGGGTGTCCCTGCAGTGCGGGCCCGCGTCCGTGTTCTATCGCCCCAAGCAGGGAAGCCCATCACAGTGGTGATTGGTCTGCCCTGCGTTTTGGCTGGAAGGGGGTTGTGTTGGACTTGGCCCTTTTTGGCAGGTTCACCCCTAAACTTTTTGCCTTGTATGTTAGTAGTTTTAAGTCTCTGGGCACTTTAGCACTGTGGTCCAGTGTAAAGTGCATGCGCGCTGAGTGCGTGTGGTGAGATTGGCCTGCCCTCCCATAGGAATGCATGGGGGATATGTGTGTCCATGGTAATTCCTGGTATGAGGGCAGTGCAGGGTCGAGTTTAGTATGTGCGAACTCGTGAGAATAAATGCTGCGCAATGGTGTGCGCAGATTTATTATAACTTGTGTAGAAATGCCACTTCTAGAAGTTGGCATTTCTGTGTGCTCTGTGACTGCCTGCCTGATGTGAATTGCATGTCTGGCTTTGTGAGTGACAGGGGCTGGGAGGTGTGTGTGGCTCCAGGAGGGGCAGGGTGAGTCAGCGCAGGGCTGAATGGAGAGATCTCCATGTAGATGGGTGGGAGGAGTTGCACCTGGGACCTGAATAGGGCTGTGCCTTCCCTCTACAATGCTGGCTCCACCTCCTGTGGTGCGTCTGATGTCCCTAGCCCCCACCTGACAAAGGAGAGAGGAGCTGAGCAAAACAAAGTGCTCCAGAGCTCCCCTAAACCAGTTGTATCTGGTTCCCCAAACCCTGCACCTTTACACAAAGGAAAAGGGTGTATAAAAGAAGGGGCTGTGACCCCATGAAATTGTTCTTGTTCCTGGACTCGAATCTGCCAGGTGCGTGCTGCTGCTGGGGCCCAGGGGGGCTGCCATGAGGGCTTGCCTCCCTGGGGCCTCCCTTGCCCCTGGACCTTGAAGACCCTTTCTTGTGGGAACTTTTGTTTTATCTTTTACCTTAAAGGTTTTTTATCCTAGCGCCTGGTGAGTGCTTGCCTTCCTTGCCTGCAGAGCGCTTTATTTCACAGAAGAGGAGGTCTGGGGCTTCGCAGCACGGCGCTGCCTATTGCCTTGAGGGAATCCCCAGCGTAGGGATTCCCCCGAAATTGTTGGGAGACGAGCAGGTGCCCACCCCGCTTATGTGCCGTCCCGGCGGGTGCCCACCCTGCCGGTACCTTTATTCTAATGTGGGTGCCCACCCCGCTCATTTGCCGTCCCGGCGGGTGCCCACCCCGCCGGTATCTTTATTCTAATGCGGGAGCCAACCCCGCATTTCGCCACCGTGGCCCGAGCCGCTTTTGGAACTTTCCTCCGGGCCGCTACCAGCACGACCCGGAAGACAGGCATGGTTGCCTGGTTGAGGGTGGGACTTCCTGCTAGCGGCCGAAAGTCAGCGCGGGGCTCCCTTGAGCCGGGGAGAGCCCCGCACGCCTGGAGATAGGAGTCCCGGGTCCCAGGAGGGGGCCCGGGTGAAGAGAGTGATGTTGCCTCCCGAGTCCAGCCTGGAGACCGGACGAGTCCTGCGGCAGAGTCCCGGTGAGTTGGGACTCCCTGTTCTTGGTGCCCTTCGAGGCACAGTGCCATTTTCTCATTTTGGGCAGCCCTGTCTTGCAGCGGGCCACTCCAACGAGAGGGGCTTAGTTGTTTCGGAGCCTGCGTGGCTCCTACCATGGCGCATGAGTGTTCCCAGAGCCTAGATGGCTCCAACGTTTGGCCTAATTATTTTCAGAGCCCCGTGGGGCTCCAACGATGGCATATTGGTTGATTAGAGGGGCCCGTGCTCCCCTAGTCCTACAGCTGCCCCGCCTAATAGAGGGCATCTGCAACCTTTTGCATATAGATTCAAAGGGCCCCGGGAGAGCCCAGGCCGCAGTTTTAACTTTCCCAGCTGCCCAGCAAGTAGTGGGCAGCTGCAACGTTTAGGCCTTTCTTCGGGGGCATTTCCTTGGTATGGGGTAGGAGGGAAATATACTCCTTTGCCCCAGATCTTCACAGCTGCGCAGCACTTAGTGCCAGCTGCAACGTTTAGGCCTGCGCAAGATTGCGCACCCTTGACTTTCGCTGCTTTGGCAGCGCACCCTGACTCTTGGGACATAGGGCATTTGAGCCCCCTTTCTGAGATGGCCAGATGGCCAGGGGGACTGTTAGATTTATAGGGCGCCAGGCCCTAATGTGATGTGGTGCTAGGAAATGTAATGTATGTAGTATGATTACGCACCCTGTGTTATACCTCTAAATGTGTTTTATGATTATGAGGTTGTTTGGCATATCATGGTTTATGCTAGTGAGATTATGTTTCACTGTGTGATTTACGCCCCTAATGTGAGTTATACTTAGGAGGTTAGGGTCTAAGAGTTTAGACTGATGAGGTTGGCGTACAATAGATTTGGCGCCTATGTGATACTGTGCATAATGTGGTTTATGTTACAGGCTGATGCTGAGTACAGTGATTACCAGTGTTTACTGGTTGTACGGTTATGATCTGTTTTACTTTTACTAAGTTCACTTTGTGATGGTTCTGACAGTGGTCCAAGTGGCCATGTCATGTGTAAATAATTCCCTTGTAAATATGACCTAGGGCCAGGTGGCACCATGTATATTGTGTGAGTACTATTCTAATGTGTTATGAGAATACAAAGGCTATTTTTGATATAACCTTGTGTGGAGTTCCTTTTGTAGTGTGCCTGGTATGTTGTTGCTGTGCGCGTGCGCAAACGCTTTACACATTGCCTCCGGGATAAGCCTGACTGCTCGTGCCAAGCTACCAAGGGGGTGAGTAGGGGTTATCTTTGGCGTGTAACTCCCTCGCCCTGACTAGAGTGGTGGTCTCTGCCTGGCTTTGGCGCAAGCCTTAGCCAACCAGAGATCCCATTTCTAACATTGGTTGTCAGCGGTGGGGATTAGGACTTGCGTTTGCGCAGTACCACAGCGACAACTGGCTTCATTACAAAACTCTGCATTTTAGATAGTCACATGGAAAGGGATTATTGTTTCTGAGTTTGTTTTAAGTGTCATTTCTTTTTGAAATGTGTTTCTTGTTGCACTATGAGTTGAGTGTCCTGCCAAGGACAGAAACCAGAGAATCTGGAGGAGTGACTGCCCTTGTGCAGACTGCTATTGGGTTGGCCTAAAGCTGGAGGAGGGACTGCCCTTGAGCCATTGTGCTGGTTCTTGGGTTGGCCTGCAGCTGAGGGAGGGACTGCCCCTGTGCTGTCTGCTGGTTCTAGGGTTGGCCTACAGTGGGGACTTAATTGGCATGGAGTCACTAGCTCGGGAGGGTAGATTATCCCCTAAGTGCAGTGTGAGTTGTCTGGGTTCACCAGTAAGGTTGGGATCCAGTGGTGGCAGCAATATGAAGTCCAGTGCAGAAAGTCCCGGTCCCCAGACGGTGGTACCTGGTTCCTGGTTAAGAAGGGGGCAGGTTGAGATTCAGGGGCAGTAAGATACTGTCTCACCAGTCCGGGGGATGCCTGTGGATGAGTGGTGTGTTGCACTGGACGATTGGGTGTGAGTTCTCTGAAATAAGGAGCTTGCATGGGGGAGTGAGTCCAATAAGAGTGGCTCGGGTATCTTCCGGTCCTGTGTGGTGGAAGAGGTTCAGTGTAGCCCAGCTAGGTCCCAGTGTAGCGGGAGGGGTGTAGGGGCTTGCGTCCTGTCTCAGATGAGAAAGAGTGAGTGTGCCCGAAACCCAGTCCCAGGGCCTGGATGGTTTCTTCAGGGAACACCAGGTTGGGGGCCTAGGCTGTACTTGTAGGCCATTTGAGGAGGATCTTCTAGTCTCTAGAGGACGTGGAGCATCTGTAACCAGAGCTCCAGCAGTCCTGGTGCTAGGCAGCACCGCTCCTAAGTGGAGGGTGCAGAAGTCCTGATTGAGGGGTGAGAGGGGGAGAGGTTCCCCAGTGGAAAAACCAGTGGGTCCAGAGGGGCCATGGGGACACCACTTCTGCCCTGGGTTTGTGCCCGGCAGACTGTCACACGACACATTAGTTATGTGTCACCCTCGGGGGGCATGCGTGCTCCCCGGGAAGTCCTGGTTTGCCGGGCATCTGACCAAAGGGTAGCGTCCCTGTGTTGGGGAGCCAGGTTCAGGTGTTTGCCTCACCTGGACGGCAGGGCGACTGTAATCAGTGCCCTGAACAATGTAGCTTCTAGGAGTACCACTCCAGTTGGGAGGGTACACTGCTCTGGAAGGGGTGCAGAGGAGGGCGTCCTCGCCTCTGACCCTGGTGCGCATCGCCGAAGGAGAGTGTCGCTTCTGCAGCCGCTGTCGTCGCATCACTGAACAAGGGTGCCGCCGCTGCTGCTGTTGCATCGCCTCGCCAGAGCGTGTCGCATCGCCGGAGAAAAGGATCGCATGCGCTGCCGCTGTCGTCGCATCACTGAATAAGGATGTCGCTGCTGCCGCTGAAGCTTTGTATTCTCGAAACCGGTACCTCACCTCACCTGAGTGTGAGGAACCAACGCACCAAACTTCCTTGCGACCCTTTTTGCGTTACAGATCCCAGGGTGGTAGACCAGTTGCGGGAGAGAGGTCCTGAACTGGTAGGAGAGTTGTGTTATGGTGGGTGCTTCTCCTGGGGAGTGCAGAACCCCAGAAGTAGAGGTAGGGTGAGGAGACGCTTTGCCCGTGATCTCTGGTAAGCCTGAGGGTGCGGACCCTAGGTTGAAGGATCAGTGGTAGTTTGGAACTACACTGAGAGGGAGAGTGGAGAATGGCTATTGTATGCCAGGGGTTACTGCCCCCACTCTGTGGATTGGCAAGGACCAGTGGCATCTGGGTGGCCTAGGGCCTGGTCCTGGCCGTGGACAACTAAGGAGTACCGGTGGGGTAGCCTAGTTGGTCCTGAGTTTTTTTTCTTAGATGGATTCCATGGTTTCCAAGTGGCGTAGAACCGGAGGGTGTCCCTGCAGTGCGGGCCCGCGTCCGTGTTCTATCGCCCCAAGCAGGAAGCCCATCACAGTGGTGATTGGTCTGCCCTGCGTTTTGGCTGGAAGGGGGTTGTGTTGGACTTGGCCCTTTTGGCAGGTTCACCCCTAAACTTTTTGCCTTGTATGTTAGTAGTTTTAAGTCTCTGGGCACTTTAGCACTGTGGTCCAGTGTAAAGTGCATGCGCGCTGAGTGCGTGTGGTGAGATTGGCCTGCCCTCCCATAGGAATGCATGGGGGATATGTGTGTCCATGGTAATTCCTGGTATGAGGGCAGTGCAGGGTCGAGTTTAGTATGTGCGAACTCGTGAGAATAAATGCTGCGCAATGGTGTGCGCAGATTTATTATAACTTGTGTAGAAATGCCACTTCTAGAAGTTGGCATTTCTGTGTGCTCTGTGACTGCCTGCCTGATGTGAATTGCATGTCTGGCTTTGTGAGTGACAGGGGCTGGGAGGTGTGTGTGGCTCCAGGAGGGGCAGGGTGAGTCAGCGCAGGGCTGAATGGAGAGATCTCCATGTAGATGGGTGGGAGGAGTTGCACCTGGGACCTGAATAGGGCTGTGCCTTCCCTCTACAATGCTGGCTCCACCTCCTGTGGTGCGTCTGATGTCCCTAGCCCCCACCTGACAAAGGAGAGAGGAGCTGAGCAAAACAAAGTGCTCCAGAGCTCCCCTAAACCAGTTGTATCTGGTTCCCCCAAACCCTGCACCTTTACACAAAGGAAAAGGGTGTATAAAAGAAGGGGCTGTGACCCCATGAAATTGTTCTTGTTCCTGGACTCGAATCTGCCAGGTGCGTGCTGCTGCTGGGGCCCAGGGGGGGGCTGCCATGAGGGCTTGCCTCCCTGGGGCCTCCCTTGCCCCTGGACCTTGAAGACCCTTTCTTGTGGGAACTTTTGTTTTATCTTTTACCTTAAAGGTTTTTTATCCTAGCGCCTGGTGAGTGCTTGCCTTCCTTGCCTGCAGAGCGCTTTATTTCACAGAAGAGGAGGTCTGGGGCTTCGCAGCACGGCGCTGCCTATTGCCTTGAGGGAATCCCCAGCGTAGGGATTCCCCCGAAATTGTTGGGAGACGAGCAGGTGCCCACCCCGCTTATGTGCCGTCCCGGCGGGTGCCCACCCTGCCGGTACCTTTATTCTAATGTGGGTGCCCACCCCGCTCATTTGCCGTCCCGGCGGGTGCCCACCCCGCCGGTATCTTTATTCTAATGCGGGAGCCAACCCCGCATTTCGCCACCGTGGCCCGAGCCGCTTTTGGAACTTTCCTCCGGGCCGCTACCAGCACGACCCGGAAGACAGGCATGGTTGCCTGGTTGAGGGTGGGACTTCCTGCTAGCGGCCGAAAGTCAGCGCGGGGCTCCCTTGAGCCGGGGAGAGCCCCGCACGCCTGGAGATAGGAGTCCCGGGTCCCAGGAGGGGGCCCGGGTGAAGAGAGTGATGTTGCCTCCCGAGTCCAGCCTGGAGACCGGACGAGTCCTGCGGCAGAGTCCCGGTGAGTTGGGACTCCCTGTTCTTGGTGCCCTTCGAGGCACAGTGCCATTTTCTCATTTTGGGCAGCCCTGTCTTGCAGCGGGCCACTCCAACGAGAGGGGCTTAGTTGTTTCGGAGCCTGCGTGGCTCCTACCATGGCGCATGAGTGTTCCCAGAGCCTAGATGGCTCCAACGTTTGGCCTAATTATTTTCAGAGCCCCGTGGGGCTCCAACGATGGCATATTGGTTGATTAGAGGGGCCCGTGCTCCCCTAGTCCTACAGCTGCCCCGCCTAATAGAGGGCATCTGCAACCTTTTGCATATAGATTCAAAGGGCCCCGGGAGAGCCCAGGCCGCAGTTTTAACTTTCCCAGCTGCCCAGCAAGTAGTGGGCAGCTGCAACGTTTAGGCCTTTCTTCGGGGGCATTTCCTTGGTACGGGGTAGGAGGGAAATATACTCCTTTGCCCCAGATCTTCACAGCTGCGCAGCACTTAGTGCCAGCTGCAACGTTTAGGCCTGCGCAAGATTGCGCACCCTTGACTTTCGCTGCTTTGGCAGCGCACCCTGACTCTTGGGACATAGGGCATTTGAGCCCCCTTTCTGAGATGGCCAGATGGCCAGGGGGGACTGTTAGATTTATAGGGCGCCAGGCCCTAATGTGATGTGGTGCTAGGAAATGTAATGTATGTAGTATGATTACGCACCCTGTGTTATACCTCTAAATGTGTTTTATGATTATGAGGTTGTTTGGCATATCATGGTTTATGCTAGTGAGATTATGTTTCACTGTGTGATTTACGCCCCTAATGTGAGTTATACTTAGGAGGTTAGGGTCTAAGAGTTTAGACTGATGAGGTTGGCGTACAATAGATTTGGCGCCTATGTGATACTGTGCATAATGTGGTTTATGTTACAGGCTGATGCTGAGTACAGTGATTACCAGTGTTTACTGGTTGTACGGTTATGATCTGTTTTACTTTTACTAAGTTCACTTTGTGATGGTTCTGACAGTGGTCCAAGTGGCCATGTCATGTGTAAATAATTCCCTTGTAAATATGACCTAGGGCCAGGTGGCACCATGTATATTGTGTGAGTACTATTCTAATGTGTTATGAGAATACAAAGGCTATTTTTGATATAACCTTGTGTGGAGTTCCTTTTGTAGTGTGCCTGGTATGTTGTTGCTGTGCGCGTGCGCAAACGCTTTACACATTGCCTCCGGGATAAGCCTGACTGCTCGTGCCAAGCTACCAAGGGGTGAGTAGGGGTTATCTTTGGCGTGTAACTCCCTCGCCCTGACTAGAGTGGTGGTCTCTGCCTGGCTTTGGCGCAAGCCTTAGCCAACCAGAGATCCCATTTCTAACATTGGTTGTCAGCGGTGGGGATTAGGACTTGCGTTTGCGCAGTACCACAGCGACAACTGGCTTCATTACAAAACTCTGCATTTTAGATAGTCACATGGAAAGGGATTATTGTTTCTGAGTTTGTTTTAAGTGTCATTTCTTTTTGAAATGTGTTTCTTGTTGCACTATGAGTTGAGTGTCCTGCCAAGGACAGAAACCAGAGAATCTGGAGGAGTGACTGCCCTTGTGCAGACTGCTATTGGGTTGGCCTAAAGCTGGAGGAGGGACTGCCCTTGAGCCATTGTGCTGGTTCTTGGGTTGGCCTGCAGCTGAGGGAGGGACTGCCCCTGTGCTGTCTGCTGGTTCTAGGGTTGGCCTACAGTGGGGACTTAATTGGCATGGAGTCACTAGCTCGGGAGGGTAGATTATCCCCTAAGTGCAGTGTGAGTTGTCTGGGTTCACCAGTAAGGTTGGGATCCAGTGGTGGCAGCAATATGAAGTCCAGTGCAGAAAGTCCCGGTCCCCAGACGGTGGTACCTGGTTCCTGGTTAAGAAGGGGGCAGGTTGAGATTCAGGGGCAGTAAGATACTGTCTCACCAGTCCGGGGGGATGCCTGTGGATGAGTGGTGTGTTGCACTGGACGATTGGGTGTGAGTTCTCTGAAATAAGGAGCTTGCATGGGGGAGTGAGTCCAATAAGAGTGGCTCGGGTATCTTCCGGTCCTGTGTGGTGGAAGAGGTTCAGTGTAGCCCAGCTAGGTCCCAGTGTAGCGGGAGGGGTGTAGGGGCTTGCGTCCTGTCTCAGATGAGAAAGAGTGAGTGTGCCCGAAACCCAGTCCCAGGGCCTGGATGGTTTCTTCAGGGAACACCAGGTTGGGGGCCTAGGCTGTACTTGTAGGCCATTTGAGGAGGATCTTCTAGTCTCTAGAGGACGTGGAGCATCTGTAACCAGAGCTCCAGCAGTCCTGGTGCTAGGCAGCACCGCTCCTAAGTGGAGGGTGCAGAAGTCCTGATTGAGGGGTGAGAGGGGGAGAGGTTCCCCAGTGGAAAAACCAGTGGGTCCAGAGGGGCCATGGGGACACCACTTCTGCCCTGGGTTTGTGCCCGGCAGACTGTCACACGACACATTAGTTATGTGTCACCCTCGGGGGGGCATGCGTGCTCCCCGGGAAGTCCTGGTTTGCCGGGCATCTGACCAAAGGGTAGCGTCCCTGTGTTGGGGAGCCAGGTTCAGGTGTTTGCCTCACCTGGACGGCAGGGCGACTGTAATCAGTGCCCTGAACAATGTAGCTTCTAGGAGTACCACTCCAGTTGGGAGGGTACACTGCTCTGGAAGGGGGTGCAGAGGGAGGGCGTCCTCGCCTCTGACCCTGGTGCGCATCGCCGAAGGAGAGTGTCGCTTCTGCAGCCGCTGTCGTCGCATCACTGAACAAGGGTGCCGCCGCTGCTGCTGTTGCATCGCCTCGCCAGAGCGTGTCGCATCGCCGGAGAAAAGGATCGCATGCGCTGCCGCTGTCGTCGCATCACTGAATAAGGATGTCGCTGCTGCCGCTGAAGCTTTGTATTCTCGAAACCGGTACCTCACCTCACCTGAGTGTGAGGAACCAACGCACCAAACTTCCTTGCGACCCTTTTTGCGTTACAGATCCCAGGGTGGTAGACCAGTTGCGGGAGAGAGGTCCTGAACTGGTAGGAGAGTTGTGTTATGGTGGGTGCTTCTCCTGGGGAGTGCAGAACCCCAGAAGTAGAGGTAGGGTGAGGAGACGCTTTGCCCGTGATCTCTGGTCAGCCTGAGGGTGCGGACCCTAGGTTGAAGGATCAGTGGTAGTTTGGAACTACACTGAGAGGGAGAGTGGAGAATGGCTATTGTATGCCAGGGGTTACTGCCCCCACTCTGTGGATTGGCAAGGACCAGTGGCATCTGGGTGGCCTAGGGCCTGGTCCTGGCCGTGGACAACTAAGGAGTACCGGTGGGGTAGCCTAGTTGGTCCTGAGTTTTTTTTTCTTAGATGGATTCCATGGTTTCCAAGTGGCGTAGAACCGGAGGGTGTCCCTGCAGTGCGGGCCCGTGTCCGTGTTCTATCGCCCCAAGCAGGGAAGCCCATCACAGTGGTGATTGGTCTGCCCTGCGTTTTGGCTGGAAGGGGGTTGTGTTGGACTTGGCCCTTTTGGCAGGTTCACCCCTAAACTTTTTGCCTTGTATGTTAGTAGTTTTAAGTCTCTGGGCACTTTAGCACTGTGGTCCAGTGTAAAGTGCATGCGCGCTGAGTGCGTGTGGTGAGATTGGCCTGCCCTCCCATAGGAATGCATGGGGGATATGTGTGTCCATGGTAATTCCTGGTATGAGGGCAGTGCAGGGTCGAGTTTAGTATGTGCGAACTCGTGAGAATAAATGCTGCGCAATGGTGTGCGCAGATTTATTATAACTTGTGTAGAAATGCCACTTCTAGAAGTTGGCATTTCTGTGTGCTCTGTGACTGCCTGCCTGATGTGAATTGCATGTCTGGCTTTGTGAGTGACAGGGGCTGGGAGGTGTGTGTGGCTCCAGGAGGGGCAGGGTGAGTCAGCGCAGGGCTGAATGGAGAGATCTCCATGTAGATGGGTGGGAGGAGTTGCACCTGGGACCTGAATAGGGCTGTGCCTTCCCTCTACAATGCTGGCTCCACCTCCTGTGGTGCGTCTGATGTCCCTAGCCCCCACCTGACAAAGGAGAGAGGAGCTGAGCAAAACAAAGTGCTCCAGAGCTCCCCTAAACCAGTTGTATCTGGTTCCCCAAACCCTGCACCTTTACACAAAGGAAAAGGGTGTATAAAAGAAGGGGCTGTGACCCCATGAAATTGTTCTTGTTCCTGGACTCGAATCTGCCAGGTGCGTGCTGCTGCTGGGGCCCAGGGGGGCTGCCATGAGGGCTTGCCTCCCTGGGGCCTCCCTTGCCCCTGGACCTTGAAGACCCTTTCTTGTGGGAACTTTTGTTTTATCTTTTACCTTAAAGGTTTTTTATCCTAGCGCCTGGTGAGTGCTTGCCTTCCTTGCCTGCAGAGCGCTTTATTTCACAGAAGAGGAGGTCTGGGGCTTCGCAGCACGGCGCTGCCTATTGCCTTGAGGGAATCCCCAGCGTAGGGATTCCCCCGAAATTGTTGGGAGACGAGCAGGTGCCCACCCCGCTTATGTGCCGTCCCGGTGGGTGCCCACCCTGCCGGTACCTTTATTCTAATGTGGGTGCCCACCCCGCTCATTTGCCGTCCCGGCGGGTGCCCACCCCGCCGGTATCTTTATTCTAATGCGGGAGCCAACCCCGCATTTCGCCACCGTGGCCCGAGCCGCTTTTGGAACTTTCCTCCGGGCCGCTACCAGCACGACCCGGAAGACAGGCATGGTTGCCTGGTTGAGGGTGGGACTTCCTGCTAGCGGCCGAAAGTCAGCGCGGGGCTCCCTTGAGCCGGGGAGAGCCCCGCACGCCTGGAGATAGGAGTCCCGGGTCCCAGGAGGGGGCCCGGGTGAAGAGAGTGATGTTGCCTCCCGAGTCCAGCCTGGAGACCGGACGAGTCCTGCGGCAGAGTCCCGGTGAGTTGGGACTCCCTGTTCTTGGTGCCCTTCGAGGCACAGTGCCATTTTCTCATTTTGGGCAGCCCTGTCTTGCAGCGGGCCACTCCAACGAGAGGGGCTTAGTTGTTTCGGAGCCTGCGTGGCTCCTACCATGGCGCATGAGTGTTCCCAGAGCCTAGATGGCTCCAACGTTTGGCCTAATTATTTTCAGAGCCCCGTGGGGCTCCAACGATGGCATATTGGTTGATTAGAGGGGCCCGTGCTCCCCTAGTCCTACAGCTGCCCCGCCTAATAGAGGGCATCTGCAACCTTTTGCATATAGATTCAAAGGGCCCCGGGAGAGCCCAGGCCGCAGTTTTAACTTTCCCAGCTGCCCAGCAAGTAGTGGGCAGCTGCAACGTTAGGCCTTTCTTCGGGGGCATTTCCTTGGTACGGGGTAGGAGGGAAATATACTCCTTTGCCCCAGATCTTCACAGCTGCGCAGCACTTAGTGCCAGCTGCAACGTTTAGGCCTGCGCAAGATTGCGCACCCTTGACTTTCGCTGCTTTGGCAGCGCACCCTGACTCTTGGGACATAGGGCATTTGAGCCCCCTTTCTGAGATGGCCAGATGGCCAGGGGGACTGTTAGATTTATAGGGCGCCAGGCCCTAATGTGATGTGGTGCTAGGAAATGTAATGTATGTAGTATGATTACGCACCCTGTGTTATACCTCTAAATGTGTTTTATGATTATGAGGTTGTTTGGCATATCATGGTTTATGCTAGTGAGATTATGTTTCACTGTGTGATTTACGCCCCTAATGTGAGTTATACTTAGGAGGTTAGGGTCTAAGAGTTTAGACTGATGAGGTTGGCGTACAATAGATTTGGCGCCTATGTGATACTGTGCATAATGTGGTTTATGTTACAGGCTGATGCTAAGTACAGTGATTACCAGTGTTTACTGGTTGTACGGTTATGATCTGTTTTACTTTTACTAAGTTCACTTTGTGATGGTTCTGACAGTGGTCCAAGTGGCCCTGTCATGTGTAAATAATTCCCTTGTAAATATGACCTAGGGCCAGGTGGCACCATGTATATTGTGTGAGTACTATTCTAATGTGTTATGAGAATACAAAGGCTATTTTTGATATAACCTTGTGTGGAGTTCTTTTTGTAGTGTGCCTGGTATGTTGTTGCTGTGCGCGTGCGCAAACGCTTTACACATTGCCTCCGGGATAAGCCTGACTGCTCGTGCCAAGCTACCAAGGGGGTGAGCAGGGGTTATCTTTGGCGTGTAACTCCCTCGCCCTGACTAGAGTGGTGGTCTCTGCCTGGCTTTGGCGCAAGCCTTAGCCAACCAGAGATCCCATTTCTAACATTCACCATTAGGATAGCTACCAAAGTAATACCTCCCAAGGTGTAGGGTCTCTTGAGTGGGTTCAGATCAAAAAGTCCTGAAGGACCAAAGGTGAAATGTTTTTCCTGTCAGACCTGGCTGTAAAGGCAGTGGTATTTTGTGAATGTGTGCAACATGCCCATGTCGCAGCCTGACAGATGTCAAGGAAAGGCATTCTGGGTGCCAACGCATTTGTGGCAGCTTTGGCAGAACAAGCCCTCAGTCCATCCTGGGGCTGCTTTTTGGCGAATGCGTTGCAGATCTTAATGCAAAGGACTATCCACAGAACAAAGTTCTTATCTGCACTGCATTAAATGTCTTAAACGCCTTAAAAATATGACCTTCCACGCAATGGTCTTTGGTGTGACCGATATGAAAGATTAAAGGCTCTATTTTGGTACAATCAATGGAGTCTCTCCTCTTTTGAGAGCTGAAAATGAGGCAAAAAACTTTGGGAGCTATATGGATTGCCCAATGTGAAAAGGTGTCATGACTTTCGGCAACAAGTCCACCCAGGTTTTCAGCAACACTGGGGTATAGGTGGTGTAGGGCAGTTCCACTGAAAGATCTTGGAGCTCACTTAAGCGACAAGCTGACAACAATAAAACATCCAACAGCTTAGTCTGTAATGGATCTGTGTTGCAGACTCCAAACCAGGCCACAAATTTGTCCCAGTGCCCCTCATAAATGGACTTTGTAGAGGGATGTCATGCAGCAAGGATAACATGCACAACCTCCGGGTTAGGTAGCTGTCCTGATGCCCCAGCCAACTCCAGAGGAGTAGAGTCTCTTGGCCGAAGACCCAAGACCCAACTCCACCATGCTTGTTGCAATATCACATGGCAGTGATGTTGTCCGTGAGAGCCTGTAACAGCTTCCCCTTGACAGACTGTAGGAAGGTATTCAACACCAAGTGAATGGCGTGCAACCCCACCACATTTCTGTGGATTTGGATTACTGCTGGAGACTAGAGTACTCTGACCTCCACCTTCCCCACATGACCTACACAACCCAGCAGCGAAGCATCCATCACATCTGTCAACTCTGGGTAGGGAAAGGATAGGGTTCTGCCACTGGTCCAATTGCAGTCGAGCAGCTGTAATGCAAACCTGCTGCAGTCCCCTCTGACACCTGGATGGAATCTGACAGGTTCCCCTGGTGTTGGGCCTATTGAGACTTCAGATTTCACTGTAGATCCTGTAAATACCACCTGCCATAGTTGATAAGCAAGATGCAGTGGGCCAACTGGCCAAGAAGCTTCAGAAACACTCTCACTGAGACCTAGGAATGAGACTGAAATATCGGGATCATAGCCTGAATATCCTGGACTCTTTCTGACATAGGAAAGGCCTGGAACTGCACCATATGCAAGATGAAGGGGAACTTCTTAGAAAGAGTCAGGACCAACTTTGGCAGGTTGATTGTGAACCCTAATGATGTCAGGAGGTTTGCAATCATCTGGATCTACTACTGACTGTGACAAGCCCGCCTTAAACAGCCTGTCATCAAGGTAGGAAAATACTAGTACTCCCAACCTCCAAAGTTTTACCGCAACCACCTCCATCAATTTTGTGGACACTCGAGTGGCGTAGAGTGAAGTGGCATACAGTGGAGGGGCGTACAGTGGAATACAATATATTAGAGTGGTGTACAGTAAAGCAGCATAAAGTGGAGTGGCACAGAGTAGAGTGCCTACAGTGCAGTTGCATACAGTAGAATAGTGTATCGTGGATTGGCATACAGTGTAGTGGTGTACAGTGGAGTGTATGAGAATAGAGTGGCATACAGTGGAATAGCATTGAATGGAGTGGTGTAGAGTGGAGTGGCATAGCGTGGAATGGAGTACAGTGGAGTGTTGTAGAGTGGAGTGGAGTGAGGTACAGTGTAGTGGAGTACAGTGGAATAGCGTAGAGTGGAGTGGCGTAGAATGGAATGGGATACACCGGAGGGGCATACATTGGAGTAGTGTACAATGGAGTGGGGTAGAGTGGAGTGGCGTAGAATGGAATGGGATACAATGGAGGGGCATACATTGTAGTAGTGTACAATGGAGTGGGGTAGAGTGGAGTGGCGTAGAGTGGAGTGGTGTAGAGTGGAATAGTGTACAGTGTAGTTCCATAAAGTAGTGTAGCATACAGTAGAGTGTTGTACAGTAGAATGAGGTACAGTGAAGTGGCAAACAGTGGAATAGCATAGACTGGAGTGGGATAGAGTTGAGTAGCTTACAGTGTAGTGGCATAGAATGGAGTGTTGTAGAGTAGAGTAGGATTGAGTATATTGCGGGAGACCATAGTGACGTACAGCGTAATAGCGTACTGTGGAGTGGGGTACAGTGGAGTGTTCTAGAGTGGAGTAGCATACAGTGGAATAGCAAAGAGTGTACCAGCATAGAGTGTAGTGGTGTAGAGTGGAGTGGCGTAGAGTGTAGTGTTATAAAGTAGAATAGAATACAGTGGAATGGTGTACAGTGGATCAATGTTGAGTGTTACTGGTGTACAGTGTAGTGGATTGGATTGGCATGTCGAGGTATAGCGTACTATAGAGTGGCACATAATGGAATGTTGTACAGTGAAATTGGGTAGAGTGTAGTAGTGTAGAGTGGACTGGTGTTGAGAGGATTGTTATAGAGTGGAGTGGCATATAGTGGAGTGGCGCCCACTGCAGGGGTGTAGACTGGAATGTGTGAGATTGAAGTGGCATACAGTATAACAGCATAGAGTAAAGTGGCGTACTTTGGAGTGGAATAGAGTAGAGTGGTGTACAGTGGAGTGTTGTAGAGTGGACTGGTGCAGAGTGGAGTGAGATACAATGTAGAGACGTTCAGTGGAACAGCGTAGAGTGGAGTGGCGTACACTGAAGTGGCATACAGTGAAATAGTGTACACTGGAGTGAGATAGAGTGGAGTAGCATAGAGAAGAGTGGTGTAGAGTAGAGTGGGGTACAGTGTAGTGGCATAGTGTGGAGTGTTGTAGAGTAGAATGTCATAGAGGTGAGTGTTGTAGAGTGGAGCAGGGTACAGTGTAGTGGGGTAGACTGTAGTGGCACACAGTGGAGAATCGTACAGTTGAGTGGTGTGTTGTGGAATAACGTTGACTGTTACTGGCATACAGTGTAGTGACATAGAATGGAGAGGCATATAGTGGAATAGCGTACAGTAGAGTGGCATAGAATGGAGCATCATGCAGTGGAATAAGGTACAATGTAGTACGGTAGATTGGATTGGCATAGAGTGTAGTGACATGCAATGGAGCACCTTAGAATGGAGTGATGTACAGTGTAATCACGTACAGTGGATTGTTGTAGAGTGGAGTGGTATATAGTGGCATGGCATACAGTGCAGTGGCGGAGCCTGGAGGTGGATAGAGTTGAGTGGCATTGGGAAGAGAGTGGCATAGAGCAGAGTGGTGTAGAGATGACTGGGGTAGAGTAGAGTGGCTTAGAGTGGAGTGACGTTAAGTGGAGTGGCATACAATGAAATCACATATATTAGAGTGGTGCAGAATGGGATGACCGAGTGGAATAGCTCAGAATGGAGTGGAGTGGAGTACACTGGAGTTGTGTAAAGTGGAACAGTGCAGAGTGTATTGGCATATAGTGTAGTAGTATACAGTGGAGTGTCATAGACTGGAGTGTCGTATAGGTTGAGCAGCATACAGTGGAATAGCATACAATGAAGTGGTGTACAGTGCAGTGGTGTTCACTGGAGTGTGTAAGAGTGGAGTGGCGTACAGTGAAATAGCATAGACTGGGGTACAGTGGAGTGGCATAGAGTGGAGTGGCATACAGTGGAGTGTTGTAGAGTGGACTGGTATAGAGTGTAGTGAGGTACAATGTTGTGACTTACACTGGAATAGCGTAGAGTGGAGGGGAATAGAGTGAGTGGCATAGAGGGGAGTGGTGTATGCTGGAGTGGCATACAGTGAAATAGCATACACTGGAGTGGGGTAGAGTGGAGTGGCATAGAGTGGAGAGGAGTAGAGTTTAATAGTGCAGAGTGGAGTCGTGTACAGTAGAATATCATAGATTACAGTGGTGTCGAGTGGAGTGAGGTACAGTGTAGTGATGTACGTTGGAATACCGTAGACTGGAGCGGCGAAGAGTGGAAGGGCATACAGTGCGGTGGCGTAAAGTGGAGTGCTGTTGAGCTGAATACATAAAGCGGAGTGTTGTTGAGTGGTGCGGGGTACAGTGTAGTGGGGTAGACTTTAGTGGCTTACAGTGTAATAGCATACTGTGGAGTGGCATAGAGTGGAGCGTTTTAGAGTGGAGTGGAATAGCAAAGAGTTTGGTGGCATTGAGTAGAGTGGCATCGAGTGGAATAGTGCACAGAGGGGAGTCGTGTAGACTGGAATAGCGTTGAGTGTTACTACTGTACAGTGTACAGTGTAGTGATGTATAGTGGAATGGCATATGGTGGAATGGCATAGAATGGCGTAGAGTGGAGTAGCCCTTAGGGCATGTATGTGCGCCACATGTGCACCCATGCTTATTTCAGGGGTGCAACAGGGTGTCCTTTTGACACTCTTGCAACCTTGAAATTGCATTCTCAATTTGCGATTCTCTCATTGCTAATCGCAAATTGAGAATGTCTTCCCATTCATTCCTATGGGCCTCTAGGCCCATAGGAATGAATGGGGAGGGTTTCCTTAATTGGGAATCGCACTTTGCAATTCGCAATTAAGGAATATGTAGGATTTGCGAATTTTTTTGCTAATCCTACATACATCTCGTTTTGCGATTCTCAAATAGCGATTCTCTAAAATTCGCTATTTGAGAATCGCAAAACCAAACTTTCATACATATGCCCCTTAGAGTGTAGTATGGTAGAATGAACTGGCGTAGAGTAGAGCGGTGTAGAGTGTAGTTCTATAGAATGGATTAATGTATAGTGTAGTATCACACAGTGGATTGTTGTAGAGTAGAGTGACGTACAGAGTGGTGTACAGTAGAGTGGTATATGTGCAGTGCCATACAAAGGAATAGCGTGCAGTGCAGCATTAAACACTGAAATAAGGGTACAGTGGAGTGGCACAGAGTGGAATAGCATAGAGTGTAGTGTTACAGAGCGGAGTTCTGCACAGTGGAATAGTGTAGTGTAGACTGGAAGTGTGCACAGTGTATTGGCATGCACTGGAGTTGCATACAATGGAGTGGCATAGAGTGTAATACCGAACAGTGTAGTGGCATAGGGTATAGTGGCATAGAGTGTAGTGGCAGTAGAGAGGAGTGGAGTAGAATGGATTAGTGTAGAGTAGAGTGGCGTATAGTGGAGTGAGGTTGTGTGGAGTGGCATAGAGCATAATAGCATAGAGTGGAGTAGCATAAAGTGGAGTGGAGTGGAGTGACATAGAGTGGAGTGGTGTACAGTGGAATGTGGTAATTGAAACAGATGCAACATGAAAGTGTGTTAATTGATGTAGATGTAATGTAGCTGGAAAATAGATTATTTGGGGTAAATGGTAACTTTTGGTAGTATGTGTGAACAGTGTAAGTAGTTTTAAAGTTATAATTTAAGAAATACTTATTTATATATTGTGCTGTGGTATACCCCATTATGTTAGTGGTATACAGCGGTACATGTGCATGATAAGAAAGTATGTGATTGGCTAACAGCTGTGTTTACCAAAGGTAAAAGGCAGCCATGTTGTTTTCAGCACATTTTGTCTGCATTCTGCATTCCGCTATGATCTGGGTTAGGGTCTTACATTTAGGTAACTAGTAGGTTTTATTGATGTTCCATAATTAAAGTGTTAATAGGTAGAGAAATGTATTTATAATTTGCTTTATATTTTCCTAGCAGTTTATGGAGAACTGCACATTTAAAAAAAAAAAATTTTTTAATTTGTGCAGTAATTTGTAGGTATTACCGCAGCCCCCTTTAGACTTTTTAATGAAGATTTAAATATGTAAAAACTGGAAAATGCACTGTAGTATGCAATAGTCGCAAAATATAGGGTACTACTGTGTATTTTAAATGTTTTTACATATTTACTACTTATTTTTATTTTTTGTTACTGTGGTACTGCCATGGTAGTACCGCAGTACTCCATATATTGTTTTTTAAATATATAGAAACTTTAAATATCTTTCCCTACCTGTTACCACTTTAATGAAGTGGCAATCGGTAGAGGAAAAATATCAAACTTAACACTTACCTACATCTGAGGGCAAAACGCAGTACACAAAACAACATGGCTGCCTTTAACTTTTGTAAATATATATATTCAACAAGGACACCCCTACATTACCTCGGGACAGGGGGACAACGTTTATATTCCAAACATACAGTCACGTGGGACTAATTTACATTAGGAAACCTCACCCAGACTTTAGAGGAATCCAAAAGCAGATTAGAAATGTAGTTCTGTTCCAACTGAATTGTACAAAGGAAAACAAATCTGGGTTTCTTTTACAACTGTATTACATCAATCCATGTGCATTGCAATATAATACAATGAAATATAAGTGAATAAAATGCAGACATCGCAGAGCTCATACAGTGATCATATTTACAACAAATAGCATACAAGACACTGTACAAACCCCAATAGTTGTGAGATAATTGTCAAAGCAAAATCAGAGGAGAAGAGTACAACTGAATTATCCGTCCCTTAACTCTTTTCATCATCCGCCAATATAGAAGGAAGAATAGGTCTGCAAAGTTGAGTGGAGATTTGTCAAATGAATGCCAATTTATTAATGGTGAAAAATCAAAATCTAAGTAATTCCTATCTCTGGTAAGCTCATGTGTGATGCTGCCTTCCTATGAGATAGATTACCTAGAATGTGTATAGATGCATACCATCAATGAGGGTGCATCCACACTGCTGCCATTAAGTGGTGCTCATTCATGAGTTACAAGGAACGTTCTAAAGTCTGAATATACAGCAACACATGGAAAGGCCTCCTGTTGATACTTTTAAATTATTAACTCTTTTTATGTTGAAATATAAGCTTCACTGCTTCAAGAACTATTAACATGAGAGAAATCTCATGTTTCGAACACCTAACAAACACCTAATAATTCCTCTACACCTTTGAGTTTGAATCCTTTCCACTTACTTATCTGGTGCTGCAACAAGTAGCCACGGAGAACCCCATTGGGCTTCTTGGGTGGTGCCCAGGTCAATGTTACTGAGTCTTCCTCAAAGCTGTGAATTTGTAGAAAACGTGGTTGATCCGGTACTGGAACAGAAGAGCGAACAGTTAGTCAAATACAATGGCCATTCTCTGATGATTAATGCACAGTATGTTCACAATAACAGTTAAATCTGCTTAAGTCATCACAGTTGCACACAGAATGGAAGGATGAAATATTGGAAGAAATGACAAGTAAACACCTGTGAGGTGTACCTAGAAAGCCCTGAAGTCAATTATTTAGACAAAGAAGTTCCCGTTCACCGAGTATTACCAGAATAATGATGGAGAGATCAGACAGCTAAACACTAGCAGTTTCAGAGAAGATGGCATTAAAGTAGAAAGTGGGGCTTCTGAAAAGAAAACATAACTGGTGAGATTAGTCAATGGACCAATGCCAGAAGCCTTTGACTGTGTAGAAAACAATGGTCTGGGCAGGGACGAAAGAATAAAGATGACACAACCAGTGTACACAACTGAAAACATAGAGTAAGGCGATGGAAGCTGGAAACTGTGCTCAGAATAAGAATTCAGAGAGTAGGTACAGCAGGGGAGGACACAAACCAAAGAGGAGAAGATTTGTTGAAAAGAACTATTAAGGTGAATGGTGGAGGGGTCTAAAGAAGAGATTTGACCATTGACCTGTCCTGAGGGTTACAGAATTCATGCTGCGCAGCTCCAATTTTGCGTTGATAATATTTGACATTTCTAAAAGGCTTCAACTCAATAAAGAGGATTTCCGCCTCTGTGTTTGGAAATATACAAAGTGAAAAAAAGTGTGGCAGAGTTAATGGGAGTCTGGAGAAGAAGAGATTTAGAAGGCAATGATTCTTCAGGGACAAAAGAATGTCTGGAGGAATAGAGGATGACTGGAAAGTTTGTGGTTGTTTGCTAGTCATGGCAGTGATCATGTTGTCCCCTGGACAAAATTCTGTAGATGACAGAAAACTTCAAGTGGGAATGCTATGTTGTCTTGTGGTTTGTGGCCTCCTGGCCTGCCTGGCTACGTTGGCATAGGCCTGGCTGCCATGATGTCTTTTGCGCACGTTACTCTGAGCCGTTGTTCTGTCGCCCTCTGCTCCTGCCAAGTTATTTTACAAGTGTCTGCATTTTCTGTTTCTCACCTTTTCTCCTGTTCCTTTTGGGCTCAGTCTGAACAACAGTTACAAGGTCGAATAACAAGTCCCTGGTCCTTGCTGTTATGGGCAGTCCCTCGCACCTAGACATAACACTATGTACAGCTGCCATGGGGAAATTGGTGGGCATTTATTATTGCGTTTTTCCCTCTTGAGAGGGACTCGAAGAAAACTTTTCCAGGGAGAAGAGCTGGGATTGTCTGCTGATGTAGTGCTTGCATCTAGAGACTGAGGTATGGGGGTTCGCTTGTCAAAGCCCAGAGGTCTTCTATTGTTATAATACAAAAGCTATTAACACGGGGAGGGTGGTAAGGTCATTCAGCCCTCTATCCACTGCTTTATGAAATGCTTTCCCGTTAGTATTCTATGGAGTTGTAACTATGCTGATTATATTATTCTTATGCATCATGCTGATAGTACTGTCACGTGTACTGTATCTTAGAGCACGTATGTTGAAATAAACATTTTAACCTATACTGTGTCTCTTCTCACGCCGGTTGTGAACAGGTATGAGTGAGTGACGAAAGGGTGTTCTTGCTACTGCGAGTCCTGAGAGAGAGAGATACCGTGTTCTGGGTTGTCTAATCATTGGTACATTGTTGCTAATGGGACGCTAAGGCTAGTTGGGTTGGGGTTTTAGGTGCTAAGGTTTATGTTTGGCTCACCACTATATTCCGAGGTCCTATTATCCTGTGCATAGCTCTGTGTGTGTGCAGAATCCCTACGACATGGCGCGACCAACGAGTGGGCTGCTTATCTGCGAGACGCTTGAGTAGTGCTTGTGCTTGTCCACAACAACCCTCACAGACGCTTCCGGAAGCGTGTGTGACGGTAATACCTCCTATATTGACGTTTTTGTAGGTTCTTTCAAGCTTGAAGTTATTAAAAGGTTTCTTATTTGAACCCTCAATTGTGCTGCCTACTGTTAGGTTGTCGAACAACCCCGATCGTAATGGCGGGTGTAAACATAGCGGCACATAGCCGCACAGCGCTCCGTGATCACTTAAGGGTGTATGGAGTGCCGGACATGGGAGTCGAACTAATCTTTGTGGTTCAAGCCGATCCGGCTTTCCACTTTGAAGTATTCTACTCTTGGGTCACCTTTCCAGCGGTGGATGCGAACGATAATCTGTTCCATGAATACGAACCCACCGTTGTTCCTGCTGCCTATAGACCTTATACTAATCTTGAAGTACCGCTCACGGCTTGGCAGCACCGTGTGTGGGTTGATGGCGCCCTCCCACAACCGGTAACAACGGTCCGTTTAGGCCCCTTGTTTATTGACGGGGCCACTTGGCCTGTTTTGGCCGGGTACACCCCACATCCGCGATTTATGCAAATACCAGTCGCTGACCTGCGCAATATGTATTCGGCTTTGTTGCGAGTGCATTGCGCTTTAGTGCAATATGTTACAGGCAACATCCAGGGGGCCCCACCTGGAGTTGCGGGCCATCCAGCTGCTGCAGGCGGAGTGACCATAAGTCCCGTCATGGTGAACTCAGTGATGGGCAAACGTCCACAAAATAAGGATGATTTTCCTTATTGGCTTGCAGAAAAATTTGACCAGTTGGAGGCAGTTTTTCCAAATACAACACCGGTGGATAAACATAGAATTCTTACAATTAGTTTGCCAAAAGACTTAATCCCCGAGTTGACAGCATGCAACAACTGGGGTAGGGTATTCGCAGCAGTTTATTCGAAGTGTTTCGGCACTCCTTCCATGACGGTTTTCCCTCTGTGATTAAAAAAGTACAGGATGAACATGGCCCTGAAGCGGCTGTGGAATTAGGGATGAGACTGGTGGGAGTGTTCGAAGTAGTAGCTGAGCTGATCCTTGCGAATGTCAAGGGCGATGCAGTGAACTTTCAAGTAGCTAATGCTTTGGCTTTAGTCCCAGAATTGGACAAGCCGCGCGAATTACCGAAAATTATAACCCAGGCTTATAAAACTATTGGCCGAAATAGCCTGGGCAATAAGCCTTTTGCAAAACAGCAAACACAACAACAACAACCTAAAACTCAATCTGAAAAAGACGAAAAACCAGTTTTTACTAAAAAGAGCTGGAGGTTGAAAAAACAGGGTAAGCAACAGAAGAAGCCGGGGTCACGAGGCGCATCCCCTGCTTCTGTCTCTTCTGAACGCACATATGATTTGCGCGATAGAGCGAGAATTAAATCTCCGGATAGGTTTCAGATCCCTGATACGCGTTCTCCTCGTTCTTCACAGGCACAGACAATGTCACAAGCCAGTGGAGGGGATCGCCAGGATAGAGGAAGGGGTCGAGAGGCTCCCCAGGGACGAGATCAACCTCAACAACAAGTCAGAGGGAAAGCAGAAGACTTTCAACGTTCTCGCCCACAATTTCAGAAGAAGAAAGTTGCCGCTGTAACAGCGAAATATGCCACAGACGGTGAGAACGAGACTCCTGAATTGGACGTGGGCAGTAACCCTCCTAGACAGCGCCGCGGAAGTTACCATAGAGCGGGAGGCGCTACGTCCTCATATGGAGGCGATAGCAACTTAAACATTCATTACTGTTGAAACAGCAGACACCAGAGTGGCACCCCCTGACAGACTATTTAATATTGTCATCCAAATTGAAGGTAATATACAGCGTGTTATAAAAGGGATATTTTGGGAAAATCTGACCTCTTCATACGACATTTTGTTAGCTGAGCCGGACTGGCCACCCCCATTCGTACTTGCTGCGCGTAAAGGGGAGGAGGCAATCCTTCCGAGCTTTTCTCGACATGTCCCAAAGGACAAAGCGGAAGCTCTTGCAGCTGAGTGGGCTGTGTCCCTGGCTCCTGCGTTATACCGTAACCACGTGGGTTGGGATGAAGATTCTCCCCCCCATGAGATACCTTTACGGTCCCTACCACAGCCACAACCCCAATATCCCATTAAACGTGAAGCCAAAGGCCCCGTTTCTGAAATTCTGACGCAGTTAGAATATCAGGGAGTAATAGAAACATGCGTATCACCCATGAATAATCCCCTTTTCGCGGTTTCTAAACCCGATGGATCGTACCGCCTAGTATTGGATTACCGGCATTTGAACTCTCATTGTCGGACCTTTGCGGTGCAAAATACACACAGTTCTGCGCTTGTAGACAGTCTTGTTCGTAAAAAATATAAAACGACACTTGACCTATCCAATGGATTTTACACGCACAACTTAGCCACGGAGTGTAGCCAATGGAGTGCTTTTACCTCCGGTGGTAAACAGTTCAAATTAAGGCGACTCCCTATGGGCTACAAAAACAGTCCAGGGGTGTTCGCTGACCGTGTTGTCTCTTTGTTAGACGGCATAGACCCAGATGCATGTTCGTACGTCGATGATATTTACCTGACAGACGACGAGTTATACCCGCATCTTTCCAGAGTGGACCGCATTATTTTAGAGTTTGCGGTATTAGGTTATAAGTTTAACTTTGCCAAATCACACATTGCTGAATTAACAGTTTTGTTTTTGGGCTACGAGCTCAACAATGAAGGTAAGGGCTTAGCCCCCACTTTTGGAAAAATGTGCACTTTTGTGCCCTCCTACTACTCTGAAAAAACTTCAGTCTTTGCTGGGTTTCTTGAACTTCGGGCGTACTTATATTCCCGAATACGCCCAGCGTATCAAGCCATTGTATGCCTTGATACAACCAAACTTTTCGAAGTCTTGTTGGCTTCCGGAGCATTCCTCCATTCTGCAGTCTTTGCAGACAGACCTTCTTGAGTCTAGGTACCTGTTGACGCGTGATAACCACACAAACCTGGTGATTAGAATAATTCCGGGGGCAGTGGGTTTCACGTATTTAACCTTTAACGAGGGTGACACAGTACCAATCGCATACAAGTCACATCTGTACACGTCCGCAGAACTGCGCTTTTCATCTGTGGAGAAAGTTCTGACTGCAGTGCAAATGGCGATTCTGAAGGAGCGCGCACTGGCACAGGGAAAGCGCATTCTAGTGGTAACACCCTATCCTGCTCTAGAAGCAGTGACAAAGGCAAGTGTACCGAATTCTAAAGCTTTGCATCCCCGTTGGATACAATGGGCAACTTCTTTGACGTCTCCGGATGTCACATTCATTTTCGATGCTTCTCTACAGACACAGGAGTTTTTACAATATGAATTCGTTCATCCTCCTCCTCTATCTTTACTGCCGCTTGAGGATTACGACTGTGTGATCTACACCGATGGTTCGGCACAACCGGCCACGGGGTCCAAGCATGCTTATACAGCCGCATGTGCTATAGTTGCAGGTACCTTTGTGAACGGGGAGTTCAAGTCCACTGTAGTGCATACTCAAACACTCGGGGACAGTACTGCGCAATTGGCCGAGCTGCGCGCATTGGTGCTTGCGCTTGAATTCGTAAATCCTGATGTGACCACACTTATTGTATGCGATTCTTATTACTGTGTACAATCATACAATGACAATCTATTCTTTTGGTCACAAAATTACTATAGAGACGCTAAAGGTAGCACAATCAAGCATAAGATGCTTTGGGTTCGGGTGGCAGAATTGAGACAATGTTTGCCACTCACACAGGTGGTTCACACCCTAGGCCATCAGCGGGTGGGCGCACACGCTGTTGGTAACGGTCTGGCAGACGAAGCAGCCAGATCAGCAGTAGTCATGTGTTCAGTAGCAGCAGTTACCAGATCCATGTCAAAAATTGACACCGATATTTTGGCCGCTATTGCTGCGACAAAGGAAGGTGCTAATTACCCTAGGGGTTTTCCTTGCAAATATTCTTATCAGTTAGGTCCCGAACAGGCTCCTTATGTAACAATACCAAACGTTGGTGATCGGCTGATACCTAATGCGGATCGCAGACTTTCCTTGATAACAGCAGCACACGAAGGCATGGCTTCGGCTCATGCTGGAGTGTCTGCGACCGTTTTCATCTTGCAGCAGCGGTACTGGTGGCGTGGTTTATATAAAGACACCCGTACTTATGTGCTTTCTTGTGACGTGTGTCAACAGATTAAGCCTTCTACGGTTACACGACCACCACAAACCTCGCTCTACATTTCGAACAGACCCTTTGGGTGTGTTTACTTGGATCACTGCGGTCCATTTTCTTCAGACACTGCCTATAAATATATCTTAGTTGCAGTAGACTCGTGCACACGTTTCATCTGGGTCTGGCCACAACGGAGTGCTGACGCTCGAAATGTCATCAGGGATTTGCGTATCTTTGTGGGAATCTTCGCATGCAGTACCTTCCATTCTGACCAAGGTCCGGCGTTTGCCTCTAAGGTGTACAAGGACGCAATGGGTTCACTGGGGGTACGGGTGAAGTTTTCGTCTCCATATAGACCTGAGGGTAATTCAATTGTGGAGCGAATGAACCGTGATTTAAAGTAATCCTTGACAGCTAGGGTCTTAGGTACTGGCAGGAACTGGCTGGCCCACTTGTATACCATACAACGTGCACTTAATAATCTCCCTAGAAGATCTCTGGGTGGGCGGACCCCATACGAAATGCTCTTTGGCATAAGAATGTTTGTGCCTGACCTTGATGGTCTAGACATGGCGGCGCAACCCGCCAAGTTTGATGTAGATAACCATTCTACTATGTTACAGGACTTACAAGAAGCCCGAGACAAACTTGCAAACGCACATTTACCTTCAACCACAGATACTGCCCTGCAGATTCCGGTTTCCGGCTGGCTTCCGAAGATTGGAGACCTGGTTCGAGAGAAGGTGGAGAACAAGAAAGAATTCGGCCCCTCTTATCGTGTACCGGTTCCAGTCCTGGGTTTGAAGGGAACACGTACAGTCATCTTACCACCGCTTCCTGGTCGTAAGGAGAACAGATACATCTCAGTGGAAAATGTCAAGCTACAACAACTGGCCGATCCTAAATAGTGTTACACCAGCGGTCTCTTGTCCTGCAATTTACCGGACTTGTGTTCGAGGCCCTCCTGCCCTAACGGTCACTGATGTTACAATTGAGATGATTGATTTGCCTGAAAGTATACTCGAACCTCCAGTTACCCCCTGCATGGACAAGGACGAGTATACCTATCCCGAAACAGAATCGGTGGCTCACTTACCAACAACGCCACTGAGCCCGACACGTTATTCCTTTGACTCGGATTCCACCACGTCCATTGTCCCGTCCAAGTTCAGTACTTTTGTATCCTGGTTTAGAGACAATTTTTTGATTCCCCCTTGGACGTACATTTGGTTGGTACTTTTCTTGATCTTTTTGTTCATGTCCATTGGCTTTGTCACAGTATTTTTTCTACTGATCAATGGTCACTATTTGCCTGAACGCTCTGCTGTAAACAGTGTTGCTGGAACTTTGGCTCCACATTCCTCATCTCACATCATGAAGCGTGACCACACATTGGTGAACATTTCAGCTTTTCCAGTTGCTGATGGCATCGTATGGGATGCGGTAAATTTTCAAATTCATGGACCAACAGAAGTTATTAATGTACCGAATGTCCTTCGAGTTTCCATGGGTGATGTAGTAAAAAGTAATATTCATTCTGATGATTGGGATGTGCATGCAGTTGAAGCATTGTTTGCTGATTTGAAATATTATGCTTCATTTAATGCTGAGGATATGTACATGAATTCTGCGAATTATGCCGATTTATACTGTTACCAGCATTGGGGCAACCATTTTGTCCATAAACCGAGTGCACTACGTAGCCCTGTGACCTACACTCAATGGGAACATTGCCCAAACCCTTTATCGGGTAGCTCCTGGACTCTTCGAAATAAATTTACTTATTTCACTGATTTTAATAGATCGAACCCTGGGTCCTATTATTTTAAATTACCTGCCCCTTTCACACAAAAATTCATGTTGACCCACACTAAATTGCTTTATTCGAGTTCCTTTTTAAAGGCCTTGGCTGTGGGTGGTTATGAATACTGGACGGAAACGGTGGATTTGAAGTCAATCTGGGGCTCCAAGCCTTGGCAGGTGCAAGGCTCCGAGGCCTTGCACCGTGCCTGCCTAATCCCAGCCCAAATGGTGTTTTTGAATGCTTCGATCTATCAAACTACGTGTTGGGGTCTGGCTACCACAAAACAAATGAATGCACCATCAATTCCATCCCTGTCTTCCACTCTAAACCACAGCTCGCACTTTAATATGTCCCTTTTGACTTTACAGGTGTTGTTTCAGAACAATTCGTTTAATATTTCTACGCTTGTTCAGTCACCTTGATTGTCTTGGCCCATATCATCTAACGAGTGCCAACTGCGTTTTCATGACACAGTTTCTGGCTATACTCAGGACAAGCCCGATCCTAGGTTTTCTAAAACCCGTACTGTCACCACCTATTCTGTTGGTAAATTATGTAAACAATGGTTGCAACATTCTTCCCTAGACTCTGTTAAACATTTGTCCCTCCTTTCAGGCAATATTGATCTGTCCGACTTTATATTGGGACCTCGTGGTCCAAGACCGAAGAGGTTCATTTATGAAGCTTACAATGAACTCTGGAAGTTATCGCAAATGGAGGCTGCTTCCCGTTTACGGGAAATAGACCAAGCAAATCTGGAAAAAGTGCTTGCTGTTGTTGACAATAGTATTAATACCCTGTCTTTCCGCATTTACATGTTGGAGAATATTGTGTCCTCTGTTGTTGATATTGTACACGATGATGTTTCTGTGTTGTATCATGGTCAAAATCAGTTACGTTCAGTTATGCAATTTGCGTGGACTTTGCAAACACTTAAGTTGGGTAAGGTTCCTTGGCACTTTTTGAACACCACTGCCTTATTTCTGCCTTTTAATTTAACTGACAAACAGCAGTTCATGTCCATGAAAGATGCAGTTTACACTCTGTTACATATCGAGAAAGTGGAGCCCTTACCATTCTCTGTAGCGGAAATAGATTCCGCTGTGTGGCTAGTTCATGGGGTTATCGCATTGCCTTTTTCCTTGTTTGAATTTAGTTCATGCATGAAACATTATCCTGTGGGCCGTTTCCAGCCTTTGGGTAGTGCCTTCCTGCATGAACTCTGGTCCCTCCCTTTTATGTATAAATGCCTTAGAGAAGACAAGGAAGTTTTTCTCACGGGGGAGTCATGCGATTCTACAGTGGGTCATTCCCTTGTTTGTAAACATATTAAATTGCACGGAGCTTGTAACGTTTCCGCTCCGAATCTGGCTTGTGTGTTGAAGGGCATTCCTGCTCCTACTATTTCTCCTACCTTTACTTTGCTTAGTAATGGTAGCTATTTGCTTTTAAATAACGACTATTGCTGTGGCATGCAGGCCGGCATCCCTTATATTGTTACTGTATCGCACAGAGTTGCAAGAATGTGCTTTTTCCTCCCCCTCACGACGTGGTAGATAATTCTATTTGGCCTTCCATTCCTACAATGGAGGCGGATTTCAATAAACTGAGCAGAATAAAGGCGCTATTATTGAACGAGGAGGTTATGCTCACTTCCGCCCGGGAGACATTTGTTCTCCAGGTGGCAAGTACCCACAGTGAAATACAGGCCCTTTTGAACACTAACCTCCCACAACATTTCGGTGAATTAATTCACCGTATTTTTAACGCATCTAACACCGAAGGTCTAGTGCATTTTTTTGAGGTGGTGGGGCCCGGCCTAGTGTCCTCCTTCCAAACTATTTTTGGTGTGATACCGGCGTTTATTCACTCTATTTTTTCCAGTGTCTTTGGTGGCTTTCCATTAATCCTTGCTTTGGCGGCTGGTATACTGCTGTTGATCTGCTTCCTTCGCAATGGCTGCTCCCCAATGGGCCCTTCTCGACCCCGGACGCCTACTGCTACTCCGTGAGCGCATTTTATCTGGTTTCGGAGTTCTGCCGTTGGCGACACTGAGTGTGTCCTATACCCTCTCTTTTCGCTTTGCGTGTTTCACTTGCGTGCAACCTGTGATGTCTTGCATTCGCTGCCCTTTCAACTGGGCCATGGATTATTGCCTCTCCAATACGTCGTTGTCTGTTCCGGATTTCGTTCGGTTGATGGGTCCCTTAGAGGCCCATGAACGGGACTGTTCCGTTGCAGGCTGCATGACGCGTGCGGCTGCACTGGGGATTTTGGCACAATGGGATATCTGTGCGGCTGCTCAGAATCTCCTACAACAAAGCTATATTGAATATCACGCAAGCTGTCCCGCATTGCTTTTGGATGCTCCGTCCTCTGAGGAGCATTCCTGCAGCTTTGACCTGTTGGACTGGATGGCGTCTATGTTTTTTGACGATTCCAATGATGTCCTCTTGGACGGTATAGCATATTTCTGCACTTCCACGTTTTTGGATTAATTTGCCGTTCACTGTCCGTGGACTGCCTCGCTAACTGTCTACTTGCTGCCTTGCCGCGTTCCACTCCTTCCACTGGAGACGCCTCTGTTCTGCTCAGGTGTTTTGAACTCTGTCTTCGTCCTTAGTCTTGGCCGATGGACTGTCCAGGGGAGGGTGTCTTGTGGTTTGTGGCCTCCTGGCCTGCCTGGCTACGTTGGCATAGGCCTGGCTGCCATGATGTCTTTTGCGCACGTTACTCTGAGCCGTTGTTCTGTCGCCCTCTGCTCCTGCCAAGTTATTTTACAACTGTCTGCATTTTCTGTTTCTCACCTTTTCTCCTGTTCCTTTTGGGCTCAGTCTGAACAACAGTTACAAGGTCGAATAACAAGTCCCTGGTCCTTGCTGTTATGGGCAGTCCCTCGCACCTAGACATAACACTATGTACAGCTGCCATGGGGAAATTGGTGGGCATTTATTATTGCGTTTTTCCCTCTTGAGAGGGACTCGAAGAAAACCTTTCCAGGGAGAAGAGCTGGGATTGTCTGCTGATGTAGTGCTTGCATCTAGAGACTGAGGTATGGGGGTTCGCTTGTCAAAGCCCAGAGGTTTTCTATTGTTATAATACAAAAGCTATTAACACGGGGAGGGTGGTAAGGTCATTCAGCCCTCTATCCACTGCTTTATGAAATGCTTTCCCCGTTAGTATTCTATGGAGTTGTAACTATGCTGATTATATTATTCGTATGCATCATGCTGATAGTACTGTCACGTGTACTGTATCTTAGAGCACGTATGTTGAAATAAACATTTTAACCTATACTGTGTCTCTTCTTACGCCGGTTGTGGACAGGTATGAGTGAGTGACGAAAGGGTGTTCTTGCTACTGCGAGTCCTGAGAGAGAGAGATACCGTGTTCTGGGTTGTCTAATCATTGGTACATTGTTGCTAATGGGACGCTAAGGCTAGTTGGGTTGGGGTTTTAGGTGCTAAGGTTTATGTTTGGCTCACCACTATATTCCGAGGTCCTATTATCCTGTGCATAGCTCTGTGTGTGTGCAGAATCCCTACGACAATGTGACAAAGATGCTGAAGGCGATGTACCTCTTGGGTGGAGTTTTCAAGGTGTTGTTACAGTGGAAATGATTTATAATGGGACTGGATGCTGTAGGTGGCAAAGTGCTTGTGATATGTCTCATTAAATAAACAACTAAACAACTGAAGGGGCCATGGAAGTACTGTGATTCAGGTGGAAATGTATCTGAGGTTGCACTATTCTTGAGGTAATGCATTCTGAAAAGTAAATTCTCATTCTTTTTCTATTACCTCCTTCAGGAGTCTGAAATGTAAGCACTGGACTCGCAGGCCCTTCTCCTCTTGTGTTAAAAGCAGTCACACATAACTGGTAATCACTGAATGGCTCAAGGCCAGGAACCATTCCGGAGTCTCTTTCCCCTGCAAACGTCAGGGAGCGCTTCTCTGGGTGATGCTTTTTCCCATCTAGCAGGTTTCGCACTTTCCACCAGTTTACCTGAAAAGCAGAGTATTAATATGTTTATATAGAGCCAATTGGAGGAGCACCATGTCCCCATCTCAGCAAATGAAAAGAAATTAGCTTCAAAGCAAGTCACAGCTGTTCACCACATATAAAACAGGCTCGATCTGTGGGACCCAAAAAGCAGACACAGCCTCTGTAGTTCAGATTCAGCAATATGCCTTAAAGATGATATATTGTAGAACTAAAAAGTCATAACATTTGAGAACTAGAATCAATCAATCTGAAAACTCTGGAATAGTCTGAATATGTGTATTCCGGTGCCTGTGTAACTTACTTGAACATGTATAGAGTTAAGCAAATCAGTAACCGCATGCACACATCATAAGACTTGCAGCTAACGGACACATTCAGTCTTTGTAATTCTGGGTCTTGTCATTAGCTTTTCAGTTGGAAAATATCTTTGGCATTTAGTAGCTGTTAATAATTTAGGAGCTTGCATATTTTCAGGGTAACTGTCTCAATCTGTGGTAATCATGGTATAAGATTATTGGTGATTCAATGACTCATACTGAGAATTATAGCCATCCTCAGGGTCCGTGAGATTCAGAAACAGTTAGGGTCTGTGAAATTGAGCTTCTGGTGGTCTGTGAAATTTAGAAGGTTAGTCACTGTTACAGTTTATGGATGTATACAAAGGTCTGGTGCTGGGATCATGGGATACTCCAGTGTGTGATTCACATGCCATCACAGCCTGCATGATTTGGGTGCTCACAGTGTATGAGATTCAGATGCATAACAAGGCTTTGGTAGTTTGGTACAAACTTTGTGCCTGATTACAATCTCTTTGGACTGGTTACTCCATCACAACAATGACGGATATCCTGTCCATTGAAATCGAAATCCCATTATATCGTATGGGATTTAGATTTCGGCGGACGGGATATCCGTTACCATTGTGACGGAGTGACCCATTTGCTAAGATCGTAATCAGGCCCTTTGTCACCATTTGTACGTTTAGGCGTTTATAACAGTTTGGGTGAATCATGTGCTGTTCCAGGATGTGTGATTCTCGTATTATCTAAGTCTCTGGCATTCCGGTACAATCGTTATCTGTAATATTCAAGTGTTCTCAAAGTCTGAAGCATTCATGCACTGCCTTTCAGACTCAAATTAAGATATTACGACAGGCAGAAGCTCTGCAATAGTGTCACTCTGTGACAAAGCAGTAGCTGCCTCACATTGCAGTGAAGGCACTGTTAGTCTTTAGAGTCAGCTATGGACAGACGGCCAAGACCGAGGCATAACACATTTTGGCTGTGCGTCTATTTTCAATCTCTCTCCGGTTTCCTGTCTTAAATCTCTAGGGCAGATTGCAAGTTAACAGCAGTGATACCTGTAATGCTGAGAATAATTCAATTTTTAGAGCATTGAGTTAAAATTGATTGCAGAAGACTAACAATACCGATGTAATCCGAAACACGTGTTATGATGAAGCTTTGAAGAGTAGACATAAACCAGGATGCCTTGTCTAACACAAACAGCTCTGAATTTGGACTACGATTTGCAAATTCAAGCGCCACCTGTCTAGAAAAATTCTGTGTGTGTCCTTTAGCAACACAAACATCTTAAAGGAACAGGATGTTTACAGACCTATTTGCAAAATGTCCTAAAGAACTCAAGCCTACTTTAATTGCTCAACTATAGATTTCCTAGAGATTTTATGGTAATTTCCCCTCTTATCCCTTCCCGGACCTTCCTCTCTGGACTTTTAAAAGAATCTTATAAAACTGTTGGTAGGGTTCCTGTGCTAAATTTGCTGAACTGAATTATTCCATCTAGATATACTAACCTTCATAGTGGGAGAGGTGTGGTGGAGCGGTCAGGGCAGCTGACTCTGGACCGCAGGGCTCAGGGTTCAATTTCTGGCTCCGGAGACAGCTCAGCACCATGTGACTCTGGGCAATAGCTCACTTAAACTCCCCAACAGCACCCAGCATCTTGAGACCCTTAGGGGTGAGTAGTTTGTGCTTTACAAATACCAGATTTAGATTGATTTTCATAGTATATCATACAAGTATGCCAACCACCAAGGGCATTTGCACATTTTTATACTTCCTTCCTTACAACTGTTTGGAAATCATCCTTCCCCAACCCAGATGTGAAGTCCTAACCCTTTGTGGAATGATTTGTGAAGAGAAACTCCCATACCTTGTATCCTCCGAGGTGACCCCGCACTCGGTCTTGGTGAATTCCTGCCCAGGTCACTTTAATGAGTGTGCTGTTCAGAACCTGCACGGCCACATTGGTGGGTGCAGCATCAGGAGCTGTGAAGACATAAGTAATACTGTGAGGCTATAGAGGAGGAAGCAACAACTGTGGGTGTAGTATGCTGGATGTAGAAAAGGCAACAAAGCTTGGTTACATATTAGCAAAAGACCTTGTGCCTGATTCAGAGTTTGGCGGATGGAATACTCTGTCACAAACATGGGGGAAATCCCTTCTGCCGCGTCACAAGTGCCATATGCATTTGCAAGGAGCTTATACATAAACACTGAAATTAAAGCAGCTTAAGGAAACAATGACGACTCAGAAACAGTCTTTTCATAAAGCGGTGTGTAAAGAAAAGAGTACATTTTCTGAGAAAATATCTGTGAATACAAAACCTTGAGGTACTTCGGTGTCGCACCAGCACACTCAGTTAGCTACAAAACATTACAGCTCAGCTGAGAGTAAGTAAACAAATGCAACAAGAAAGAAGAGATAACAGCAATGGTCAGCATCAGGATCAAACCATCCATCATAGAACACATCACCCAACTAGTACTGTTATGTCCCGTATAGAGGCCCTAATGTAGACACGTTCGTACATGCCCTAAAATGGACGTATTCATATTTGCCCTAATATGGTCATATTCGTACTTGCCCTATTATGGTCATAGCCGCATATGCCCAATTATGGTCATAACTGTACATGTCCTATTATAGTCATGATTCCTTATATAGGCATGATCTTTCCCCTACATTGGTCTTTGCTAGTACACAACGTGCTCTGAGGGCTGAACGTTATCTATCCTGTGGTTTTGAATACAGCAGGGTGTTTCCCAAACACAGGCCCACACTGTACTCATCAATTATGCATGGATCTCTAGGAATACACCACCTGCATAATATGTATGTACAAAGTTCACCCCTGACGTCTTCCTCATGTCTTACGACAGACCAATACAATCCATACTGAGGACCGAGACTCTTTATGGTATAAATACACCACATCTTGCCCCGGTAAGACAGAGGGAACCGAGACTTCCATGCTGACACACTGACCAGAGACGCTGAGGCTCCTGCATGCAGTCGCTCCAGCTGACAGCGGTCTTACACAGCCCTTGCGGGGTGTCCAACTCGAGACCAGGACAGGGTGCCACACTCTCTCTATTCAGGTATGGGGGTTCGACTAAATCCTAGAGGGATTCTTGGCTCTTAGGCTTTAGACCTACACATATGCTAGGTACTCTCAGGTACATCTAATTAGGCATCGTAGAAGTACGCGCACTTGCATAATGCTTTTATATTCATGTATGTATTCATGATTATTGCAATATGGTAGAACTGTTCTATCCCTTCGCTTTTATCGTACTGCTGATAATATATCTCTGCTATTGTCTGCTGATTACTGCAGCACATATATTTTACACTAGAATAACAACTGTTCAATAAATACTTATTGAAACGCCCGACTGATTATTCTGTGTAACTCTCTGAGACAAACCGAATAAGTAAGCACGAGTGACTGAGCGAAAGGTAGTACATTGTTTCCACGATTCTGAGGAATTTGGGTTGTCATGATCTAAGGTTGCCAGAAACTAATCTCTCCCCGAGTGGAGGAGATTCTAGTGGCACTGTGAGCTAGCTAATGCAAACCAGGCTAACATACGCAGTGGGGGTGCTCAGAGTTAGTCTGCCACCAAGCCCACAGTATATGTTATCTAAACGCGCAGGTCCTGCAGGGGTACTATAGGAACTACATGACAGTACCCTGCATCAAGAGCAAACTATGCAATATGGAACATGACATCCTTACTGAGTCCAATGTCAAAAGCAACCATGCAACAAGGAAAAGGTCACTGTTCCATACCTTAAATCAAGAGAATGTCATGCTGCATGAATCACAACTTCCTAGCAGTGCTCAACATCAGACACAGGTCGGGTAAGCAACAAGAAGTAAGACTTTATTCCAGCACCTAGAACTAGGAGTAACGCATACATCATATAAAAACACTTATTTTGAATGCCCACGATCAGAAGCGAGGCATGTGATATGGAAGAAAGCTAAGTCTGTACCCTGAGTCAGCAACATGTAATGCATTACAAAAGCATCTTAGAAGTGCAAGCAAGGATGAGGAGCAGGGAAAGCAACATACAAGACAACCAGAAAGTAGCATGAAGAGTAACTCATCCAAAATTCAACTCAAACTTCAACAAATACACTGATCTGCAAAATAGAAGAAGATATCTATACACATACTGGATCTGGAGCAAGCAATGCTCAGAGGAGCTCAGAGGAACAAGACATCCTGGAATTGGCTAACATCTGAAGCAAACAATGCAATATTGCCCAAAATACAATGCCAGGGTCAAGTATTAGAAGCAACACACTTAGAACAACAGAGTGCTGATTCAGGACATTTTTGAAAAAATCTCAACCACTTTTAGCTATTTTCAGTCACCCTCTGTGCCATTATTTTGTTTCCACTCACTGTGTTTTTTCTGGCAGATGCCCGGTTACCTAATTCTTGAATTGAAGCTGTTAGACATGGCATCCTTGGTGTGGTTTCCCCTGACTTTTTGCCTTCCGACCTGTTTTGCTGACTTCATTTTTGCTGGCTTTAGGGTTCTGGGCACTTTACCACTGCTACCCAGTGCTAAAGTGCATATGCTTTGTACTCAAAACATGGTAACATTGCCTAATACACAGCTGCCATATTTAATTTACTTATATGTTCTTAGTAAAGGGCACAATATGTGTTCAGGGCTGTAAATTAAATGCTACTAGTGGGCCTGCAGCACTGATTGTGCCACCCACTTCAGTAGCACTTTAAACATGTCTCAGGCCTGCCACTGCACAGCCTTTGTGTGCAGTTTTGAACTGCCATTTCAACCTGGCAAGTTAACCTACTTGCCAGACTGAAACCTCCCTTTTTATTACATGTAAGTCACCCCTAAGGTAGGCCCTACGCAGCCCTATTGGCAGGGTGCAGTGCAGGAAATGTACCTCTGAATTTCTAGGACTATCTCTCCCATGGGTTGCTTTAAAACATCTTTTAAGTCTAACTTCAAATTGGTAAAATATAGAAATTTGGAGTTTGGTGTCTCTGGGCTCACAATTAAAAATCACAATTGATGGTGAAGTCAGATTTTAAGTTGTAAGTCTGAAAATGCCACTTTTAGAAAGTTTATATGTCAAAATGGGCAACCCAATATATCCTTGTGGGCTTGGGTAGATAATTATTGGGTAATGTTGCCAAAAAGGGATATATTTAAAGGTGTGTTTAAGTAAAATAAACAAATACTTCTTAGACGCCTATTCATGACATCCACAATCAATGAAAGGCACAATGGTCTATGTAAGTTCAAAAAATAAAGAATAAATCAATACAACCGGGTTATTCCCTAAAAGAATTATATTGTATTCAAAGAAATGAAGATTACATAAGGGGTTCCAAATTAAGGAGGTACTTCAAAGGTATTGAAAACAGGACTAATAAGTTCTTGGCATTGAAATTTCACTAGTCATCAATACACAAAAGCCAATTTCCCACAAGTCAACAGAATGGAGACTTCAGAAACATCTTGTCCTGATGACAGTCTCGTATATTCATTTCAGCAGAGACTGAAACGTCAACGCCCTCACCCATTTTCCTTTTAGTCTTTGTTAAGACTTAACCTGGGACACTTTGTTCCTTTGCTTAGAACAGTCTCCATTCCATTGACATGTGGGAAATGGGCTTTTGTGTATTGATTACTAGTGAAATTTTGATGACAAGAACTTATTAGTCCTGTTATCATACCGTTGAAGTACCTCCTTACTTTGGAACCCCTTATGCAATCTTAATTTCTTTGAATACAATATAATTCAATTAAGGAATACATTCAGTTGTACTGATTTATTCTTTATTTTTTAACTTACATAGACCATTGTCCCTTTCATTGATTGTGGATGTCATGAATAGATCTATAGGAAGTATTTGTTAATTTTACTTAAAAGACCTTTTAATATATCACTTGTTGGCAACATTACCCGATACTTTTAGAATGTTTACATTTTCTTACTTAGCCATTCCGTGTCTCTGCCTGTCTCTGAATACACGTCTGGGTTAGGTGACAGCTGGGCTTTGTGCATTCCCTCTAGACAGTTACACACAAAGGGAGCTGGGGTGTGACATTTGTATCCTGATGGCCAATCACCTGGCTGATGGGCCTTCCTGAGCTAGATTGGGAGGGAGGAGCTGACACTTGCACCTAAATAGGGATGTGCCTGTTCCCACACAAAATGTTGCATACTCCCCTGTAGTGAGTCTGGAGCCAGGGCAAGAATGGCAGAGAACTTGTGTTTTTCAAAAGCCTCTTTGTCGTCTCTCCCACTTCAAAGGCACAACTGGATATAAGTACTGGTTCCCTGACAACTGAAAAATCAGAACTTTGCTGGAACTAAGGACATTCTGCCAGGAGGAAGAGCTGCTGTGCTGCAGGAGGGACTGCCACTCTTTTAACTGCTTTGCTGTGCTGGCCTGCTGCTTCTTGCCTGTGAGTAAGAAGGACTGGACCTGCTCTCTACATCCTTGCACCCAAGTTCTCCAAGGGTTTGCCGACTTGCTTCATGTTCTTGAAGTCTCAGGGCTTTCAAATACCTCCTTCAACTCTCTGACAGGTGCTGTACTCTGCCAACTGTGAGTCCTGCCCTGCCAAGGGGTACCAATCCAGTACTGGGCTTTGAAAAAGGGTTCTGCAGCTGCCTTCCTGCAAAAATCGATGCAATGATGACTTTCCACCGATTGGAAATGTCATTGTGCCCTTCGACGCCGACACAGAGCCGATCCGATAACATCTCTGCGTAGCTCAACAACAACGTGGGTCTTGACTGCGAGGTCCGATGCCGATGCAGCGACAATCCGACAACATTCCTGCATGGCTCGATGACGACACAGCCCCTGCATCATAAGGAGTTCTACAACAATGAGGGTCCCAACTGCAAGACTCGATGACGTTGCATTGGCTCGACTGCATGAATCGGAATGACGCATTGAGTCTTCACGCCAACTCTTGCTCCATCCAAGGTACTTTTTCTGCAGGCCCTGCGTGAGTCCTGCATTTGGCCTGCCCTCCATCGTGGTCAGCCTTAAACTTTGGATTTACCCCGGTCAAGCACAACCTCAAGTAACCCTTAAGTGCTATTGACTTTAAAGCACTATATTGCAGTTTATTATTTAAAAATTCATATCTCAAGTTCTACATATTGGATTCTTGTTGTTTTTGTCTTGTTTTCCTCAGATAAATATACCCTATTCTTCTAAACTGATGTGGAGTCTGTTTGTGGCGTTTTCACTGTGTTACTGTAATTAAAGTGTGCACAAATACTTTACACATTGCCTCTTTAGTTAAGCCTGACTGCTCTGTGCCAAGCTATCAGAGGGTGAGCATAGGCTAATTTAGAGTGTGTATCTCACCTACCCTGACTAGGATTGGGGTTTCTACTTGGACAGGGTGCATACCTCTGCCAACATGAGACCCAATTTCTAACAGAGGGAGGCACAAAACACCTCATTATGAGCTGCAGTAACCCACCTTGTGGATTGATTATGTGTAGAATACCGTTCCGTGCCATTAAGGGAGGGCAATGTCTATTGACACAATCATTCTGGGTCATACACAATGGTCCCTGTGTCAATGGATACGCATCAGCACCGGGTAAAACCAATGCATGGACTTGGGTAGAGGCTGCAGCAAGGAGCACAGCCCGGTCTCGGAACGATCCCTGCAGCACCACAGGAAACCAGGCAATGCTGACCCTGTCAATCCCATATCTTATTCCCAGGTATCCGAACAAAATCCTGCAAATTCATATTGAGGGCCCAGATCTTAGCATTCCGGGGCTACCATCTAAGCTCAAGACAGCATACCTTCCTTTAGAAAAATTTAACATATGAGCACAGAAACAAACCTACCTATAATCAGCAATAAAGCAAGCAAAACACATTTTTTAAATATTATTTAAGAAAATTACAGGAGTTTTTTTCCCCATTTTTTCATTTGCCTCTATACAATTTTTAGACTAAATTGCCTGTAAAAATAAATGATATATCTGGTCTTCACTTTAATAAATACAATGTATGTATGAAGTAGAATAGCATAAAATAAGGGAAAAAGAAGGCTAAAGTGAGCCAATGAAACTAGACATCAGGAATTTGCTTCAACAAATGATAGAGACACAATTCATTTGCCACAAGCTGGCATTCTAAGCAGGCAAGCCAAGGACTGAATGAACACGACTTCTAAATTACACTTTTGCCCCTGAGAACATTGTGGGTGCACATTGATCCGTGTGACAATATTCTCAGATCGACCTGATTAGCTCAGTTACCCCTGCTCCCACCAGGACCCTTTCAATAGCTCTGACATTATCTCTAGGGCCTAGTGATGTCTGAGTGTAATAGGCTCTATGCAAACAAATTCTCTGATCACCAACACTTCCACTGAATGTATTCTCAAATCCTCTATATGCGCACTCCTAAGCAAACACTTCAAAATGATTATTTAAATTCATGATTTAATTTATGTTGTTAATTGTATAACATGCATAATATATCCTATTTCAGCTGGTACATTATTAGAAGAAGGATACTATTATTACCAAATTTTTTAAAGTCACAAATCAACAATGCAGTATTTGTAAAGCGCAAACTAATCACCCCTAAGGGTCTCAAGGCACTAGGGGCCATCAGGGAGATTAAGTGAGATATTGCCCAGAGTCACATGATGCTGAGCTGGGCTGCCGCCAGCATCAAACTGTGAGCCCCACGTTCTGGAGTCAGTTGCTCTGGCCGCTGCACTATTTCAATTTAAATTTATTACAGTGGAATGATATTAAAAATTAGGAAGAGCTTAGGAAAAGAACACATAGAGCCTTAATGGGACAATGAATGTCTATAAACGAAAGAGAAATGAAAGTGGGGGGAGGTCAGGGGCTGGGGGGGGCGACTGACAGAAATTAAAGGATGCTTTTTAGTACAGTGAACAGAATAAAATATTTGGAATGTGCATAAAAGAGCTTTTATGCAGACGCAGTCATACAGAGATCTCCTGACCCATGGGGACACTTTCCTAAAACACTATGCTACATGCAAGTCCTGTTCGTGGTACATTATCTAGTGTAGACACCAGGGGTCGTATTGTAGCAGCGACCCGGGGCTTGTGCGTCCCCTTCTGTTTGATAGCACTGGCACACATAAAGCACCAGCGCCATGTTCAGAGGACATTACCTCATTTGCATGGGGCCGTGGCCCAATGTAAGTGAGGGAATCCCTTCCCCCTGCGCCCACGTCAAATTACAGATGCAAGCGCAGAGACAAAGAAGCTGTCCGGAGGCACACTGCCAGTGCGTCACCTTAAAGGTGACACACTGACGGCGCACTCTCAGTGCGCCCCCTGATGACAAACCTCTGGAGGGGGGAAAGGAGGTCTCATGGACCCCCAGACATCCCCTTACAGGCAGGTGCAGTCACTCACTGCACCCGCCTGCAAGGGGATCTTTAATCCCCTTTAAAATTGCAGGCGTATTGCCGCCTGCATTGTGAAAACACAGAGTGGCTTCAAAGCAGCCGCTCCGTTTTTCACAGGAATGCGCTGCCCCTAGGGAAGTTCTAGTTCGCGGCTGCCCTGGTGGGAGTGAATTCACCATAATGTGGCGCATTTTCATTGTTTGACCTGGGCGCACTTTTAAAAGGTGCGCCCGGCGCAGACAATGAAAATGAGCAATTTGCATAATACAGGCCCAGACCTGCAAGGGGTTTGTTTCAATGAATCAAACAATCAGGGGCTTGTATTGTGTGGCTTCTTATCCATGAGGGTCTCAAGGCGCTGGTGGTGGGGGGCTACTGGTCACACTGGGTGGAGGATCATTTGAAGATCCAGGTCCTCCTTGAATTGGTTCAGCGATGTGGATTGCCTGAGGTGGAGGGGCAGGGTGTTCCAGGTCTTGGCGGCAAGGTAGGAGAAAGAACTTCCTCCAGTTCTGGACTTGTGGATCCTGGAACCGGAGGCTAGGGCGAGTTGGGCAGAGTGGAGTGGTCTGGTGGGTATGTAGAATGCAAGGCAGTGGTTCAGGTATGCTGGTCCTTCGTCGTGTAGAGCTTTGTAGGCGTGAGTGAGGAGCTTGAAGGTGATTCTCTTGTTGACTGGGAGCCAGTCGAGTTGTCAGAGGTGTTGCGTGCTGTAGCTCTGGCAGGGGATGTCTAGGACCAGTCTGGCTGCCGCAGTTTGAACGTTCTGGAGTTTCTTGAGCTGTTTCTGAGTGACCGTCTTTCTGGATTCTGTGAGGATCCATCTGAATGTCTTTTGAAGCAGGCAAAGGGTGTGGAAGCAGGCTGAGTAAACTGCGGCGATTTGGCGGTTCATTGTGAGCGATGAGTCAGTATGATGAGGTTGCCTGCATGGTCCGTCGGGGTGGGGGGATCCCAGAGCAGCTGGCCACCAGGAGTTGACCCAGGCTGAAGGGGTGGGTCCCAGGATGAGTACAATGGTCTTGTCCGAGTTGAGCTTGAGGCAGCTGTCTTTCATCCAGGTAGCAACAGCCTTCATTCCACTGTGGAAGTTGGTTCTGTCGGTTGCTGGTTTGTTGTTGAGGGAGAGATTAGGTGGGTGTCGTCAGCGTAGCAAACAATGTGGAGTCCGTGGCTTCTGACGATGGCAGCGATGGGGGCCATGTAGACATTGAAGAGGGTGAGGCTCAGGGAGGAACCCTGGGGCACTCCACAGCTGATCTCTGTGGGTTCTGAGAGGTACAGAGGTAGTCTAACTCGCTGAGTCCGGCCAGTAAGGAAGGAGTGGATCCAGTACAGTGCCTTGTCACGGATGCTGGCATCGTGGAGTCTCGTGATTAGGGTGAGGCTGAGAGGTCTAGTATGTTGAGGGCTGTGGTCTCGTCCCGGTCAAGGAGGGAGCGGATGTCGTCGGTGGTGGCGAGGAGTGCAGTCTCCGTGCTGTGGTTGCTTCGGAAGCCGGAATGGGAGATGTTCAGGACATGGTTCACTTCGATGAACTCTGATTTGTTGCATCTGATTTGTAAATGTGAGAAGCTTGGTTAGCTAATATACAGAAGAAGCCTGGGCTGTTTATGATTGACAAAATAACATATTCATCTTCAGTGATTACTAGACATTGGGACACTTACATAAATATAAACCTGACAAAGAGCCAAAGTAGAGGATCACAGTCTGTTAACACCAAATGAAGAATCCCCGACTTGTAGCAATGTCAAGTTAATAAAAGGAAAATTCTGACGATTGCAGACGAAACTCCCAAATACTCTGAAAAACTCTGGATAAGAATCAACACTCAATGTCTCTAATGTCAGAACACAAAAAGAATGGTAAAAGGTTAATCATTTTCTGAAATTACAGCAGTTCAATGCAAATAAGAAAGAAAACAGAACAAAGAAAGCTGTCACTTCTCACAACCCTTACTGCCATAGAAGCCTGTTTTTAGTGTCTACTGCAACGAGGATAGTAAAAATGGTTTGGTGGTGGAGGTCGACTAGTGTTAAAGACAGGTGAAAACACTATTCAGCAGGAGCATGCAACGAGGGGCCAGCGAGGGGATGTGGGCAATGTGAAGCGTGAGACAGAAGGAGAGGCAGAGGGAGGAGCAAGACAGAGTGGGGAGGATGAAATATTTAGAAGGGAAGATAAAATATAAATAAGATACATGAAATACTTCCAGAAAAAGATTTAAAAGAAAGTAGAAAAAGAATAAGGATTAGGGAAGATGATAGCAGGAGGCTGGAGAGAATGAGAGGGAAAATGCACAGGAAGTCGGAAAGAGATTATGAAAGGGCAGGGATCACATAGGAAAGGTATGGGGAATATCCATAAAAAAAGAATTGAATGGAGTGGGAAGCGAGAACGGGGCAGAAAGGGAAATGCAGAGAGGTAGAGGAAGCAGGGGAAAAAGAGTAAAAACAATGAAGTGAGTGAGGCGAGGGTAGCTAAAAAGGAAAGTTGAGGAGTAGAGAAAAAGGTCAGGTTTGAGTAGGCAAAAAGGAAAGATGAGGAGAAGCAAGAGAAATAAAGGGAAAGGAAGCCTTGATGCATGTAAGGGAGACTCCCCATCCATCTCCATACGAAAGGAACATGCCCTAGTGTGTACAATTATTGACTTGCACAATCATCAAAGAACACAAAAATATTTGATTCCATGGACTGAAACATTCAGTAGATCTAAGAAGATCACAATATATGTTGCAACTGTAGTGCCTTTAGCAAAACAGTGGGAAGGCTCAAGAAGGTGCACTTAAAATTCAGAACACTACTGCTAATACTTTAGAAGATGCTCGATACAAAAAGATGTTGCTTTGTCATTACATACAATGGTACTATACAAAAAAGAGAGTTACCCTAGTGGGACCAAAAGGGACCGGGTAGTTATATACTTATCAAAAGAAGTTCCCTTCTGTGTCAACACCCAATTAAACCATATCTATTAGTTTGCACTGAACCAAATAATTTCACTTTTCTTAAAAAACATAACACACATTAATTTGATAAAAAGGATTTTCTTTTATTCCACACAATATGACCACAATAGCCTCCTACTATTTGCAATCAATTAAAAAATTCAATTTTTAAAACATTTCCTATAATCCCAAAAATATCTATAAATACAGTTGTTCCTACGTATTTTATATTGATGGCCACATATTCATTCCAAATCAGATAACACCACTTTACTTTTTGCCAACAAATTATTTACACTAAGGCAATGATTATCCACATTAATACATGTCACTTAATTCTTCACATACTCATTCCTTAGTGTACTCCTCTTTGGCATATGGTACATCTGGCTAGTTAATTAAAACAATACAAATTATTATTTATCCACGTGTCAATTAATTAAAACAAAACACATTTTATTTATCCAAGTGTCGACGCGTTTCGGTGTGTCTTGCAATTCTTTTACATCTTCCTCAGGACTTATTTAAAAACCACTACTTTTTCCATAAATACAGACCATCATTCCCATTCTCTTTTGCTGGGTAATCACGCTAATATTGATGAATTTTTCATTAAATGCATTTAATACCAGAACCCCCGATAAGAGGACACGCTACTCCGATTTATGAGGAGCTTCGACCAGATCCAATTAAAAAAGACGGTCGTAACCATCCCTTAAAAAAGGTAGAAGACATCAAAATACCCAAAACTCCTAAAGAGATCAGTCCTGAATGAAAAACAGGAACTAAAACAAGATATATCTACGGGCATTGGGATTGGGATAAGAACATTCGAACGAAAAGAAATTAACCCCGATCTGATCCCAGAGGAGAATCCTCTTAATAAGAGAATCATCTAATCGATATAGATGAATAATTGAAAAATTCATCAATATTAGCGTGATTACCCAGCAAAAGAGAATGGGAATGATGGTCTGTTTTTATGGAAAAAGTAGAGGTTTTTAAATAAGTCCTGAGGAAGGTGTAAAAGAATTGCAAGACACACCGAAACACGTCGACACTTGGATAAATAAAATTTGTTTTGTTTTAATTAATTGACACGTGGATAAATAATAATTTGTATTGTTTTAATTAACTAGCCAGATGTACCATATGCCAAAGAGGAGTACACTAAGGAATGAGTATGTGAAGAATTAAGTGACATGTATTAATGTGGATAATCATTGCCTTAGTGTAAATAATTTGTTGGCAAAAAGTAAAGTGGTGTTATCTGATTTGGAATGAATATGTGGCCATCAATATAAAATACGTATGAACAACTGTATTTATAAATATTTTTGGGATTATAGGAAATGTTTTAAAAATTGAATTTTTTAATTGATTGCAAATAGTAGGAGGCTATTGTGGTCATATTGTGTGGAATAAAGAAAATCCTTCTTATCAAATTATTTTTTGTGTTATGTTTTTTAAGAAAAGTGAAATTATTTGGTTCAGTGCAAACTAATAGATATGGTTTAATTGGGTGTTGACACAGAAGGGAACTTCTTTTGATAAGTAATTACATACAATGGTTACAATTTGTGCTAAGGCCTGCAAGATGCAATATTTCTCTCTACATTGTTGAAGGAAATTAGGACAATGGATCAACCTCTGCAATATCCCAAATCTACAAAAACAGAAATACAGTGGGCTGCATCTGGTTTATTAAGCTTGACACAGCTCTCTGTCATGACACTTGTGCAATGAAGTTTGTGGGCACACTGTATCCGGTTCAGTGAAGTGTCTAGAGTTAAAACCCTTTTCTGAATTTTGCTGTGAAGATTGTGTGTATTGTTAACAATCCAATAGGTTCTATTATTCATAAATTAATGGATCTTTTACTCACTGTCTTCTCCTGAATATTCTGTAAACACAAGAGGCTCTGGCGCAAATCCCAACTGGTTGACAGCCTGCACTTTGATGTCATAGGGGACGTAGGTGGGTGTATTCTTGACAATAAACCAGTGGCGTTTGGTGTACTCTTCCTCCCAGTCGTCCTGTACTCCCTGTTTCCTCCAAACCACCCTGTACTGTAGTCCTGGTCCGTTGTGCTCCGCTGGTTTCAGAGGCTGCAACACAAGTTGGAACAGGCTATCACGTTATCAAAAATCTTGCTTCACATGATATTCATACCTATTAAATAATTTGGGAATTTTCACCAATTAAATATTTATTTGTGTATTTAGAGTTTTTGATAGAGTGCAGCCCTGGCCACATTGGCAATTGAGTGTTTTACACAAAACCATTGGATACATAGAACATATGTAACACCAGTTTTATTAGGTATAGCTAAGATCATCTATGACAATCAGCATACATTTACCTATCAATAAAATGAGAAAACAATTGTAGTAAAAGCTTGAAAAGGCACATTTTTAGATGTTTGCAGAATGGCAGGTATTTGTGGTTGTTCTTATGGATTCATAGGTCTGGTTCCACTGTCTGAGGCCCAGGCAAGAGAAATTCTGGTTATTGATCTTTGTCTTCAATGTATTGGGGAATCTCCAGAATCAGTCCTGTTTAAAATCTTGTTAGTTCAAAGTCATACAGTGGTATGTAGTTAATTAAGACTCAGTGTAAACCTGGCATTTGGAGAAAAGCTCAGGAGCTCACTTATGAGGCTGCTCAATATTGGTGTTTCTTAGGTGGTCTATATTTTAATTGAAACAACTTTATATAGTATAGTATGTACAGGTTTGGGGACTGATTTAAGGTCTGATTTAGAGTTTGGAGGACAGGGTATTACATCACGAACATGACCCTGTCCACCAAACTCTTGGTCTGCCTGTTGTATTGTAAGTCGGATGAACCATCAGTGGTACTCCATAGACTCCATCGACAGAAAGCTCATTCCCATGGCCTTTCAGATTAAAGGCATCAAACCTCCCACCATAACTGATGTCCTTTTTTCTGTCCATCATTGCCATAAAAACTATTTAAATAATGACCCCACACACACAGAGACAAAACTTCCTGGATGTTGGGGTTATTAGTTATTTGTTTTACAAAATGAAAAGAAACTCCCACTATATGAGTTTGTTTTTGAAAAGCAAAATGTTTGGTAGTCGAAACCAATGGTAACTCTCCACCAAATTGTTTGGTACATTCAGAGCAACCACTGTTACAGTGGTTTCTCTAAAAGTACAGAGATCACTGCTGGGCTGGCGGAGATCTCTAAATATGGTGTAAACTATTTGTCAGAGTAGTGGATGAAATGTCCTCCAACACCCTGCCAGATAGAGTAAATACCACCAAACCCTAAATTAAGCCCTTAGAGTCTGGTAACTAAAATTCATTCACTTTCTAGCGGAAGTGATAAATGGAGCAGATACCACCGGCTGAATCCCCTCCACTAAACAACTGCTGTAAAAGAGGACAATAAGTTGTTGAATTCTCCTCTGTACCTAGCATTTCCTTCCAAAATAAATGAATTTTCAATAACCACATAACAGGAAATCAGGCGCTCTCATATTTAGGGGCCTATTACGATGTGAGTCGGAAAGCCCCCAACCACAGTTCGGAGGCTTTCCAACTCACATCGTAGGTTTCAAATACAACAGCCTTATTATGATAAAGGCTGTCGGATTTGAAACCTGCCGGTCGGACTGACTGGCTTCCGACGGGCTCAAGGACCCCTTCGGCCAGTCGGAGGCCGTTCATAATCCTCTATGTACGTCGTTTATGCTCTGGGGAGTATGATGTCGGTTTCTGACAGGCTTCTCATGTTGGGCTTTCCGACATGAAAAGCCTGTCGGAAAGCGACTTTGGGGCCCCCTAGCAGGTCCCCCATGTCTCTGCAGGCTCCAGTTGGGGGCCTGGGGGCACCTATGGTGCCCCTCTGTAAATCCCTCTACTGTGTGGAGTGTGCCACGTGGTGCAGGGATTTACACAGGCTCCCATTTCTCCATGGGAGCTTGTGCTACAGCAGGTTTATGGCTGCAGCACAAGCTCCCATAGGGAAATGAGAGTATGCAACCACACCATGTGCGGTCGTATTGTAATGGCGTTGCAACAGCCAACCAGAAGGTGGTCGGTCCCGAGACCGAGGTGATGTCGGGCAGACGTGAGTCCGCCTGACATTGCAATCAGGCCCTTGGTGTTTGCCCTAGAAATTGAAGGGTTTCATTCACGGCCAATTTACCGATCTAGCCCTAAGTAGTAAACCCCTTTCTCCTAGCATATGACACGTTCTCTGTCCTAGCTTCTGGTCTACAGTCCCTGCTCTCCAAACTGTTCATCTATCCTCCTCTTTTTTAAGCCTGGGTGAAGTTTGCTGAGTTCCACGGACCTCCATGAAGTGACAAAAAAAACTCAGCCAAGTCCTGCGAGCTGTGGAGTGGGTTACCTTACGCTGTTCGCACTGATTTTTAGTGCCGGCATCTCGCACAGTGCAAGAGGGAACTACTTCTTTTTGCCGCTCAAGTAGAAGTTCTACTCGAGCAGCAGCTTCCTCAATGCAAATGGAAGGTGTCTCAATGCGAGCGGTAGCAACCATCCGCGACTGCCCACATTGAGAAATCTTGCAGGGAAGTGGTCTAGCGTTGGATTTTCCTCACTTGCGCTCGCCAACTTACAGTTTTTTGGAACACCGCGCGCCCCGCGGAGCATGGAGTGCGAACAACTCCGCAAACTCTGCTAACGGAGCTTTACTCTTTTTTGCTCATCTGCCTATCCTACCCATACTATTTGGCCTTGCTTTTTTCCTCCACTGACAAAGCAGATCTTAGTTTTTTCATCAAATGTTGTTTCCCCGGTAGCTCCATGCAAGTCTTCCTAGCCTCAGAAGTTCCCAATCACCCTTGAAGAAATTCCTGTTGATCAGTTTCAAGCCATTTATACATGATCCAAATATTGGTGTTCAGGTTGTGAACTTCAATGAAATTGATGTTCCTACTTCCTACCTAGTTGGGTTCTATGTTGATTAATCTTAATCAAAACTACCACTAAGAACAATTTCACTACAGTGTTTTAGTATATGCAATGGCATTTAAATTAATTAAGAGACAAGGTTTTATTTAACATTATTTAATTAACAAAGGTAAGGGTTACAAATCTCATTTAAATGAACTTAATAGAGAACTATGGAAATGTATTTATTTTGATTTAAATGATAAAAGGATTAGGGTAAGGAATAATCTAAATTTAATGTAATTCTCTTTTAATCTTTACATCTATTAAGGGTTGCAGTTTGGGTTCTTTAAATATATTTAATTTAAATTAATTAAGGGATGAGTTATGGTCAGGACTAAGGTAAGTTAATAATTTGCATTGTAATATACATGAAGGAAATGTAACTTTAGGATTACTTATGTTTTAATTAGCTCTGCTGACATTACCAAGGCATAGAGTAGCTAAATTCAATTTTGTAACAAACATGTCAGGTTTACAGTTAATTACTTTAAAAATAAGTATATTTTAGGGTTTATATTAGGCCTAGATCAATATTTTTTATGTGACAAATGATTTAGTAAATATATTAGTATTAGTATTAAAGTTTAAAGTTTGTAAAACAGTTAATTTAATACAGGGCTAGGGCTACAGTTAGGACTATGAACAGGTAATCAAATATTATAATAAAAGATTAATCAAATTCATTCAACTTTAGTTTGAAAAGGTAGATGTGCATGTAGGGATGAGATAGGGGAGTCAATGTATTGTTCATTCTTTTTACAAGATCTTATAAAGGTAGCAGCTGCTGGGATGTGGCACTGAAATAGTGGTAACTCGATGGAGTGGACTTTCATGTAATAATATACAAAAAAAGAGTCTATGGACAGCGGCGTCTGGCACGGATCGGAGGTGGAGGAGTGAGGGGAGGGGGAAGAAGGGGAGAAAGACAAAAAATATGCACTTACCTTTAACCACGTCTCTCCTCCGTCATCTTTCCCGGCCAGCACAGGAAGCAGGACGCACCCAGGCTCCCCATAGCAAATCACAACGCTGCAATGCAGCGTTGTGATTGGTCTGGATGCCATGGTTCAGTGCTCAAACAGGCAGTGGGAGCCTGGGTATGTTCTCCACCCAGGCTGTAATGCAGCCTGGAAGGAGAATATGCAAAGTGCACATAACTGTTTGGCCGTCCCAAAGGGCCGGCCAAACATTCATGCGCACTTACAGTGTGCTCACCACTCCTCCACCTGCTCCTGTGTGAGTAGTCCAACCCCGTCCTGCCCCGCCCCCTTTTTTAGACTGCTGCAAAGCAGTGGGGTGACGCTCCTCTGCCTTAGCGGAGGAGCTACCACTGTCTATGGTAATGATCTAAACTCATATGAATATACTTACAACTGCACTTGGAGGTGGTTATTTGTGTTTAATGCTGTCTATTGGTTTTAGTGTGTATTTGGTTTCAGTTAGAATTTTTAGTTAACAAGTAGAATTGCTCTTGTTTATTCACATGCACCTCTATTTTCCAATGTTCAAAAAATGCTATGCTGCAACTGGATTCAGTAGAAACCATTTGCAATTGGTCAATTGAATGTTCAATCAGGACACCCTATTCCCTTCCTTTCTTTTCTCCATCCTACAGTAGTTCTTTCTTTCCCTCATCCTCTTCTTGACTTCTCCTATCAATACTTCTGGCTCTCACATTGTGTGCCTTATCAGTAGTTCAGAATCTCCCTTCATTCTCTCACCTCCCATTACCAACCATTATCCCTTTGCTTGTGTTTTGGGCCTGAGAGAAGAAAGTAGCTAAAGGATTACATTTTTCTTTGGCTTGTTGTCTTACCTCCCATTTCACTACCATCTCATCTGGTTTACTGTCCTCCACATGGATGCTCTCTGGATTCTTGTCTGGGGCTGCAAAACAGTGAAAATTAAGCTTTGGATAGTAGTCTGAAATAATTGTAGTTGTGCTTCAGCTTTTTATCATAAAAGAACTTAAGCAACTTTCAAATTATATATTATGATGATAGTTACACCTTCCAAAATGCAAATAAAGTAACACAATAATTATGTGATCTCTTGATGTGATACCATTTACAGTCGTATTGTAATTCTTAAAGCAATTTCATGAAGGAATATCACTCGGGGTAAGAAAAGAGACATCTTGTAAACAGAACAATGCATCTTTACTACTAATATTGGGAGAAGCTTCTTATTACTCCAGTGTTTCTTCATCTAACTAAGAGTTTTTAATACATTGGTGATGAGGATGGAGTATCTTGCACGTGTGTGTTTAGTAGGCGCTGGGCAGATGAGTCGACTAGTTACGCCTTTTAATTCCTCAACTTAGGCTGGGGCAAAACAAGGGGGCACATTAATCAGTGGCGTAGCTAGACCTTTGGCTACCAAAGGCGGTCTCTGCATTTGCAACCCCTCGGTGGCCGTAAGTAAGAGAGGACGGGGTTAGGGTGCTGGCCATTCCTGCAGCGACCGCCCTGCGACAGCCACAGGTAAGAGCGGGGAGGAGGCCGCTGCCCCAAAAAATCATGCCGCCCAGGGCGGACCACCCCACCCTTGCTCCGCCACTGACATTAACTGATTAGGGTGTTTTTGTGACTGCCATTATCGGATTGTGGCTTACTTGTTGTTGCTTATTGCACGTCCTATTGTTGTCTGGATTGCAAGGTTTTGATGCTTGAGCCAGTAGCCTTGGATGGAGTCTATACCCGTTAACTTTGCTGGATATGCAGATGCTAGCCCTGAGATTTATTCCAGACACTGAAATTGCATTATTTAGAGAGTTTTTAAACTAATGCCCTTGGTGCATGTAGTTTGGAATATTGAGGGCAAGGTTGCCTTTCTGCTCCTTGTTCAACTGTCCCAGCTACTAAATTAGGTATTGATTCGTGGTTGGGGTAGTGTAAGAGGAGTTATTAGTCTGTAGGCAGGCTACTCTTTTAATTCTTTACTTTATGTCATTCATTCAGCTTTTTATTATGTTTTGTGTACTGAATTGTATTTTCTGAATGACTCTCTCAGTCTATCATCACTGACTATAGTGCAGAGTCCTATAAGCCTGATATAGAGTTGACTGATATGGATTACTACTTTTCAAATGGAGTACCCTATTGGCCAAACTCTCTGCTCCTCTGCCCTGTTTAGGGTCAGGTGGACCATCAGCTTTCTGTCTGCAGAGTCCTACTTGGCTCTGACGATAGAAAGCGTGCTCTGACGGCTTGAGGGAGTGCTGGCAATCGGAGTAAAGGGGTGGACACTTGGGGCCAGATGTATCAAGCCTTTTTCCCGTTTGCAAACGGGCTGATTCGCAGAATCGGCCCATTTGCAAACGGGAAAAAGCCTTTTGGGATGTATCATCCCAAAAGGCATTCGCAAAATAGGGAATCGCAAAAATTGCGATTCCCTATTTTGCGAATGCATTTAAGGAATCGCAATTTGCGATTCCTTAAATGAAATGCAGGAAGCCAAAAAAATGTGCGACCTGCCTTTAAGGAATCGCAAATTTCCACCAACTTCAAGTTGATGGTAATATGCGAATTCCATGAAAAAAAAAATTCAAGGTGCCATGTGGCGTACATACATGCCCTTAGGGCATGTATGTGCACCACATGTGCACACATGCATATTCCAGGGGTGCAACAGGGTGTCCATTTGGCACCCTTGCACCCTTGAAATTGCATGCGCAATTTGCGAGTACCTATTGGGTACTCGCAAATTGCGCATGCAATTCCCATTCATTCCTATGGGCCTCTAGGCCCATAGGAATGAATGGGAAGCCATTCCTTATTTGCGACTCGCAATTTGCGAGTCGCAAATAAGGAATATGTAGGAATCGCAATTATTATTGCGAAACCTACATACATTGCATTTTGTGATTCCATAATAGCAAATCGGTAAAATTCGCTATTATGGAATCGCAAAATCCAATATTGACACATCTGGCCCTAAACCTTTTGTAGTTTACAGCATTTCATCTGATGGCACAGAGATTGTATGGGCAGTGGTCTGCCAGGTTGGCAGACTACAACCCACTAAACTCTTCTACCACAGAAGAACCATGAGTAATGTGAAGGAAATACAGGAAATCGAGATACTTTGCATCACTCACTATTTAGAGAAAACCCTACTGTCATAAAACAAGCTTTTCTATTACAAAATAAGGAAGGTGATGGAGTAAGAATCTGTGAGGACCTTCTGAAGTAATTGAGGGTGATGGGATACGTTATGAAAGAAGTATGTGTTAGCTGTCTTCCAGAATGTTAGGAAAGCATGATGGTCTGGTGAATTAGCATGTATTTTACATACAACCACCCAACAGGAAGATCATGTGTTATCTGGAAGCAAGGAGGACTTGAACTTTCATGTGGGAATTTGGGTACTTCATTAATTAAATATTATGGCATCAGCTATAACAACAGGAAATGCATAAGAAATGGTTGGCAGGCACCTCTAAATTGTGTAAAGCCTTTGAAACTGTGCAAGGTTTAAATTATATTTAAGACTGTGTGAGGACACTAAATATGATAAGGTACATGAAAGGAGGTGATATGGTTAGTACGGTCAATGTGTATCTTAAAGGTTTGGAAGAAAGCAAGGACATTTACTCGGCTTGTGGTAAACATGTCAGTGGTGACTTGTGTTCTAAGCACCTTTCCGATGGCAACGTTGGCCATATTGGCTATTAGTCCGAAGGGTGTGTTTAGGGATGTTATTTGCCACTAATAGAAGAAAGGATATATCCCCTGTGTTTGCAAGGATACAGAAATGTGAGCAAATGTACTGTCAGAGTATGTAAAATATGACTTCACAAGTTGAAAAATCAAGAGCCAAAGAGCTACACTGGCATGTGGACATTGGCACGCACATGCTGAGAGTGCCAGTCAATTCTGGTTTGCCGTTCACCCACTTTTCAAAAAGCAGTTTCATAGAAGTTGCTTCCAGTGTTCGTGATGGAACCTGTGGGTTTATTCCAGTGAAGGTATTGGGCATGATTCAGAAGGAAACTGCCTACAGAGACAGATGCAACCAAATAAGCTTGTAAAGTAATAAAAATGCATTCGCAGTCATTATATGATGAAGGCTGAGAGAGTTTAGCCAATCATTTGCATGAGGCACTTAACTTATTGCATGATCAGGGACGTGGAAGGGCTCAGGCCGCCTAACCTGAGTTTGGCTAGTGGGTTGTTTAGAGTAACAGAGAGAGTTAAAAGTGTGTCCCTCTTTGGGACAAATGAGACATTCCTAACTCAAATTATGTGGGTTTCCAACTCTTATTTCCCTGGCACATTTTTATAGGACCTCTTTTTCCATCAGCATTTGAGACACCAACAAGTATTCTGAAATGTCTAGCGCAGTTGTTTTTTTCTCTCTTTATTCAGCACCCTTCTCAGGCAGAGCATTTCCTTAAACACTCTCACCCACTTGAGTTATCTTTGGGGCACATGCATCAAAGCTTTTTGCGATCGCAAACGGTGCGATTCGCAAAAATCGGCCGTTTGCGATCGCAAAATGGGCTTTTGCGATGCATCAAACAATTTGGCGTGCGCAATTTCGGTAATCGCAATATTTTGCGATTTCCTAAATTGCGATTGCATTTAAGGAATCGCAATTTGCGATTCCTTAAATGCAATACAAGAAGCACTTTCAAATAGCGATTTCGCTATTTGGGGCCGCAATTTACTGTGAAATAAAACAAGACGGTATTTTGCAAAAACTTTGAAAAATGCACTAAGGTGCATTTTTCAAAGTTTCATGTCACACACACACATGCCCTTGGGGCATGTGTGTGCACAACATGGGTGCACAGTACAATTTCAGGGGTGCAACAGGGTGTCCTTCTGACACCCTTTCACCCTTGAAATTGCATGCGCAATTTGCGAGTTCCAATTGGGACTCGCAATTTGCGCATGCAATTTCCCATTCATTCCTATGGGCCTGTAGGCCCATAGGAATGAATGGGAAGCCATTCCTTAATTGCGACTCGCAATTTGCGACTCGCAATTAAGGAATGTATAGGAATCGCTTTTTTTATAGCGATTCCTATATGCATAGGCTTTTGCGAATCCTTAATTGCGATTCCTTAATAATCGCAATTAGGGACTCGCAAAATCCTACCTTGATGCATGTGCCTGTATGTCTCCATTCTTTCCACAGTATCCATTACTTTTATTCTATATCCTCCTGTCCAGTCTGCCTATTCCCTTTCAAGCCTCCCTGTCACTTCCAATTAAGGCTCATTTTAATGCCACACATATGCCTCATTATCACTCACTTCATTTTCATTCTGTGACCCATCTTGTACTTTGCCCACATAATGTCTCTTGTTATTCTTCTCTCATCAATCTGCCTAATTGTGTTCTAGTAAATCTGATATCCTTTGAAACTTCATTTGCTATTATGAACTTGATACAAATGAGTGGAGTGATTGATGTACACCAGTGCACACACATAAGTTATGTTCTAATTGGACTTTCAAAATTCCATTGTCTTCCCTTGAACATATCATCCAAGTATACTAGCTTGTATCAGACCTTGGCTACATGCCACACAGAATATTTCCCTTCATCTTAAATCTCTGCTTTGTTCCCCCCTTGTCAACAAGGGTATTGTTGTTTCACACAATGTTCTACTATATGAAACTGAGACTCCCTCTGAGATCAGGCTCGGTGGTCAAATATGTTTCTTCCTGGTATTCAGGACCTGAAAGTCTTTAATGTGAAGCCATAAGCACCCTCACAACACAGCTGTGTGTCCTAATGAGGGAAATGTATTATGGTACCGAACCTGCAGGAGGAGTATCATAACGTTCTGAGGCTTTGCTGTGCTGACTGCGCCCGACTGCGTTGACGGCTGTGACACGGAATTGATATTTGAGTGCCGGTGTTAAAGACAGTTCTGTTGATGTCTCATTTCCTCGGACCCTGGCCATGACCTGCCATGTTCCAGCCTCCCATTTGCTCTCTTCAAATTCAACAACGAACTCTGCAAGAAAAAAAGTTGGATAATGCTAATTTAAGTGTCTGAAACAATGACCTGATCAAAATATTCTTATTTCAAATGATCTTTATTCATTTATATGAAAGGAAGGAAAAGATCATCAAATAGAAACTGGTGACTTGGCGAGATTAGAGCAATAAGTTAATATCAATGAACATTTGAATGGACCACATATCAATGAACAACATAGGAGCCTCCTTACAGTTGCAGGCAATACATATGTGTCTCAACAATGGGCTAGAAAGAACTAACCTCCTATACATCGAAAATAGGAAAAGGAGAAAAAGGATAAGATAGAAAAGAGAAAGAGATAGAAACCCAGAAGAGAGGGGAGAAAGAGACAGTCCAGAGCCCCATACATAACATAATGTAAAGAGTTACATGGCATATGAGTACCCAACGATGACTTATAACACCTGTGCTAGAGAATGACGCTCAACCTAATGAATCTCACGGTGGTTTATGAGAGTCAAAATACTTGTCCAAAGTAAACCACATTTTCCTCGTTGAAGATTTCCAAGGTGAATTTTGAAGAGTAAGATTATCTGCCCCCTGAGGTGAATGATCAAAATATTCTTAACAAAGAGAACAGCTAAAATGCAAAAAGGTCTTCACTGAAACAATTGCAAAACACCCATAGATAATACAGGCTAAAGTAAATGAAATTCAAATTTAAATTTCTATTACTAAACAATTATGCTTAATATGTACAAATCAAAATAGCGAATGCAAAGTAAAGTGCAAGTTCAAAAAATGCTCAGCAGAGTGGAGTGCATTTCATACAAAATATGGATCCACTAAGTGCCATAACATACATCTCTGAACATTGTTGAAAAAGGCTCTTGAATGGCTGAAGACAACTAGAATTCAGGGTGAGTGGGTGGAGCAGCAGCAAACAGACTTTAGTTAGCACTGAGGACAATCATCAGTATGAACATCGATAAGGAGAGGATGATAATAATTGAGAATCTTCTAAGGTTGTGTTTGGATCTCAACGATCAGTTGGAAAGGTTCATGTGGTTTTAGATGAATTATCTCCTCCAACTTAATGCCGGCCTCCTCCACCTCTTCACACACCCATCACTATTTTCCTCATTTTCTCTGGAGGTTACTGCACCTGCAAATAATAACTGGCCCATTCTTCCTGCCTTCAAAATTACACGGTGCAAGAATAACGGGGAAGGAGAAGCACCAAGTGAAACCACCAGGTACAAGGTTGGAAGAAGAGGCCTGGGGCACAAAGAGCACAGCCACCTGCACAATGCACCACCACCAGCAGAGCATGGTACTCTGCTGTTTGAACCCTGGTGATTGAAAGCTCTGCCCTATTACATGCTCCCTGTCCCGAGGTCCCGCCTCAGCAACTTGCTGTGGCCACTGCTCACATTTACCATCCGCTCAAAAAAGATAGTGAACGGGTGGAGTGGGCAACTGCCGACCGTAATGGCTGCAGCTTAGGAGAGCTCCGACCGGTCGCTGCGAAATGCCCCAGTAAATCCATACAATTATCCGATACACTGCCAAAATCACAACCGGCGGTGCCTGGGCGGATGGCTGTCTGTCGACGAGAAGACCCCGGAGGCGCTCGTTCGTCAGCGGCCCAACTGCAGCACTAAGGCAGCATGGAAAAGTGACGGGGCGGGCCGACCAGAAACAAAGCGTCGTCGGCCGATGCCTCTGTGCAAGACTGCGGCTCCAGCGGGCCTCGCGAAGAGACCTCAAGACGGGAGAGTCGGCGCCCGGGATCTCGAGGGGCACATCCGGACTCCAGTGCACAGCGAAAATCCCCTCGAAGGAGCGGAGAGGTGAGGAGATCGTTGGAGCTCTTGAGAACTGCAAACACTTAAAGGCGGACTAGAGGAGTAGCACCGGGGAGGATAAGGGGGGCCCTGAACAAATGTACACACGCAACATGACTAGCGAGGAGGGGGTGACCGCGAGACCCTCCTGGCATCATCCCTCTGCCCTTCCTACCCTATCCTGACAAACTGGGGGATACGAGGGGCCCCCTCTGCATGTTTGCAGCGACACTGTGACACCTGTCTGAGCATTTGGAGGGGCGGACTCTCTTGGGACTGGGTTGCCGGACCTGCCCCGCGCTGCCGAGAGCTAAGCGAGACGCGAGACTGCCTGCTGAGTGTCTAGGCGACCCGAAAGGGGGGTAATTGCAGCCGACACGTGGTGGAGCACGACACAAAAAACTGGAAAAGACTGTGCACCGCAGTTTATTTATTTTATTTATTTAATGAGTTTTATATAGCGCTGGCTAGACCCGTAGGTATCAGAGCGCTTTACATTAGGTTACGCAGTGTTACAGAAAATAATAACAATTACACATTACATCAAAAATAAGCAGCACATTGAGAGAGGAAAGAAAGGTGAGACAAATAGAGCGGAGGGGGGAAAGGGGAAGTGTGAGGGGGGAGGATGAGGGAAAGGACGGCAGGAGAGATGAAAGGAAGTCTGCCCAAAGACCGACTGGGTAGGTGACGTCTGAGGAGGGAATCCACAGCCCGTCTCCCCTTTAGCTAAACAAGGTAGCTCCATCGGCTTCAGTCAAACAGCTAGGTCTCAACTGACGAGGGAAAGTTCACAGAAGAAAGTCCAGTGGATAAACAGGGTGGGATCTATGAGCAAGGACGGGTGAGGGTAAAGGTCAATAGCTGGAAAGCGGAGAAGAGTAGAGCGGAAAGGGGTAAGGGGTAGGGTGAAGGGGGAGGAGGGAGATAAGGACAGGAGAGACACAGGAGAGTTTGTCCAAAGACCGGCTGGGTAGGTGATGTCCACGGAGGGAATCCATAGTCCATCTCCCCTTTAGCTCACGAGGTAGCTCCACCGGGCATCAGTCAAAATGGCTAGGTCTCAACTGTCTAGGGACAGTTCTCAGAGTAAATGTCCTGGTGGGTAAGTAGGAACAGGGTCGGGTGAGGGCAGGTCAAGATCAGGACGATGACCAATGATTTTAGATCAGGAGAGAGAGAGCATTGAGGAGGGTCCCACTGAGGCGGCCATCTTGAGGTCAGGCAAGGGGGATGAGTCCTTGAAGTTCGAATTAAGACGGTCCCCATTATTCTCTGTTAGAGGCAGAGCAGGTGGGGATGAGGGAACCGCCAGTTTTGTGGAGCCACGGGAAGAATATCGTCGACAGGGGCTTAAATGCTGAACATCATGAAGTTTACAACTGGTACTGGCACATTGCAAGATAAGCTGGTCTCAAGCTGAGAGTATTGGCAGATAGCCCCCCAGCTTGTTATAAAGGGAATGGATGAATTGAGCTTAACGTTGCAGCAATTTCAGATGGTTGTATTGCTGAATTGATTTTGTCGAGGTCTAAGTCCCGGGCGCCATCTTAGGGTCAGGCACCACACTGAGGGGGATCGCCCAGCTGAGAAGATCAATTTTCGTGCAGAAGTGTTCCCCATATACAGCAGACCCAGCCTTATCTCAGTAAATGCTCAAAATTGCCAGTAGACTGCAGCGCAGCTCCGTAGGGGAAGATTACGCGCATCCTGCACCTTTCAAACAGCCGCCATCTTAGGGTCAGGCCGCTTTAGTTAAAAGTCAATCTCGGGCGAGAGCTGGTGTGAACAGCAGTGGGTATGGGGCCTGGCAAACTATAGCTGATTTGCCCCTGGTGGGTGGTGGACTGCCTTTTTGTCCTTCCCTCCTGGCTCCCCCTCCACAGATCTATGGGAGCTGGTGACACGAGGTGTGGCAATCGGAGTCATCAAAACAGTGGAGTATGCCACAGAGAGCTGAAGAGAGTGTGCTCTGCAACATAACAGATTTCGGGTGGGGTGTGGTGCAGGTGGGGGGGTCCCGACAGGCCACAGGTGGCTGTTTCACCCCTGGTATGCAGCGGGCTACCCCTCCATCCTCATCTCCACCCCCCCTCTTAACAACTGGCAAAGGTGCTGCAGAATGACGACAAAGGGACACCGGACAGCCCTTCAGATGAAAATGGACAAGTACGCCCACCCAAGAGCAGAGGCCCCCACAGTGGAGGTAGATAACCAAACTCCCCCGAGCCAAATGCAGAGCATGAAAAAGGATGACTCTCCGACCCTGCAATACAAAATGTAAAAACTTCTTTGGAAGGCAAGATTGATACGGTCTCAACGGAGGAGACCTTGATAAGAGCTGATCTGCGGAATATGGGGGCGCGGGTCAAGGAAAATGAAGACTCCAATGCTGCGCCCCAAACTGAGACTAAAGCTCTCCGAATCCAAGTTGGGGAATTGAAGGAACTAACACAAGTGTTGGAAAATAGAATGGAAGATGCCGAAGGTCGTTCCAGGTGAAACAACATCCGCATTCTTCGTGTCCCGGAGAGGAAGGAAGGCCTGGCAGTCGACTTGTTTGTAGAAGAACTGATCCTTCAGTATCTCCAACCCAAAAACTTGTCGAAATACTTCTCGGTAGAGTGTGCTCATCGGGTGCCGGGAGCGGCGCCAAGAACTGGAAATCCCCCACGTCCAATTATTGCCTGAATCTTTAACTTTAGGGATGTCATCCTGCAGGTAGCTCGCGGTGCACCCCCGGTGAAATGTGACAACAGTACGATCAGTTCTTTCTAAATTTTACTCTCCGAGTTCAAAGAATGAGATGCTCATTCCTAGAGATGAAGAAAGCTCTAAGGGAAAAGGAACTGAAATATATTCCCTGCCAGACTGAGGGTTGTGGCCGATAACAAAACTTGGTTCTTTGAAACTCCGGAGGAAGCTTGGTCTTGGCTGGAGGGATGGAGAATAGTCGGCCGGGGAGGGGCTGCAGGAAAAAGGACAGAGGGGGAGAAAGGAATGTTCAGGGAGTGATCGTCCAATATGAACGATGCCATGGTTTCAACAAGTGTGAGAAATTAGAAAGGGGGACAGTACAATATATAAGCTGGGGGAGACACAACTGGATCACATTTGTATCAGAACTTCCACAGAAAACTATTATGGTAAAGAAGCCATGAGAACTCGGAAACGTGTGGACAGCAGGCTGGATTCCGACACAGATTGGCAGTGAAGAAATGAGGTTAAGTTGGTGGGGTGGCGGATGGCCAGGGTTGTGGCTCTCGCTCCCTAAATGTTTAAAATGAGCTCTGGGAATGGAAGCGCTCTGCATAGTTGGGGTGGTGGGAAGTTTAAAACCCGTAGTGCAGGGAGGCAGGGAGGGGGGATAAGTTTGGGGACGGGATTGGTTTATTTACTCAAGTTTTTGCCACCAATGACAGCTGTTTCAATAGTAGACGAGAATCGGCGACTTGCTACCTGGTTCACCGCCCTGCACATCTGGTTGTCCCTGCATCCTTGGGTTGACCTAGACCGATTGCAAACCCATGAATGCCTTAAGAATTGACCAGAATGATTTCATACCCTCAGCCAGTTTGCGAAGGCCGTGTGCCATGACTCCCCTGGGTAAGAAGGAAGGGTTCAAAATACTTTCCTGGAATGTAAATGGGCTGGGGGACAGAATAAAGAGGGGGATAGTCCTCCAATACTTGAAAAGACACGCACCAGAGGAAGTCCTCCTGCAAGAAACGCATATTCAAGGAACGCAATATGGTGCGCTCAATAGATGGGGCTATAAATTAATTGTACACTCCGGATATTCTATTTTGATGAGCACTTCCTTTCCCTTCATGAATCCAAAGGTCAAACATGACCCGCAGGGACGACTGGTGGCGGTCTCTGGTGGTTGGGAGGGTCACTTTTTCAATATAATATCGATGTACATCCCCCCCAGACAACAGTCCCTGGTCTTGCCGGAACTGGGGGCTCTCCTCCTGAGTCTCCCAGGGGGTGAGGTGGTGATTGGGGGTGATTGTAATGCAGCCTTTTCCCCGACACTTGACCGTTCACTGCCAAGACCACAAGATCAGGCGGGCACAATACTGAGCGACTTCCTGACTGCCATGGGCCTACAAGACATTTGGAGAGGTCTCAACCCCAACTCACGGCAATACACATATCTCTCTGGGGCGCATGGTAGTTTGTCACGTATTGATTATTTCTTCACTCTGGCCCAACAAACACCCCATTTCAGAGAGGCTTATCATTTGGCTCGTGGGATCTCAAATCACTCTCCAACCTGCGTCCATTATGAAATTGTAGAACCACGACAAGCGCGACTGGGTAGGATAAATCCCTGGTACTTTCAAATCCCTCATATTAGGCCCAGGATCCAAGAAGCAACGGATCAATATATTGTCAAGAATAAAGGAACAGTAAACTCAGCCTGCTTCCTCTGGAAGGCATTTAAAGCAGTGATCAGGAGTCGGGGCATCTCTTTAATCGTGAAAAAAGCGCAAACACTCATAGTTAGACACAATAGAATGAGACATTCAGGCTCTGGAGGTTCTCCTGGTTACCAATATGAGGTTGGGGTGAGACACCGACTGGCATTCAAAAAGGCAGAGTTCCAGGCGATAGCTGAAGAGGCAGCAAAAGCCAGATATCCAGTGATGCAGCAAAACCTCTACGAGGTGGGGAACAGAGTGGGAAAGTTGCTGGAATGGCTAGATAAAAAATCAGAGGCCTCCACGTGGGTACAAGAGGTGAGGAGAGGAGATGGAACCATAGTTCGGGGAGGGTGTCAAATTGCCGACGCTTTTGCGGACTATTATGAGCACCTTTACGCTTTAAGCTCCGCCACTACGGTCATTGAATCACGGGAACTACTGGCTACGCTCCAATTACCACGCCTAAGAGTGGAAGACAGGGACCTCTTGGATCAAGACTTGACAGAGTCTGAGATAGCTAAGGCGATCAGAGATCTTAGATCAGGTAAAGCTAGTGGCCCAAATGGTCTACCAATTGAATTATACAAAATAACGACTACTAAAGTGCTACCTCTATTGCACGATATGTTTGACGAAAGCTTTAACAATGGGATCCTTCCTAGGGATCAATGAATAGCGAGCACTGCGGTGATTCCGAAGACGGGTAAGCCCCCTAACGAATGCGGCTCGTACAGGCCGATCTCCCTTTTGAATGCTGAGCCAATAATCCTGGCTAAACTTCTGGCAAACCGCTTGATTCCAGTGATACACTCCTTAGGCCACCCTGACCAGTCGGGCCTCATGCCAAGACGCAACACAGCCCTTAATCTTAGACAGCTGCACGGGGTAATAGGCAGAGCTGCAATCATTGAGGAAGATGCATTAGTGGTGTCGCTAGACGTCCGCATGGCGTTCAACATGGTGGAGTGGCCGTTGTTATATGCAGTATTGGAGAGACTGGGCATTGTGCCGACATTTTTTAAATGGATTAAACTCCACTATATGTGAAGCCCTTGGCACAGGTCTCGGTGAATGGGAACGTATCCAGAGTGTTTGAGCTCCGGAGGGGAACGAAGCAGGGATGCCCGCTGTCCCGCCTGTTGTTCGTGTTGGTCCTAGAGGCCTTGGCAACGTGGATTCGGGGACACCCTATGATTCGTGGACTACGGTGGATGTCAGAGTGGGAAGATAAAATTTCCCTCTATGGAGACGATATCCTCATGTACGTAGTGAACCCGAGGGTCACGATCCATAGGATGCTGCATATATTTGACCTATTCCGCAAGTACTCGGGATACACAATCAACTGGGGGAAATCGGTGATATTCGTCCTAGCAGGGAGCCAACCCACACTCCCTAGGGGGTGCCAACTCTGGATAGAAACAAATGAGTTCCGATACTTGGGAATATACATTACTAGAGACCCCATGAGTTTTCATGAACATAATTTGGCTCCTCCATTAAACCACCTGAAGAGTGATATTCAACACTGGCGCACGCTGCCACTGTCCTTCTTGAATAGAGCGGTACGTTTTAAAATGATGGCACTGCCCAGGTTCCTCTATGTGCTTCATAACACGCCCTATCCTGTACCCCCATGGCATTGAAATGAAATTTGTACTTGTAAAGCGCACTGTTACCCTAGGGTGTCCTGGCGCTGTACGCATACCGCTGTGGAACCCTTCCTGTCTTTTCCCTGTGAAATGTCCACTCCTGGGCACCCCCAAGGTGAAGCCAGGCATCCCAGCGCTGGTGGGGCCGTTGTGGAGATTAAGCAAGCTATTGCCCAGAGTTGCAGAGTGGGACACATGATTAGAATAGGCACCGAGGTGAGAATTATCAGGTCTGAGGAAATTGAGCCCAAGACCCGCCGAGGCGGGAATTGAACCCTGGTCCCGGGCCAGGTCTCTGCATCAGGGTCTGCCGCTCTAACCATTGAGCCACACTTCTCCACTTCTCCTACGACAGTTGTTGTGGGATGGGGGGTCGGCGAGGATCTCACTAGCAAAGCTGACCAGGGGATGGTACGACGGAGGCATAGCACTCCCTTCCCTCCGAAGCTACTACTGGGCAACCCAACTCACAGTAATCAACCACTGGGTACACAAACCCCTGAATGAGCCTGCATATCGGATGGACAGTCGTAATATGCTACCAGGTCAATATCTTAAGGAACTATATGGGTTAGGGGCTGTAGGTTCTCTCCGCACCCCGACTTCCACTACACTCCAAATTTGGCAGGAGGGAACCAGGGCGCTAGGCTGGCACAACAGACTCACTTTGATAAATCCTCTGTGGAACTCAAAGAGGTTGGGGCTGTTAACACACCAAGCAGGTTTTGATAGATAGGACACAATCAGGATCTCTAGGGTGGGTGATCTTTGGGAAGGGGGGGAAATCAAGACCTTCTCACCCCTACAGAAAGAATACCAGATGCCACAATCTGAAACCTTCAGGTATCTCCAAATTGCCCATGCACTGAGGGTGACGATACCCAAGGGGACAGTGCTGCCAGAGGCTTTCCCACTTGAGAATAGACTGCTGGCTGACTACTTAAATACAAAGGCGACTTCACTGGTATACCGCAAACTCATAAACAATTTTCCTGACCCTTTGACGGCTCTTTGGAGCCGATGGTAGGGAGGCCATGGTGCCCTGGGGGACGAGGAATGGGTTGAGGCTATGGCCTTCCCCATGGAGGTGGCCATATGCTTGCGCTTCAGACTAATACAGCTCAAGATCCTCCATAGAGCCTACTATGCATGTACCACCCAGGTGAAAATGGAGACGCTTACCTCGCTGCTATGCCCTAGGGGTTGTGGACAGGAGGGCACCTTCTTCCATCTGCTGTGGGAGTCTTCCCCACTCCAACAATATTGGACAGCAATATTGACAACCATGGGGGAAGTTTATAAAATAGAGGAGAACAAATCTCCGAGGTGGTGTCTGTTGAATATCTGGGGAGATACAAATGCTGAGCGCTTGTGGTTAACACTAGGATTCATGATTGCAAAACGTAATATTGCGAGGAAGTGGAGAGCAATAAATGTCCCAACTTTGAATGACTGGAAAACGGATTTGGACTGGTGTATGCAGGCGGAAAGGGCGGTCTATCAGAGTAGGGGATGCCCACAAAAATGGACAAAGATTTGGGGGAAATTGAATGAATATCAAGGAATGTTCTGTAGACCGATCACCTAGCAGGACCAAGAGCAGGAGACAATACAGCTGAGGGAGAGAATGTGGCAGTCGGGGCTGAGAACCTGGAGGTTGTCAACGATGATAAGACGATCATTCCTGATTTATCAATCTGTTTGAGATTTGTAAGAGTATTTGATATGTATCCTGTAAAGAGTTGGTTTGTTGTTGCTTTAATAAAATGATTTATCAACAAAAAAAAAGATAGTGAACATGAGCAAAGGGCCACTGCAGGTAAATGTGAATGGAAAATCCCCTGGAATCGGGGAGAACCTATGGATAGAGTACATATGGGTGTAACATATTTATTTCCCATTCCATGAACTTTAACTTATAATACCTAGAAAAAGGAATTGAGATGCCAGCTGGAATCCGTATTACCATCACTGGTATCACCACCCCGTAATTCAAGGAATCTTGCAGTGATGACCTCCTTCATTAGTCATTTAAATATATTCTATGTTGTGCATCAATACAGCTCTCAGCTAAGATGTTGGTTGGAGGAAAGTCCCTGGAATCAAAAGTAATAATGGAAAGGAACATCTATGTGATGTGCACCAGTGTAATCTGGTCAATTTTCATTCTGAAGCAAAGCAACTTGATTTGAAGTTTCTTTAAATGTGTTGTCTCTTTTTATAATTTCTGTTACTGATAGCCAGGAATACTAACCTGCTTTCATGATAGGAAGGATATTTTGGTTCACACCTTCTTCAGTTAGTGTGGACCAGAACTGAGATTGAGTATCTACCAAAGCATTAGGCGTGGTAGATCCTGGAAATGTATGTAACAGAAAACCCAGAATGGTGCACAGTCGACATATGAAGCAGGCACACCAAAGCATCACAAGTTAACTTATAGTGAGATCAGTCAATAATTGCCACAATACTTAACACTAGAAGACAAGAATGATTCGGCGGGCCAACCACTGACTCACAAGTTAATCACTAATATGGAAATACTGAATTTTCAACAATATTGAGTCCCATAATTGCAGGTGACACAAATTAGGTTTAATTTTTTGACAGGAAAATACTATTTCAGTTGAGTCATTGGGCAATGGCCTGGACTGCCCATTCAGTGACTCACTTTTGGCCAGTAGACATGAGGTCATCATGGTGCCAAGCAACAGCCAAGGCAAAATTGAAGTTAGAATGACTAATTTATCTTATCACTATGTTAATCTCCATGCTAGGTCCTTTAGATCAGTGATTCTTAACCTGTGGTCCATGGACATCTGGGGGTCCCCAAAGCCTACTCGGGGGGTCCGCAACTGCTTACAAAATTAAATAATGAAAGACTAATAAAGTAAATTTACATAAAAGAGCAAAATGTAAAATAGAAGATAAAAATGTGAAGGATTTTGAAACTGACGGCTAAAAATTTGGTATCCTTGCCATGATTTGTGGTATCAGTGCATTTAAAGTGAACCGAATCATGCATGGATAATTTGTGGCCGCAACTGAAGGATTGGCATGTATGGACCAAAGAGACAAAGTGATATGCTAGATCTGGGCATATCTCTTCATCTTTTATAAGTAAAACCACATTTTCAAAAGCTCCCGTCTTCTCATTAAAATTAAAATTAGACTTTTGCAGGTTTTTGTTTAATACTGGACCTCAGACCCCAATTCTTCAGTTAACTTCTGCACTTGTGGAAGACTCTGACAGGAAGAAGGACTGCTATGCTGTTGAATGGGCTGCTACTCTGGTGGACTGCTGACCTGAAGGACTGCTGCCATGTTGTGCTGAGCTACTGCCCTTCTGCCCTCTTGCCTGGATGAGAAGTCTGAATTCAGGACCACCAGAGTGACTCCAAGGGCTAATTTCTTGTAACCAGCACCTGGACTGTGCAACAGTGAGTCCAGGTGCTGGTTACAAGTGATGCCACCCCTCTCCTGGACCCTTGGAAGTGGGCCTGAAGGTGCTCTACCAACCCAACTGTGGACCAAGCAGAACTGACGCATCTCGTCTGCTGTGCAGCACAAGCCCAAGCAGAACCAATGCATCACCTCTGCTGACTGGACTTTCCCATCGCAAGGACTTCACATCACCAGCGAAGCCCACAGCCTAATCAGATCTACTGCTGTACGATGCATCCCTGATGCAGGCCCTCACATCACAAGCCTCTCATAGATGGCAGCATCAGCAACGACTCAGAACTTCACTTCACTAATCCCACCGTACCTTCAGAACCAGCCTTCGCTTTGTAAGTTTCTCATCAACAGCCTCCTAAATGACGAAGCAGGACCTCGCATCGCAGCCTTGCAGCTCCGCGGAACCGACGCTGCATGATGCATGTCTGACCTGGACCTTGCACCACCTCGGTTGCACAACGCATCCTCGATGGCGGACCTCGCAACGCTCTGCAAGCAGGATTTCAGGTGCTCTTGTTCAGCATGCCTTACTGGATCCCTGTAGCCGGCCCGCGCTCCATTGTTGACGGCCTGAACTTGAGGCTTTGTTCCGTCTGGTGCAACAGGATATCCAAAGTTGGCCCTTTGCGCTTTTTGGCACCATTTTCACTGAAACCTTTAAACCTGCATATCTTCAGCTCTATTGATTGGATTTTTGTTGTTTTGGTCTTAATTTATTTGCTAATTTGGTGTGGGATTTTTCATGTGTGGTGTTTCCATGTTACTAGAGTTTGAAATGCGCAAATACTTTACACATTGCCTCAGGATCAAGACTAACTACTCTGTTGCAAGCTTCCCGAGGATTGAGCAGAGGCTTATTTTGGGTTTGCATATGATTTCACCCTAACAAGAATTGCGGTGGTTGCTGCTTGAGTAAGGTTTCATACCTCTTAACTAGTAACCCACTTTCTTAAAGGGGCAGAGAAACACTGACAGAGGAAGGAAGGCCACAGAATAAGAAGCAAGGTGATAGACAAGAAAGTCAACGAATGGCAAACAATGCGTTGGCTCAAATCCCAAGGTAAACCCTTGTATTCTCCACAATAGGTCTTTGAAATCTGACAGGTAATAGCTATCTGTAAGTGAAACTCTAACATCCCACTTCAGAAAGATCAATTTAGCAGAGATGTGTCAAACGTTTTTGCAAAAGAAGACAGTCTGACAATTGCATAGAGAGCTACTTCAAGCAGTGCTAAATGCAGTTACCATAGACCACTCTCAACACCACCTAGTACTTAGATTATCTGTTGACAGTGTAAGTATTAAACATACAGAAATGTAATTACCTAACTAGGCTGCACAAAGAAAAGGCAAGGCAAACTTAAAAGGAAATATTTTAGAGAATACTACCACATTTCAAACTACAGCTAGTCCAACACATTTCCTGCTCAAAATGCTAATAAACAGTCAGTTGTGCACTACAGACATTGAGCAATATACCACTCAAAATAATTAATTTTTTATTTATTGTATGATTTGCAAACATGTAATGCCTTCAAATCTCATCCAGCTCTCTATGTGAAACAACACACACTTTTTTATAGCCAAAGATTCAGGCCATGTTGACACGGTCTGATTAAAGATATCTAACGTTGCCATAAATCCATTTTCAGACCTGCCAGTAATTACAGATCAAAAACAAGGTTCCAATTACTTAGTGAGAAAGGTTTTCACAAAGTAACCAGCAGTAGAAATTATGTTTCTACTCATGACCAAATACTTTGGCATTATACTGAGTTTAGCATTAGATTCTCATTCATACTTTACTATTCAAAACATCCAGAATATATCTTTGAAGTAGAACGAAGTTCCTAAAATTGGTAATTAAAACCCACAAAGCAAATCTCACTTTTGTGAAATCAGAGCCCTTCCTGCCGACTCAGAATTGATAGAACATCAAATAATAAAATGTTCCAGGTCTTTTAAGAGGCCACTCGCAGCCTGGAGCTATTAGAGGCAGTGTTTCCTCAGGAGCTGGTAGAAAAACAGTTGTTGTAACTGTACTGGATGCTTTGATGCTCATGAGTGGGTTTCAGTGCCCTGAGACCATGGCAGCGACCACGTGCTACTTCAACAGAGTGGAAGAAATCGCTATCAAAGCTTCAGCATTAAAATGGGTTGAATAATTTCCCTCTGGGTGAGTGCAATAACTGACTATGTCATCTCGCTCAACCAGATCTGAAGCCATGGGATTGAGAGTACACCATTTCTACTCTCTTTCACACTTTCTTCAAGTACACCTAGTTCTACTGATGAAAATGGTCAAGTCATTCACATTTTGATTTTTAATTATGCAGGTGACATACCCTTAGTCCTGCAGGTGATGTCACTCTCTTAGATTCTCTGGTATTGATCGGCTAAATCTACTTGGCACACACATGACTCATATTCAGCTCTGAGTGGAACACCAATGAGCCCCCTGCCTGCTTGGCTGAGAGCAGAAGGCACTCACCCTGTCCTGTTTACTGGGTAAATTCAGGTGCAAGCCAGTCTGTTCCAAGAATTTTTCCAAGGAATCCTAGGCCGTTAGGAGCGTGAATACTTCATGTCTACGGATTTCTCTAAGCTCTAGTGCTTAGTACAATATATTCTCAATAGTATGTGCCTGCGAACGACTCTGTACAGTTTCCCTAAATCAGGAATGAAGAGAGATCATTCACAGCCATGATCTTTAGTCAGCAATGAATATTAAACATTTACAAGATGAGCGTCTACTGGGTGTACTATGTATCGGTTTTTGAAAATGACTTAGGTTAGAGTGATGAAAGAACACAAATTTAGGGCCTCATTTATGAGACTCCTTGCGCCTCCGGAACGTCACTTTTTTTGACGTTGCGTGGCGCAGAAGCCTGCGTGATATCTATCAGGTAGCACTAAGCCACTTTTTTTGGCTTAATGCTGCCTTATAAATATCAGTCCCTTTAACGCAGTGTTCTGCGTTAAAGGGGCGTGCAATGGGTGTTGCTGGGGGCGTTCCCAGCATCATCCATGGCCTTTTGACACTGCCCCAGATTTACGAGAAATCCTAAATCTGAGGCAGCGCCAAAAGCTTACGCCTCCCGAGGGGAGGCGTAAGGGAGGCACAACAAGGAGAAATATCTTTATTTCTCCTCGTTTTTCCTTTTTCTCTGCGTGCTGCATTCTGCAGCACACATAGAAAGAGGAAGAAGCCTCTTGTGATTATTTTTGTACAGAAAGGTTTCCCTTCCTGTACAAAAATAATCATCCCCGCAACACAGGCACCCTTGCACCATGGTGCAAAGGTGTCTGCGTTGGCGCACAGCAGCCCATTGTGCGCCGGCGCAGGGGAATAGGACAGGAATGCGCCGTATCTTATAGATATGGCGCATTCCTGCCCTTTTCTTTTGCCGTAGGGAAGCGCAGCAGGAAGGCCTGCTGCGCTGCCCTACGGCAAAACCTCATAAATGAGGCCCTTACAGGCACATGCATCAACCATTTTTGCGTGCGCAAACGGTGCGATTCGCAAAAATCGGCTGTTTGCGCCCGCAAAAAGGGCATTTGCGATGCATCAAGGTTCAAGGCACTCGCAATTTGAGAATTCGCAATTAATTGTGATTTCTCCAATTGCGTTTGCATTTGTTGCGATTCCTTAAATGCAATGCAAGAACCACTTTAGAATAGCGATTTCGCTACTAGGGGGCGCAAATTACCATCAGGTTGAACTTGATGGTAATTTGCAAAAACTTTGAAAAATGCACTAAAGTGCATTTTTCAACGTTGTAGGTTACACAAACACATGCCCTTGGGGCATGTGTGTGTGCAACATGTGTGCACAGAGCAATTTCAGGGGTGCAACAGGATGTCCTTTTGACACCCTTGAAATTGCATGCGCAATTTGCGAGTACCTATTGGTACTCGCAAATTGCGCATGCAATCTCCCATTCATTCCTATGGGCCTGTACTAACCGACCTGAAGATTTTGAAACTCATTCCATTTGTATTGTCATCCCCTTAAAGTTCCTTCATATCATGATGATGCCGATGATGATGATGGCTTTAATTGATTCACTGATATTGAACTTGATGGATGCATGAGTGTGGGTAGACTATTGTGCTGACTGTACAATTAAACTGGACTTCTTTAATCTGCTTGCAAGGACCAGGGTAAAATACTAATTTATGTTTGTTGTATTATATAGCAATGATTAGGTATCTTACTAAAAGATGTCTAACTGCTGATGAAAAGCAACTTTCAAAATTATTTCCATTTTAGTTTTCTCCTTCTACTTTTCCCTGCTGTGTACCTTTTCAACTGGTTGCCTTCCAACCGATGACAGAACCAGTAGGTATAGTGCTTGCTAACTCTCCTAACAACTGCCCTTTCTTAATTGTGCTCATGAGCAAAAATATATTACACTTTCATTATCACAGGTTGCTGTAATTGCCATATATCTGTGACAGTCTCGTAATAGTAAAATTTGTGTATATACTTTAAGTTATATTTTACTTTGAGTCTAATGCCATTCTTAATCTTTGTATCTCAGAAAACTGTTTTACATGTTTGGTGATGCTTAATTCTGTCACATAAAAGCATATCCATTGGCTAAATTTGTGATCGTAATATTAGTTTAGGTTTGCAGGTCGCTGAAGGAATTTCCCTTTTGGAAAGAAACATTGAGGCTGGAATTAACTGGCCCTCAAAACGTAGGTGAAGCTGCTAATTGCTAGTCTCCATCTAGGGCTGAGAATTAGAGGGAAAAACAGAAATGATCCTTTCCAGAACCATTCTCTCACATCTTATGTGAGTTCTTAACTATTATACAATAATAACAGATGTCAGCAAAAGATAAATATCCGGTATTGTAAAGCGCGAACTAATCACCCCTGCGGGTTTCAAGGCGCTGGGGGCCGTCGGGGAGACTAAGTGAAGTATTGCCCAGAGTCACATGATGCTGAGCTGCCGCCGGCGATCGAACCGTGAGCCCCGTGCTCCGGAGTCACCCGCTCTGCCCGCTGCGCCCAGGGCCGGACTGGCCGTAGCGGGCACCGGGCATTTCCCCGGTGAGCCGCCAGGGTGGGGTCCATTTTTGTTACCAGGGGCCGGGAATAACGGCCCCCGGTAACAAAATCGGCCGAAACCGGCCCTAGAAAACAGCTCGGCAGCACCCCCTCCCCCCTGGAGGGGGAGCCGGCTGAGCAGTTTGCCAGGGCCGGTTTCGGATCCCAGTCCGGCCCTGGCTGCGCCACACATCTCCCCAAACAAATGTCTATGCCTTACAATATCTTTAAATGTTGTTGGTGTTTAATAGACTATTAGCATGTCATAGACCTTAGTAGAATGGAACATTATATTTGTAGATGCTTGCCACAAGTTCCATTATGTTCTATAAGAATTTCTCACCTTTCGTTGGGCTGTTGTGGCTGTTTCCTGCTTTCCACGAGAGACGGACACTTCGATTCTGCTTCTCTGAGAGGTGAAGGTTACTTGGTGGATCTGGTACGTCTGCAAAAAAGAAATGCACATATGTGAAACAAAGCATGAGAAGTCCCTATATGTCTCTTGCTCTACATGTGTGCAGTGAAATTCACCGCAAATTGGAGAAGGCATGGGACTACACCCTTACAGTAATCCATAAACTGATAGATCATAAACCACTATATCATTATTGGTATAAAGAATCTTCCAGCACCTCTCCTCTCCTAGACCAATAAAGAAGCTCCTGACATCGACACTGCCTACATCTAGGTATCATCAGTTTAATGACTGAAATCTCTTAACGCTCATCTGTGATTCATTCAAGACTTTTTAACACCTTTAGGATTATGTAGGTGATCTCAGGTTTAATATGTACAAGGTTATCGTACTACTTAATCTTTTGTAACCATAGACAAACTCTGTTTCTGAGAACCTATGCTATCCTCATTGGACAAGTAGGGTCTCAGTCGGGTGCTGAGCACCATTTTAATTAATAGTTAACATCTCTTAAGAATGACCAGTCCTTCAGTTTTTTAGCCTTAGATTATAGCAATGAAGTAATACTAGCTTTTTTCAAATGCCTTATTGAAAAGAGGAAATGGCAAATTGCTTTCATGTTAAAAAAGTTTATTGGGAAATAACTGTTATAAAACAGTTAGCTATATGGGCAAAAATATTAATGTAGGCAAATTCTTCAATTAGCATATTCTGCCAAATGTTCAAAGTATAAACAAAGTCAGGAAATGTGTAAATAAAAAAGGAGGGTTATTATTTGAGGAGAATGTGAGTCCTAGCCAAGGAATACGCCCCAAAATCCCAAAAGGTCAAATGCATAGTTCAATAATTTAAACCCTGGTAGTTATAACACAGAGCAGACCGGCCTAAATTAGGAAAATGTGTAAAGTGTTTAACAAAACTAAAACAGTCAACAAAGGTCAAAACACCATGCAAAGAATTCCAGTGGCGGCTCCTCCACTATGGCGGAGGAGCGTCGCTGAACTGAATAAAAGGAAAACTAAAAAGATAGTACCTATCGTTATTATCATTTTAGTTTTCCTTTGCAGTCAATGGCTCTTGGGGCGGGGCTGATCACAGCAGTTAAGAGGAGTGCTTTGCACTCCTTAAATGGGCATGACTGCTTGACCGACCCTCTCAGGCCAGCCAAACAGTCCTGCGCACTTTGCATCTTCCCCACCAGGCTGCATTACTCCGCCTGGTGAGGAACATGCAAAGCCTCCCTTTGCCCAACTGAGAGCTGATCCACAGCGCTCAGACCAATCACAATGCTGCATTGCAGCATTTTGATTGGCTCAGGGGAACCTGGGAGCCGGGTGCTTCCTGCTGCCAGCCGGGACTGCAGGAAGGAAGAAGAAGAAAAACAGAGGAGAGGCGGCGGCCGGCTGTTTCAGGTAAGTGTTTTCTTTATTTTTTTCTTTGTCGTCGTTCCACCCCTCCCCCCACCACCCGAATCAGAAATAACAAATTCTCTGATACAAGACCCAGCTGTAGAATATGGAGCTAGCTCTCCTCCACTACATGACACTGCTATCTGGTCGAAAATGTGCCTAATCTGCGATTTAGATGAAGTTTAGTTTTTGTGAGTAAATGAACTTTTCAGTAGTGTAAAACACATATTCATATTTACAAAGGTTGGTTTACGCTCATAAAAAGGATTTACTCAAGCAAGTATTTTCTTCTGAGTGAAATGCTAAAAGGTGCACGGAGTGGGTGGGTGTGACCATCGCAGGTTTCTAGGCCTACACTTGGAAATCTTGATGAATTCCATGAAGTAGGTTGGAAACCTCGAATGGCAAGAGGTATACCATGAGAAAACCTATTTCATTTGATGATTGCTTGCTCGTTATATACTATGGACCGTTGCTCTATGCAAAAAGATGTCTTTGCATGAACGTTTTCCTTCTAATGGCAGGTAACTAGTATATCACTGACAGGAAGCCGCACAATGCTGTATATGCTTTAATTAAGTAGCAACAAGAGAGTTGACTTTCGGTTTTCCTTGAATTACTTTTCACTTACAACTATGGGTGGGGCTTAAAATTTTATTTGCATCTCTCATGATTCAAAAAGCTCTCTCATCAAAGATCCTGCTTTTGCTGAGCATGCTGAGGGTTTGCAAGATATTTGTTTGCTCTAGAGCTGCTGAGAAAGGGGAGCGCCCTTAGCAGACAGTTTCTCAGGCTACAGTAAGCTTATCCAAATGTTCCTCCAGCACTGAGGGCATCATCTGTTTGCAATGAGCCAAGTTTGATGTGTGCACCATTTGGGTATTTCTCACTGTGCATTGGCCTTGCAAGTTCAGCCTTTTTACTATCACCAATGTGGCCCCCGAATCACTTGCATGTGCATAGATCACTTCACACTTTCCAATTGTTTCCAGTTGAAAACAAAAGTGGCCAAGCCATGGTAAGCCACAGTTTCATTGCACCATGGTCGCTTGCAGTTCTGTGTGGAAAGCTGCAACGTTTTATCCCCGAGGGAGGAGCAAAGCACTGCGATTTGTTTTCTGTTATCTCTTAGATTAACATTCTTCTTATGTAGGTGAAAATATACGTTAACGAGTAAAACAACATTGGCACTTTTATAGTATTCTTACATCAGGCCATAGGCATAATAAAACATAACACGTCACAATATACAAGTACCTGACAAAATAGAACCTTAAACATATCAAGGTACAGTAATTTTAACATGAGAAAACAGTTCACGACACTGCAACTAATGTTAGAAAAACCTGTAAGGGCTCTGTATCCTATTTTCATAATCATAAAAGAAGACACGAGTCAAAAACATTGTTTTAGACATATACAGTGCTCACCTGGGATTCAGGTGAAAAACCATTAGTATTGCAAGAGTAGGCACACCTGCTCAAGGCAAAATCTTTGTGAATCAGCCTCTAATTATTACATTTACGGTTTGCCATTGAGATGCAGTAATTGGCAAAATTGGGTTATGGGACTTCTCCCGAGCTCAACACTGCAGATGATTCTAGTCCTTGTGAAAAGTAAGACATAAAAGAACAGAAGCAACATTTGCATAACCGAGTGAAAGTAGTTCTTACCCAGGACGACCAAGCGGGTTTCTGCCGTGGTGCTGTCGAGGGACGTGCTTGCGGCGCAGGAGTACACGCCTTGATCCTCCAATGCCACACCAGGAATAGTCAGGGTGTCTGCATCCACAAGGATTCTGAAATGGCACAGCACAGAATGAATAGATGAATGACAAACGGGATACTAGCCATGCTCCAAATTTTATTACTATGCATAGTGTTTTATGGAACCCCACAGATTCGTTTACCTCATTCTTCCTTTGCATAAGCAGTTTTTGCTTTATTTTCTCAAATTTTATGAAAATGTGGCTCTTGATTAAGCAATCAAAATGGATCTTTTTGACAGTGTTCACCTCTTCTACTCTCACTGGTAAAATTCCACAAATTTCCAAAATAACAGCTGCAGAAGGAAATATTGAGAAGATCTAGGAATTTAGTGTAGGTACCTCTTTATGGTAGTTGCAGTGGCGGATCTCATAAGCATGTAGCTTGGGTCTTCCTTCAATTCTGAGAGTGTTGTCTAATAGGAGGAAGGAGAGGACCCATTTCCATTAATAGGGTGTGTGTTTGTACACCAGCATGGGCATATCTTACCATTTCCACTTCACATAAGAGCATACCTCTACTTTCAGAGGATAGGGCCACCCTTTGAATGAAAAGGCATGCTTGCGCCGAAACTGGAAAATCTCTCTCATTCCAGCAGGAAAGCTGGGATAAAGCAGGATCCACTTACTAGGCAGTGGAGCATTATGAATGGGAATACAGGGGTACTGCTCTTTCAGACAGCGAGGATTATGGGTAGGAGCAAGGCAAAGTTACAAACAATCAGAAGACAGATATCACTCCCATTTCAGGTCAAGAGTCTGATGAGGCAACTAAGAGGCGTCCCCTTTATTTTCATGGTGGAAGAACCGATGAGCAGAGTCAGAAAGTATCCTTTTCATTAGGGAATTGACAGGAAGGCTCTCTCCAGTTCCTTGAACATCATGACTCAGATAATCCTCTATAACCTGTCACCTCTTGACAGCAGACTGGCTATGGCCTGTGTTAGAACCGGCATCTTTGGTGTGGTTTTCCCCCAAACTTTTTGTCTTTAGACCTCCTGTTTTGCTGACTTCGTTTTTGCTGGCCTTGGGACTCGTAGGACTCTGCACACTTTACCCCTGAGGACCAGTGCTAAAGTACTTGTGCTCTCTCCCTAAAATATGGTAACATTTGCTTACACTCAATGTGCATACTTAATTTACTTGTAAGTCCCTAGTAAGGTGGCACAACCTGTGCCCAGGGTCTGAAAATTAAATGCTGCTAGTGGCCTGCAGCATTGATTGTGCCACCATATTAAGTAGCATTTTAAACATGTCGCAGGCCTGCCATTGCAGCCTGTGTGTGTGCAGATTAAAACTGCCATTTTGACCTGGAACAAAGGAGCCTTTTGCAAGGCCCAAACCTTCCCTTTTTAATACAGATAAGTCACTTCCATGTAGGCCCTGGACAGCGCAGAGGGCAGGATGCAATGAATTTAAAACTTAGGACATGTCCTTTTAAGTTTTATATGTCCTGGTAGTGAAACACTCTTCAATTCGTTTTTCACTACTGCAAGGCCTACCTCTCCCATAGGATACCACTGGAGTTACCTTATTACAATTAATAAGCTGTAATTTACACTTGGGAGCAGGTAACCAGTTCATGTTTGGTGTCTTTGGAATTGCAATGAAAAACCCAAACTTGCAGTGAAGTCCGATTTTAAATTAAAATTTGGAAAATGCCACATTTAGAAAGTCAAAAGGAACAAATGATGGACGGAATGCTGAACAATGCAAACATTCACCCCCAGTCACAAAGATCTGGGTTTAATCCATTGTTCTTTTGCTCACCACCCCAGTTTGGACCCAGCCATATGCAAGTCAGTCTTGACCCTGATCCTTATGAGAGCATTCCAGTTGCTCACTTTGCCACTGAATTCAAGCTAGCCTGGCTGATGAGGGGTGCTACTCCAAAATCGGTCCCAGGATGCTTGTTTCTGGTCCAGGGAAGACCTGGCTTGGCAGTTCGGGCTGAACTGTTCCCATAAGGAACAGGATCAATACTGTTTTGCATATGGCTGGGTCTGAACTGGGGTGGTGAAGTGAGCTAAAGACCGATGATGGATTCAACCCCGATCTGTGACTGGGGGTGAGTGTCTGAAAAGTTTCAGAGATCCGTCCATTATCTCCTTGTGTTTGCTACATTTAGGAAGTCGTCATTTTCCTGCCTTAGCCATTTAGTGCCTGCAGCCTGTCTCTGGGTCACGTGACTGGGTGTATTTGGCAGTTGGGCTTTGTGCATTCCTCCGAGACATTCACACACAATAGGAAGTTCAGGTGTTCTTGGATGAGCCATCACTGGCAGGATGGGAGGAAGAAGCTGGACACAGCCCCACTTATACTTGAATAGACTTTGTCCTGCCTCCACACAAAGGGCTGCATTTCCCATGTAGTTAGTCTGGCACCTAAGCAGTGGCGTAACACAGGCCCCCCGCAGCACAGTACATGGGCCGGGGAGCCCCTGATTGAATCTGGAGGGGCCCCCCACATACCCTGCACGGGGGCCTGCTCAAGTTTGGTTACACCAGTGTGCCTAAGCAAGGAAGGCAGGGCACCTATGCCCTTCAAAAGCATGCCTTTAGATGCTTCTTCCCACTTCAAAGACACAAGTGGTTATAAATACTACACCTCAGACACCAACTCATCAGTAGACTTCTGGACCAGTGGATACTCTGCCATGAAGGACTGCTGTGCTGCTGAAATGACCGCCACTCTGCTGAACTGCTGCCCTGCTGTGCTGACCTGTTGCCTTTTTGCCTTGGAGAGAAGGACTGGTACTGCATCTGCTGAACCCAGGACCACCAGAGTGACTCTAATGGCTAGATGGCTGGCCTCCTGACTTGAGCCTCAGGGACAGAAGGTTCCAAACAACCCCAGCCCCCATCTGTGAGTCTATCCTGCAAAGTGGTGCCACCGCAGTCCCTTGGAAGTGGGCCCAAGGTACTCTGACAGCCTCTGAGGATCCAGTGGAACTGACACATCTCCTCTGCTGCGCAGCGCAACCCTGAGCAGAACCGACACATAGCCACTGCTGCATGAATTGGACCCGTTGCAAATACCCACACTGAAAAAAGGTAGCCTCATTGGAAACGGCAATGCATGACTCATCCTCAGCGCAGGCCCTCACATCCCTCATTGATGGCAGCCTCGTCAACTACACCGGACTCCACATTGCAGCCTCGCAGCTCCCCGGAACTGACACATCACCACGACTGTGCAACGCATCCTTGATGACAGACTTTGCATCGCAGGCCCTCACCGACGAGATCTTCGGCGATGATGCAGGACGCCCCATCGCAGTCTCACACAACTCAGAATCGATGCATTGCTTCAGCTGCCCAACGCATTTATACAACAGATCCTCTCAACACTCTGCAAACCAGGATTCAAGGTAGTCTGTTCAGCAGGCCTAACTGGGCTTCTGTTGCCAGCCCGTGCTCCATCGTGGTTGCCTGAACTTGTGACTTTGTCCCTGTCTGGTGAGAACAGATATCCAATGCTGGTGCTTTGTGCTTTTTGGCACTATTTTCACTAAAATCTTTAAAATTGCACATCTCAGGTTCTACTAATTGGATTTCTGTTCTTTTGGTCTTTTTATTTATTTAAAATCACTCTATTTTTCTAACTTGTGACATCATTTCTGTGTGGTGTTTTTCATTTTATTACTGTTTGAAGTGTTACACAAATACTCTACACATTGCCTCTAAGTTAAGCCTGACTGCTCTGTGCCAAGCTACGAGAGGGTTGAGCACAGGTTAATTCAGAGTTGGCTTGTGTTTCACCCTCACCAGCGCTTACACCCCAGTCAACAAACCACCCATATTTTTTACAGCCTGGGACAAAAAGGCTGTAAAAAATTGATATCCCATTGTTTCATGCCATTCATTGGACCTGGCCCGTTTTGCGGGGTTATCCCCAAACATTTTGCCTTCCTCCTATTTTCTGACCTTCTTTTTGTTGGCTTTAGGACTTTACCAGTGCAATTCAGTGCTAAAGTGCATGTGCTCTCTCCTCTAAACATGTTATGATTGGTTTACACCTGTTTGGCTTATTATATTTACTTGTAAGTCCCTTGTAAAGTAGTATACCATGTAACCAGGGCCTGTACATTAAATGCTACTGATGGGCCTGCGCACTGCTTGTGCCACCCACAGAAGTAGCCTTTCAAACCTGTCTCAGGCCTGCCACTGCAGGGCCTGCATGCACAGTTTACTGCCACTTTGACTTGACATTCAAAACTACTTACCAAGCCTGAAACTCCCCTTTTGTTACACATTGGTCATCCCTAAGGCTGGCCCTAGGTAGCCCTATGGGCAGGGTGCTGTGTAAGTAAAAGGTAGGACATGTGCCTTTATTGTGTGGCTTGTCCTGGTAGTGACAAACAGCCTATTTTGATTCTCACTGCTGTGAGGCCTATTCCTCTCATTGGCTAGCATTGGGAATTCCCTTATATATATTTAAGTGTTAATTCCTGATCTGAAAGGAGTGGTGTAGCCATGTTTGGTATGTTTAGAATGGCAGTGAGAAATCCTACTAACTAGTGTAGTTGGATTTTAGAAATGGCACTTTTAGAAAGTGGGCATCTCTCTGTGCTTATGACTCTTTGTACTTTGCAGTTTAACTCCAATCCACGTCTGAGCCTGGGTGACAGCTACACTTTGTGTATACTTTCCAGACATCCATCACACAGTAAGGGCTGGGTGTGACAGGAGTTACATCTGCATTCATCTGCATACTGATGGTCTTCCTGGTCTGGGAGAAGGAAAGGGCGTTCACACTTGACAATCGTATAGGTTGTATCCTGCCCTCACACAAAGGCTAATTTACCTCCTACTGATGTCTGGAGCGAGGGCTAGGTTGAAAGGGATTGTTGCACACTTCTAAAGATTCCTTTTGAAGTTCCCCCTTGAACAAAGACATTTTTGAGTAAAAGTACAGGGGCTCTGACCCCATATTTTTGAAGCACTTTGAGGTCTGGAATGGAAGCTCTGTCAGAAGAACTGCTGCGCTGCTAAAAAAAAGCACTCATCTGGACGGCTTTTCTGTTTGTCGTTCTGCTGCCTGCTAACTGCTCTTCTACTTCTAGGATTCAACTGGACTGCTTTTCTTCTTGTTTCCCTGCTGCCTGCTACTCCCTGACTCTGGTCTCACCAAACCCTTTGTGGGGAACTTGTAACCAGACGCTGCTGGCTCTACATATGCACATCACCAAGAGAACTGCTGAGCTGCCAGGAGAAACTGCCATTCGACTTGATTGTTATGCACTTGCCTGCTGCCTGCTCCCTGTGTGTGCCCCATCAAGAGCATTCTTCAAGTGCATATTGGCTTGCCCCATGTTTTCCCAGTCTCAGGAACTGAAAAGACTGCAAACGCCTGATTGCCGTGGGACTCTGAGTCCGGCAATAACCAGTGTCTAGGCGGCCCATCACTTGATTGGGCTAAAGTGTAGAGTGCTCTGTGCTGTCTAGGAACAGCCCGCCTCACCTGTCTGCTGCGTGTGTTAAGTGCTTCATTCTGCCCGAGTCTGAAGTGCAGGCCCTTTTTACAAAATTCTCCAAATCAGCATGTAGTAAGCGTTGCTCACCGCTGACAGAAAGCACATGTGGAGCATTTTCTGACCTTCTAAAAAGAGCTGCTCTCCAGCACGGCCCCCCAGCAAAGGGAAGCAACAACGTGCAATACTCTTGGAGTTAAGTGCCATGCTGGGGCTCGACCCTGCTGTACATGACATCGCCGCCCATCGCTAAGGACCCCCCTGTGAGGCCCCTCCTGAAGGAAGCCGGTGTACTGTAAAGCAACGCCAAAGTTCCACCTCCACTGACGTCGCTGCAGCGCCTCCAGCCCAGCTGATCAGTGCGTCCCTTGGACAGAGTTGGGGCCCCGGGGAGTGTTGAAGCCGTCCTGTGCTTTTCACGGGCAGCTCTGTCATTTTGTATCATTGCAAACTGGGATATCAGCCCTTTGAAGCCCCCTTGGAGATGTCCCATGCTCCTTCGTGGACAGCCCTGTCCTGCATTGGTATGTCTCTGCGATAGCAGTCCGAGAGGCCCCGGAGGGCTTCGGACACGCTGTACTTGGAGGCACCGATATCACTTTCTATATTGTGCGGTAAGACCTTGACAGAGGCCCCTGAACACTAGTAACTTGTTCTATTTAGGACAATAGTGTTTACCATATTCCTTGTATAGGAGTGCAGGTATCCCTGTACCCTATAGTTTTTTCATGTGCCCTTTTTCGTAATCTGATGGATTTCATGCCCTAAGTATTCACTGATGTTATGATGCATACAGTGCTTAATTTGAAATAAAATATGTGCCAGGGCGCTCGCCAGAAGGCCACTGCAGTTTTAACCACCCATTGCCTTGCCAGAGCTGCCAACGACAATACCCATGCAACTACCAACAATAACACACCTACAAGTGCGATTATTCAGACTATTCCAGGCCCCCCAAGCTATAAGAATGGCTTGGGTGTCAGGAACTAATCGTTTTTAATGTATATGGAATTAATAAACAGCTGTTGTTCTGCTCATCTCTAAATTACAGATAGTGCCATCATGTGGAAGACTGTTATAGTGCCGGTGTTCACAATTAAGTGCTGGTGCCGAGTACCGGAAACCACCGGCTCAAATTAAGCACTGAAGGCATATATTTTGATCCTTGCATTGTCAGGATAATGAGTACTATCTCAGGTTTTGCAAAACATGCACAGTATTTATGATTCATTGTTTTGGTCTTATGTTATGTATAATATACCTTATATATTTTTATATAGTCCTGTGCGGAGTCTCTTTTGCGGTGTATTCATTGTGTTTCCGTTTGAGTGTGTTGTGCAAACGCTTTACACATTGCCTCTGATGATAAGCCTGCCTGCTCTGCGCCAAGCTAGCAGAGGTTGAGCATAGGTTATCTTTGATGTGTAACTTACTTGCCCTGACTAGAGTGGTGGGCTCTGGCTGTCTTAGGTTCATACCCTAGCCAACTAGAAACCCCATTTCTAACACTATTGATATATAATCAAAAGGTAGAGAGAGGTGAGTTCTTGCTTTGATGAGTTGCTGTTTCTATGATAAACTATTGCACAGCAGTTCAAATAACAGTTATGACCCATTTCAGCGGAACTCAATTTATCGAACGAGGAAAGAATGAATTTATAATATTCGACCTAATTACACACTGATTGCACAAATCATTTCCTTTTTTTGTGTTTTCTATTTTAACTATTGATCACACATCCAACTCAAGCCTTGTTCCATTCATACCTCATGTCAACTTTCACACTCACTCATCACATCTGACAATGTTGTGAAGTGCAACCGAAATCTAGATCCAGTTCAACAAACATGGCACCAATTATGTACTGTCTCTAGAGTGGCGTCTGTGGTAGCAGCAAAGGTTCAGTGTTTACAAATACATCCCAAGCCTAAATGGAAGATATTTTTGTCCTGCTATCAGTTTTCATTCATACACCGACACACATATCCCTCATTATATCTCCACTGGAACTGAGAAAATATCAATATATGGGATTGGAACAAATATCTGTCAGTGATTGATCCACTCTGATACATTAAATGCGTGTTCGTGTCCCTAAATTACAAAGTTAAAAAAAACTTTAAAAATGCATTTCGTAATAACATTGTATCAATTTCAAATTTGTGAATCTTTGAAAATCAATGCCAGCTAGAATAGATTCACTTTGACAGATAACAAAACACTTCTCCATTATTGAAGCGCCATACAAAAAACGCAAAAGAAAAGTAGCCATATTAGACGCTCCTCAGTACTGTACGTCCACCCTTATCTACATCAATAAGAACACACTAGAGATTCACAAAACGCAGGAAGAGACAGCCTGTTATTTACACTTGTAACATTGTGCATATGAATTTCATGCATTTCTGGAAACTGGGCCTGCTGACGATTTCTAGAAGTACTTAAACGTGAATACTTTTCCGCATGCGGAAATGTCAGGCTGACAAACAATTGTACTCCTAACATTGTTTTTGCTTTTTGAGTGAAAATATTTCCTCCTGAAGAAATAATTTCCTCTACATTTCTACCAACTTCGTGGGGTGCTCCCTCTCCATTTTCTCTTTGTTAAGGACTTAATCCTACTCTCTGCACGAGGATTGCTTTTTTCCTAAGTGAGACAGCTCACCCTATTGCTTTAACTGTGTAAACCTGTCTTAAACTTGTTTTTAATACTGACGTATTTTTAACCTGTATCTTAAATCGACGAACTTCTAGCTAAAATTGCACAACTGCCAAACACTTGAATTTGAATCTGATTAAGAAGCATGTTTCTGCTTACATGCACTTGTGTAATCGGGAGGGAGAGAGGGCTTTCGATTGTGACCGAGGTGCTGCTAAACCGGAAGTCACCGGAAGCAGCATTGTTGGGGGTAAGCGGTTTAGCTGCTGAATGCGAATTACGGGCAGCCATAAAAACGGGGAAGCGGCGCGGTGAACAACAAGGATTGCTTTTTCCTAAGTGAGACAGCTCACCCTATTGCTTTAACTGCTTAACCCTGTCTTAAGCTTGTTTTTAATACTGGCATACTTTTAACCTGTATTTTTAACCTGTATCTTAAATCGACGAACTTCTAGCTAAAATTGCACAACTGCCAAAAACTTGAATTTGAATCTGATTAAGAAGCGTGTTTCTGCTTACTTGCGCTTGTGTAATCGGGAGGGAGGGAGGGCTCGAGATCGTGACTGAGGTGCTGCTAAACCGCAAGTCACCGGAAGCAGCATTTTTGGGGTCAGCGGTCTAGCTGCCGAATGCAAATTACGGGCAGCCATAAAAACGGGGCTGTGGCGCAGTGAACAACAAGGATTGCTTTTTAGGTCTCGCCTACGCAGCGCACATGTGCTGCTTAGGAGGAGACCTTTAGCCATCGGTTCCCTTTTTTCCCCAAAAACGTGCACGCGTTCCATTGCCTTCAATGGCAACGCGTGCACGTGTGGCGATTGCCTTGCGGGAGCGAGCGGCAGCGCCATATGGTATCAATCGCCGCTGGCTCCCGCAAGGGAATTGGCAAGCCCCCTCCCCCCTGCTGCCGCGCGAGGCGCGCGCGCGCGCTTTTGCTTGTTTAAAGTTGTACTGTAGGTGTCAGTATTGCTTTACATTTTGGTTCTCTGGTACACGATACCATTTGTGGTAGCGTTTCACTAGAAAAAAATATAATGTGTATAAATATAAATGATTCCCGCCAGTACCTGTAGAACCCGGAGGCAGGCAAAAGTACATTGCTGGCTGAGTTTTGGTGGGATGATTAATAAAAGTAACTTATAAAATTGTTCGTTTGTAAGCTGTGGTTATTTTATGCCTCTGGGTGTTAGCTTTTCCGTCCTTATTACTAGAGTTATGCAGGAAGTTCAGCACGCCATGTATTCGGTTCCTCCTTACAAAAATAACGTGCATGCATTCCCGTACAACATGCTGCGCCACAGGTCGTTGTAAACGTGCCCTTCCCCTCTTGCGTGCAGAAAGATGCCCCGGTGGAACAGGAGCCGCCTGTCCTCGCAACTGTAGCTGAAGCAGTAATGCCTCTGTCCTCTGGGTTGGTGCAAGGAGTTATTTCGCCTTGGGCAATGTTGAAAGCAAAAATGGCGCCCATACATCCATTAAACTGCCTCCCTTGACCCCACATTCGCACTGCCTCCACCCAATGCGCTCCTCAGCAGTAGGCGGCCTGCTCTGCTGATGCCCGAGGCTGTCGCGGTAAGCGCTGAGCAGCAGAGGATGGGTGTCGACAACAGACCTAACCGTCTGCGTCGCCTGTTGCGAAGGTGCCATCAACACATCCCGAGACATTAGCCGAGCGCGTTGTTTGCCCTTGTTTATGTAACACAGCAAAGCAGCAGCGTGCTCTCCTATGTTTGTGGAGATGGAAGGCGGTAGGTAGCTCAGCGAGCCAGGGGTGGCCTCCCTAACCTGCCTTTCCACAGAGCGTTGTAAAAAACACATGGGGCCCTGTCACAAATTTTGCAGTGCGAGTGCCTAGTGTTTGAAACCTACGCGCCTCCCTACTCCGGCAGCTCGTTGCTTTGGTTCCATCAATGAATTCTGCTCTCTTATTTTTCACTCCCTTTCCCTGGCCTGTCTACTCCTTTCATGTTGATTGTTGCCTTTCCTGCCCGGTACTGGTGGTTGGTGCATTTTCCACAACGCCCTCTTTTGACCATGTCCTGACCCTCATTAACCCTCATAGGTTAGCGCCTCAGTCTGCTCACCTTCCCATTCGCTCTCACACCTTCCCTTGCCATGGCGCCCAGTTCTCTCCCCTTGCTTAGTTTCACTGTTTCCAGGGAGTGGCCAAAAGGTGTCAGGCTTTTTAAAACTACTTCTTTTGACTGATCATTGGAAACTCTTTCATAATTTTGTGACCAGTTTTGTGGGTTTTCGAATAGATATTTTATGCAACAAAGAAATGCACTATGTAAACTCAAATAAAATAAAAAATGCGAAGAACAAAATGACTACACCCTACACCAGGTTGCAAAGAAGAATTTAATTAAGGGATGACAAATACCCGGGGATCTAATTATGACATGGGTTTAAAAAGCATTTGCCGAGAATCTCTTCAGAAGTAAAAATCGAAATATGAAAGGTAAATTGAAATTATGTTTTGTGAGTCTTATTGGTGAAAATATACGCAAATAATGATTTAGCCTTTTGAAAGACGTTCTGTAGGCAAAACTGAAGAAATATTCCTGCCTACCTCTTACAATTCATTCAGAAACAAATTCTGCGCCTCCAAAGACCACTGCAGGAAGGGCTATATAAAGACATTTTGCACATACGTGACTGCATGCCAAGTAATTCTGATATCTAAAATCATACAATCCTGTAGGAAAGTGTATTATTTTATATTCCGTTAATGGAGTTTGCTGAAGGTGATAAGTCGCAATTGTGATGGCACTTAGAAAGAAAACAAGGGGCAAATAGTCTACAGTCTGTATAAATAGCATGTCCATGATGAAGACCTTTCTTAACGTATATAAATTATATTCTTTGAGGATGCAAAAGTCCATCATTATTATTTAAGCTATTTATCCCAGTTTATCGAATTCCAGCCTAACCTGCAGAGTTTCTGGTCATTCGCCGGCTCTTTCCAGTTGGTCTCAATGATCAAATTTGTCTAATAGGGATTTTAAGGAGGTGTATCTTCCTTTATTGTTAATTTATATTGTTTTCGGTCCAGGCAGGGGCGGCTGGTGACTTTTTCAAATGGTGAGGCGTAAAAGTTGGGGGGGGGGGGTGAGTTTTACTTATCAAGCAAGCGAACCTGACTGAAATACAGACTGAGGATCCAGCCAAACTTATTTGACTTGTGCTTTGGAATTTGTGACGATGCAACAGAACTGCAGAAGTATAGAGTGAACAGAAACATCTGAAATACCCTGCTTTTCAAATGTTTTCTCTTGCTTTCTAGTTCACAAATAGTCAAAGCTCTCTGCCTGTCAAAAGTTGTGTTCAAATATTCTTGTTGTACATTTCTGATGTCGTTTAATATTTGATAGAATACAGTATTTCAAGTACCATAAATATCAGGAGTGTGTGAGCACTGCTATTTACAACCTGAAAACAAACTTTTCTTGTCCTAAAACTCATCGACCAGGATCGCCCAACCCTCTCAGCACTACATTATCTGAGCCAAGAAGCCAGTGACATAAACCATAAAGTCCACTGTGACTGTCAAAAATTTCTGACAGGTTAGTGATGCTAAAAAGCCTATGGGGATGGAGAAAAGTCAGTTATGTGGCAGGTCTATGCCCCCCACTGTAGGGACCGATTAGAGGCCCCAGACCATCAGCTGATTTCACTGAGGCTCAAGAAGACTAACCTGAATAACTGTGGCCCAGGCTAGATGCCTTACATGGGTTAGGGACAATTGAGTGTTCTACAGATTCCCTTGAAACCCAGCAGTTGAAGTGGACTAACAAGCATTGGTAAAGCCACATGGCCTCACCCACAAGAGCTATTGACATTCTCCATATTTATTTTTTACATATTGTACAGCAGCGCAGTTGAAAGTCTAAAAAAGCACTATGATGTGGCAGCGCTCCATGTCAGTTCTTTTTTTGTATAACTCTCATGCATAATGCACAGCAGCCACTCTGCTGTACATGCGTAAAATAACATTGACAACACTGATAGCTGTCCTTAAAAGCATTTTTTCAGCCATGTTGTACAGCAACAAGGCTACTGTGAGGCATGGCTGAAAGTAAAGAAAACAAGCATTGGCATAGCCAATAGGTCTCGCCTTTGGGACCTTATAAGTGTTTAGCCAAAGGCGAGACCTATTGGCTATGCCAATGCTTGGCCAAGCATTGGCATAGCCAATAGGTCTCGCCTTTGGGACCTTATAAGTATTTAGTTATGCAGCACAATATTTTTTGTGCAACAACATCAACTGTTGCATGGCTAAACACTTATAAGGTCCCAAAGGCGAGATCTATTGGCTATGCCAATGCTTGTTCTTAAGTGAGACAGCTCACCCTATTGCTTTAATTGTGTAAACCTGTCTTAAACATGTTTTTAATACTGGCGTATTTTTAACCTGTATCTTAAATCGACAAAGTTCTAGCTAAAATTGCACAACTGCCAAAAACTTGAATTTGAATCTGATTAAGAAGCGTGTTCCTGCTTACCTGCACTTGTGTAATCGGGAGGGAGGGCTTGAGATCGTGACCGAGGTGCTGCTAAACCGGAAGTCGCCGGAAGCAGCATTGTTAGGGGTCAGCGGTCTAGTTGCAGCCATAAAAACGGGGCCATGGTGTGGCCGCGCGCAGCGGGCGCGCCAAAGGCAAGCCCGTCTGCGCCCGTCCGTGCCCGAACGGGACCAGGGGCCAGGACCCATGCACCTTCCAAATCAGACCGTGGCAGCCATTGCCGCTACTCCAGGGAAAGACTCCTTAAATTAGCCAATCACATGCCATGCAACAAGGCAGCTTGTGCTAAAGTCTACACAGGGAGCACGGATGGTTCTTTTTAATGCCTCAGTTGCAAATGGTGCAGCAAGGCACTGCCTGAATGGTCCCATAGAATAACTGATGACCAGTCTGGTCTCCAACTAAATTGCATTTATTTTAACGCAACGTCAGTGCCCAAACACTTCCTCGACATTTGGCACATACTAACTGAGATGAAGCCTGATCTAGCCTTTATCACAGAGACTTGGCTAGACGATAATAATTCTCCTGATGTTGCCATTGATCTACCGGCTGACTATAAACTATTACAACAGGATAGACCTGGACGGAAGGGAGGAGGAATAGCCAATCTTTTAAAAGACTGTTTCACCTGCCTCCACAAATCGGTGGCACAGTTAGGAAAGCATGAGATCTTAGCATTCCAAGTATCCAGAGGTGACCATAAAATGCTTGGGGGAGCAGTAATCTACAATCCCCCTAGATACAAACCAGACTTCAGTGCTCAATTGCTCTCTTAACTATTCCCCTCTTGTTTGAAACACAAACACTTTGTAGTAATAGGGGACTTCAATGTCCATTTTGAAAATACCAACAACCCCGTGGCCAAACATCTGAAAATGACATGCAGATCCTGCAGGTAAAACAGTGGGTTAAAGGACCCACGCACACTGCCGGGCACACCCTGGATCTTCTATTTTCTAACATAGAATCCACTCATATTTTAGAGGCCAGGCCCCTTTCCTGGACAGATCACTCTTTAATTTCCTTTACCCTCAGCCTACCGGCAAAACTAACTATCCCTACTACTTTGTCAGCGGCGGTAAAGAGAGCTTGGAGGCTTGCTACTCCTGACTCATTTCAACACCACTTCTCCCTAAGTGATCCAAATGCCCTAAGGACACTCCCTGTGCAAATAGGAGCGGAAAGCCTTCAAACCGTGATCTCTAACATACTGGACCAATGTGCCCCCAGATTAGGAAATAAACACAACAGGAGAATACCATCTGAGAAATGGCACTTGCCCGAACTCAGGATACTAAAAACAAAGTGTAAAGCGCTAGAACATAAGTGGAGACTGTCTAAACAGGACAAGGATAGACTGTCATACAAAGCAGAGATGAGAATTTACAACAATGCCATTAAAAACGCTAAGAAGACCTACTTTGCGAAGCGAATAAATAAAAACAGTATTTCACCCAAAGAGCTCTACAAAATAGTAAAAGAATTATGCAAACCAATAAGCATATCCCAAACCCTGCCTCCCTCAGTAGAATACTGCGAGAAAATCTGCAAATTCTTTGCTGACAAATTCTGCGAGATTTACTCTTCATTCAGAAACCAACCCCACTCAGCTGAGACCGAATGGGAAACCCTGGATCCTCACCCTGAGGCTCAATCTCACCTCAGCAGTTTTATCCCCTTCACAGAGGAACAGGTCGCAAAAGCAATGGCTGAAGTTAAATCGGGGTCCCCACTTGACCCATGCCCTCACTTTATCTTCTCCCGGATCATATTGACTTTATGTCCTCACGTTACTCGTCTATTCAACAAATCCCTGGACACTGCTGTATTCCCAGAGATCTGGAAAAAGGCCATTGTAGTCCCATTACTAAAAAAAGCAGGCACGAACGTCCACAATCCGGCAAACTACCGACCAATCTCCCAGTTCCCATATCTATCTAAAGTAATGGAGAAGCTGGTGAACAAACAACTGTCCAACTATCTTGAAATCAACGAACTCCTGGACCCATCTCAAACTGGCTTCAGAGCCACCAACAGCACCGAAGCCACCTTCCTGGTAGTCCTAGATAATATCAGATCACTAACTGATCAGGGCAAAGCCGCCACCCTGATCCTATTGGACTTGTCGGCGGCTTGCGACACGGTCTCACATAGCCTACTACTGAGCACCCTACATTCTAAAGCCCTTCAGTGGTTCAGCTCCTTTTTAAGCAACAGAACACAAACAGTACAAATGGGACCTTTCGCCTCCAACCCAAAAACACTATGGCGTCCGGCAGGGAGCCTCCTTGAGCCCCACACTTTGTAATGCCAATGTATCTTCTCTGGCTAAAATCAGCAAAAAATGGGGATTCAGTATCTGCTCTTATGGGGACGACACACAACTACTGATAGCCCTTGAAGAAAGGCACGAGGACACCAGGATTAAACTGAATGACTGTCTCTCAGAAATGGCGGCTTGGATGTCGGAACATTGTCTGAAATTGAACGCTGATAAGTCAGAGATCCTACTCTTTGGAGGAGCCCACCTAATCTGGGATGCAACTTGGTGGCCCCAATCATTAGGATCTGCACCTGCACCCAAACAGGTAGCAAAAAACTTGGGCATTCTTATCGACAATGTTCTAACCATGCAGGACCATGTCCGTGCACTGTGCAGGAAAAGCTTCACAACATTAAAACTCCTAAAAAGGCTCTTCTTATGGATCCCCCTGAAATGTAGGAAAATCATCACACAGGCCTTGCTCATAACCAAAGTGGATTACGGGAATGTGCTCTTCGTGGGCATGGCAGACTACCTCTTCTCTCATCTGTAGGGAATCCAGAATGCGGCCACCAAGTTGGTGTGCAACAAAAGCAAGTATAGCTCAGCATCAGAATGCATGAGGGAGCTCCATTGGCTGCCTGTGCACCAAAGGGCCAGATTCAAGCTCCTGGGCCATGCACACAAAGCCCTACATCATCACGGCCCCAGAATTCTACAAGATAAAATCCAATTCTATGCCCCTACATGGAATCTAAGGTCGTGCAACCAGGCACGGGCAAAAACCAAACGCATTAAGAAAGCCAGGGCAGGGGGCCGCTCTTTCTCCCATCTGGCCGCAACTCACTGGAAAGAACTACCTCTAGAACTTCATCTCACCGATGACTACATGCCATTTAGAAAGAAGCTGAAAACCCATCTGTTCCCCAGGGTTTAATTACTGACACATAGCCTCTAACATCACTGCACCCTCACTCAGGTTCTCGCTCTCCTAGCGCCCTGATATCCACTTCGGATGAATGTTGCACCTATAAATATATAAATAAATAATAATACTCCAATATAACACCCCAACTAAATTCGAGGAGGGATTGTGCCTTGCTAATGTAGTGAATGCTCACACATTTGTAGCTGGTGTTCACCTACGTTTGCAGGTGTCTCCCTGTGCAACACCCATTACCCATATATGTAAGCAGATTTACTCACGTCTACAATTCTGCCATACTGCTGAAAATTGATGTTTGCATAAATCCATATATATGATCCTTTTTTGAATCTGGATTTCTAAAAAATTGCATTATGTGTGTGCTGTGTAGATTTCTTTGTGAACTGAGCCCAAATGTCAAAATGTTCCAAAAGTGCATAGCCTAAAAAAAACTACAACAGGCAAATAAATGAAAGTAGAAATATAAGGGGTTCCCCTGTGCAACAGAAGGAAATAAAACTCAAGAAAAAGGTATAGTACATGTTACAGTGGCGTAACATAGGCCCCCGCAGCCCCCGCAGTGCGAGGAAGGGGGCGGGGCGGGCTTCATGGGGCCCCTCAGTACAGTACCCTGGATTGGAAGTTCCTGCCTGACTCCGGAGGGGGGCCTTCGATGTAGTTTGGAGGGGGGGGCCCCCTCAAGTTTCGTTATGCTAGTTACATGTCATATATATATATATATATATATATATATATATATATATATATATATATATATATATATATATCTTCAAACAAGGTTTCCCCACCTGCGAGGATGCACTCAAGAAACAGGCGAATCCCGCTATTTTCAGGCAGCATTCTTTATTACAGCAAACCGGCAGCAATGTCCTGATATTTACAAAGCCCTACGCGTTTTCGGAGCTCCTGCTCCTTGTTCACGGGCATATGCATGTCCTTTAGGCAGATATGAGCGAAAGGCTGAGTCTCATTTCCATATCTTTTATGCCCTCTAGTGGGCTTGATCTTTAACTTTAGCACGCAGCATTCTGGGACTCGTAGTGTCATTCACTCTTAATTGAAACCCTTCGGTGGGTTCTGCCACATTGAACACTGGAGAGCTTTAAAAAGTGCAGAATCTGCCTGTTTCTTGAGTGCATCCTCGCAGGTGGGGAAACCTTGTTTGAATATATATATATATATATATATATATATATATATATATATATATATATATATATATATATATATATATATATATATATATATATATATACATATAGCAGTAATAACAGGAGAAACCTTCCAAATGTAAAGCGTGGGTTACTAAAGGCAGGGAATAACACATCTTAATCAAAACATGTTTGTATCTAAGAAAGATAAAAACCTTAGACAAAGGTTTGGTAAAGCCTATTCACACACAAACAACCCCAGAACGACGGGATCGTCTATGAGTTACTGGGCAATAAAAATGTTTGTACCTGCAATGTTTGCCTATTTACATTAACCAGAAAAACACTTACATGACATTGCAATATCACAATATCTCCCAAACAAACAATGTGATTTATGGAATAAGCCTGCACACTTTTACGTTTGCATGAGCAAATGTAAAGTAAAGGCAGCAACCGGGTAAAACTGACCTACAACTACGAAAGGACAGAGAATAGCCCATGGACTCTCACTACAGCACAAAGTCACACAGAAGTTGAAATGAAAAGGATTTCCTTGGAACATGACAGACACCCTTCCTAGATAACTAGTGCTCAATTTGAGCTGGTGGTTCCCGGTGCTCACCACCTGCACTTAATTGGTTTCCGGTGCTCGGCACTGGTACTTAATTGTCAGCACCGCTCTAAGTCTACCACATGGGGGCACTGCTCAACTAACTTAGAGATGAGCAGAACAACTGTTGTTTATGAATACAATATACATAAAAAAAACTACTAACTACTAATACCTGCCTCCCCAGCCATTCCTTTAGCTTTGGGGACCTGGAATAATCGGAACTGTCTCACTTGCAGGCAAGAGAGATGGTTAGTAGTTGTTTTGGTACTGCCTTTGGCAGTGATGACAGGGGCAATGGGTGGTGCAAGCTGCAGTTGCCTCCTGGTCAGGGCCCTGGTTCTTATTATTTTACAAAGTAAGTACTGTAGATAACACAATTAGGATTACATCCAACTCTTATTTAGAGACAAATTAAATAATGTTGCACATCATAGAATTTGTGCAGCTTGAAACAGAAGTGTTGTAACCAGACGCAGGAAGAAAAAACGTGCCTAGTTTTACACAGAGTCACAAAATCAAAAGTTATAATGTACATTTTTAGTACAAGTAAAATATGCAAAATGAAAACAGTGGCTTCAAACGAAATGTAATGGTTTAAAAAGATAGTGAAAAGTTCTACACACAAAAACATTTTTTACATGTGCACATATTTAAGCCGGTATTAGCGCTTTTCTTTAAAAGTTAAAAGTGGATATACACTCATTAAGAATCTATTGGCACATGAGTGCTTAACATACACCTGTAAATTGCTCTCTAAATCACTCTTAGTTTCTGTAAAGTGCCCAAAAGTCATGTGGGTCGGGCGTATTACATAAAACTGTTAACTGAAGAACTAAATTGTGACAAAGTGTCAGTAGAGGAGTCCGTCCATGTCACAGTCTTCAAATTTCTCATGCATGCTTCTCTTGTCTAAAAAATACACAGAGAATTAGCTTATTGGCCGATACATTTTGGCTCTAGTCTGAATATGCTATTTTCCCCAATTTATCGTCTCAGGCAGGAAGTTGTTTGAATGTTTGCAACTTCTTGTATCTGGGAGTGCCTTATACTTCAAGTCTACATGGTTCAGAAATAGCCAGCATAGATAGTGAGCAGAATCTATCAATTTTAAAGCTACCCCATAATTAAAGTCACCCCATAATTAAGGACAATTCATCAAATCATTTAAGATTAGAATTGATACCTCTGCACATAATGTATCTCTCTTTTTGGTTAGCACTAGCTGTGATTGCTGGAAAACTCCCCGGTTTTGGGGCCAAAATGTTCCAGGGTCAGTAAACCTTAAGTTGTTGGTGATTTTTTTGCATAGACGGCAACACATGGGCGAGTCTGCCTTTATTATTTCGATCCTCCATCAATCCACTCCATTTTTAACCATACTAAGGTTGGTAAGTTGGTTCTTTGCCAAATGTTTTTCCATAGGGATTGGTCTGCCTGGAAAGGTTTATCCAGTGGTGGCTCCCCCACTATGGCGGAGGAGCGTCGCCTCGCTGCTTTCTCGCAGTGTGAGAAGCAGTAATAACTTTTAGTTATTATCATTTTATGTTTTTTTTTGCCGGCTTACGGAGCAGGGAAGGGGAGGCGTGTTTTGCCCACTTCGGAGTGTGCCATGACTGTTTGGTCGGCCCTCTTGGACCCCCCAAACCAGTCATGCGCACTCCCTTGTTCTCCAATGCATGCTGCATTGCAGCCTGCATGGAGAACATGCCCATCCCTCCAGCCCCTAGCTGAGCGCCGTGTCACTGCGCTCAGACCAATCACAATGCTCCAGTGGAGCATTGTGATTGGCTTAGGGGTGGGAGCCCGGCTGCCTGCTTCCTGTTCCGACCTGGAGTTGGACACAGGTGAGCGGGAAAGAAGACGCAGAACCTGTGGGTGGCAAGGTAAGTTTGATTTATTCTTAATTTTTTTATGCAGCCTGTGGCCGCACCCCACCCCCCCACCCCACTCCACGCACCCGCCCCCCCACCCATGAGCAGTGCCAGCCACCCCTGGGTTTATCAATATTAAAGTGCCAAGAAACCCATTTTGCTGAATGAGTAAATATCCTAAACTAACCAAACCTACAAAATTGTTGACCTTGTAGAAATTATCTCTTCTTTGCCAGGAGAAATTCATACTAAAGTCATAATGCCTCTAAAATGAAAGATGCACATTTGCAAATAAAGGTGGCATGCACTTTTGTTCTGACAGATCCTCCTATGATTCGTCGTAGCTTCATTCAAACACAACAGCAGCAGACGTTGGAGACGATGCGTGCCTTTGTTAAGGGCTATGTTCCAAAATGCATTTACGTTTGAGGCACCTGAGTAATCAACTACAGTTTTCTAATCACTAAACACAACATTTCCTGTTTACAATCTAACTAGTCATCTTACATTTTTTCACTCTCCTTCAACTTATGTTTCTCTATTCTAGTCTCCTCTAGCTTCCTCAATGCCCTTTTAGAAAGAATAGAGGATTCAAAGACCTCCTTTCTCAATTAATCCACCAAATATAATTGAAGCGAAGGGTGGAAAATGAAACAGTAAAGACGAGAACTACAGAGGAAAAGTGTAAAGGAAATGCAAGATGGCATGATGGGGACAGTGCAAATTGGAAACAGAAGAATATCACTGTGATGATGGAAGCAGGTGAAGGAGTGTGAATGAGGAAAAGAAGGTGATGTAGAAAGGAAAGAGGTAGGATCTTGCTTTAACGTGGAGTGGAGAGGCTTGGACAAGCTTGGATGAAAAAAACTAGAGTTAGTAAAGAGAGTTAGGCCGATGGGCGAAGAGGAGTGAAAAAGAGAGCCAGAAGAAAGGCTTAGCAAGTAAAAGGAAAAACCACATGAGGATGAAGAGAGATGGAGTGTTGTGCAAAATGTATGAAAAAGAAGAAGTGAAGAATGGGGAGCACATGAAAGAGAGAGGTAACAGTGAAGGACATGACTGAGCACAACGTGTTTGGAGGGCTTTGGACAGTGAAAGAGGGTTGGAGGAGAGGGTAAGAAGGAAATGCATTCGCAGGAGAAACCACAGTTCTTGAGTGAAAGTGGTGGATGAAAGAGAGCAGTAATGGGGGACATTGAAAGCATACAGGGCTTGGATGGCAAGCAGTTAGATTTTGGACTGTGAAATGAAAGAACAAATAAAGCACTGATTATTTCTATGCTACCTGCTTGGTATCGTCTCTTCTGTCCCAAGATCCTCGCCATCCTTTTTCCATGACAATTTCAAACTCTTCCTCAGATGTGAGTCCACCTCAGTGCGGCATCGGAGGGTCACAGTTCGTGATCTCAGTACTTGGGGATGCTCTGGTGTGACTGTGGCTTTAGTGGCACCTAAGGAAACAATAACATTAGACTGACTGGTTTGTGACACACTTAAATGGATAATCCAAAGCACTTTATATTGAGCTGACCATATGTAGGATTTAAGTTTTACAAGGTTCAGAAGCTACAATACTACAAATGGAGAAAACAACATTCTTTACACACAAAAATATATCTGCAGTTACAGCATGCATGTGAATAGGAAGCAATGCATTTAAACAATAGTAGGTGGCTAATTGGTCTGATTGTTGGAGCAGGATAAAACATAGGATGATAATGGTGGTCCTTAGGGTCAGAAAAAGTAGTTGGAGGTTTGAGTTACTAACCCTGTTTTAAATATAAGAAGCAGGTTTTGGAGGATGTGTCTTAATTAGCAAAGTGGCATCAAAAGGACAAAGTGACAGAGAGGAAGTTCTTTGCTCTGATTTTAATCCCCCGGTTTATAAGACAACGTGCCAGGACAATATTGAGCAAAGGAAATCTACTTGCTTTCCATTAAATTGCTGGTAAAAGTGCTAATGAGAAGTACAGGAGGAAGACACTACTAACATAAGACATAGCATGTCTGTTCAGACAACAACAAAGACTTGGGGCTTGATTTAGCATACAGTGCTTTTTACTCTGTCACTGTGGCGGAGGATATTATGCCTGCCACTTTGATGGACATAAGACCACTACATTTCGAGATCACCACAAGTCCAGCAGTGATCTCCGTCCATTCACAGGAGTCGCTATGACAGCATATCCTGTAAAGGTACTGAAAGTTTGGGGCACAGCCGCCATCTTCTAGGCAGCCGCGGCCCAAACTTTTATGTTTCTCAAAAACAGGAGTTCGTCTCTGAAAAAAAAAAAAAAACTACTGTCACCCACACCCTGGGAGTTTCCTCTCAATGTTAAGCTTTGTGTGATCTTTATTTTTTTCTGTTTGTGACAGCCAGGTAAAAAGACAGACAGAAAAAAAGGTCAACCGACCGATCTGATCAGATGCACCAGCTCTGATGGCTCACGCTCATCAGAGTAAGTTTTCCAATGGTGGTGCCCCTGCTGATGATCTGCCTGATTCATAATTGAGCAGGTTTGTGATGGAGGAGTACCCAGTCTGCCAAACTCTAAAGAACACTTATTTACAGGAAACCTCTAAGAGTAAAACCTACTATAGGAACTGTAAATCATGCAGGGCTGTGACAATATGTGTAGCTTAACAGAGAGCAGTGGTTTACCTCGGACTTCCAGAATAGCAGTGATAGCACTTTTTCCAAGGGCATTAGTGACCAAACAGGTGTAAGCTCCAGTATCCTCCTTCTTTGTATCCAGGATCTCAAGGGTTCCATTGTCATGGGTTAGGAAACGGTGCCCATGAAGAGGCGCAGTACTTTCTTCTCTTGTCCTAATTTTGAAATGGTGATAGACATTAGGCACCAAGGAGAATAATACTAGCACAGATGACACATGCACAGATAAGTATCAGATAAATGTGAAAGAGAAGAAAGGGTGGTGTCCATAACTGGGAAACAGAAGCTATTTCTTGTGAATCTGTGATCATTTATCAAATTCATTTTTTAAACTTTTTTAAAATTAAAATCCACAGTATCAAAAAACATAAATAAATACAAACATATCCTAAATCAGAGCACAGTAGCAATTCAATTCATTCCTCAGTACAAAAATTAATTTCAACCAGTCATATGGTCAATCATCGCCCCCCATACATACAGACCAAGTTTTCGCTTTCTTGGGCCTTTAACAGAATACAGACTACCTCCAGATTAAAGGTACTATAAAACCTGGCACGCCACATTTCGAAAGATGGTGCCTCCGGCTGTAGCCAAGTGGACGCTGCACACAGCCGTGCTACTGCCATGGCCATAAAGATTAAATACTGAACCTTATGCATCGGCCTCCCTAGCTGTAGATCTTCCCCAATCCCTAGCACCATCATGGAGGCCGAGATTTTTATAGCAACTCCAGTGACCTCTGATAAAAACCTTTCGATACATCCTATATAAAGAGCCAATTTAGCACATGAATAGAATATATGGGTAATGTCGGCATTGTCTGCACCACACCGAAAGCATTTACCGTCGTTCCCTCCCCCCCATTTCTTCATCTTTGCAGGGGTGTGGTACAAATGAAACAATGTTTTATAATGCTGGGCTTTTAGATTCAACGCTAAAAGAAATTTCCCCGAGATTTCAATCGCCTTCTCTAGGAACACAGACTGTTCTCCCAGACAATTCTCCCACTTAAAATTATGCTTGTCTAGATCATCCGACCTAGAGGCTAGCAATACTTTATAAAGAGCCCCTATTTTTTCTTGACGTCTGATAGCTTCTACTATCTTGTGCGGTATCATCAATGTTGACTGTTTACCTAAGAAATCCCGTATTTGCAAAAATTTTAAAAATTGATTCTTAGGTAAGTGGTATTTGTCCACCAAACCTGAAAAAGTAGAACACAGCCCCCCAGCCTCATAAAAATCGCCAATTTGCTTGATGCCTTTGAGTCTCCAACTGCCAACCACCTGATCCCAAAAAATCGATGGTAGTATCCCAACTGCGGAGGTGGGTGTGTAAAAAGATAGCCCTTCAATTTGCAGGTTTTTTCGCACTATTTTCCACACCTTTAAAACTGCACCCAAAATTTTAAAGCGCGTTTTTTTATAATAACTGCCATCTATTCTTTTAAACAAACAGTTTTTAACCTCGGTCCCGAAGACCATTTGATATATTGAAGGGGCCTCGGCCGAATTGTTCACCTCTTCTCCAGTCAGTAATATACGTATATTTGATAAAATACAAGCATAATAATAAAATGCAAAGTCGGGGACCGACCACCCACCTCTTTCACTAGGAAGAGTCATGAAACGTGTGGCTCTATGTGGTTTCCCCGGGGCCACAAGAATCTGGCACAAAGTGATTGTAAATGTTGAAGTTGTCCGCGAGATAGTTCCAATGGAACCAATCTAAAAAAATACAGAGCTTTAGGCAGTATGTTCATTTTAAGGACATTAGATCTACCTACCAAGGAGAGGTGCAGAAACTCCCATCTCTCCAGTGACTGCTTAACGTTACCGATAATAGCCCTCCAATTGACCTCAACCAACTCTTTTAGACACACCCGGATCTTGATACCCAAATATGTAACCTCATTAACCACTCTAGAATCAGTAAACAAGATTTGATTCGTACAGAGGATCTGAGTTTTAGCCGTGTTCAGCTTATAACCTGAGGCCGAGCCAAACTCATGTGCCAAGTATTCGATTTCAGGTACAGCCGTGACAGGATCAGATGTTACAATTGCTATGTCATCGGCATATGCGAAAAAAGGTTTAATCCAACATGTTTAAAAAAGGGTTAATGTACAGAGCGAACAACAGCGGAGAGCAGGGACACCCCTGCCGTGTACCTCTAGATATCTGTATTGGTTCAGATGCAAGCCCCATTGAGCAGATCTTGGCCACGGGAGATCGATATAAAACCCGCAGAGCCTGAATATACCCCTGGCCGAACCCCATCTGCTGTAGAACCCCCCAAAGGAAAGCCCACGCTACGCGATCGAAAGCCTTATCGGCGTCAAGCAAAATCAATCCTAAGTCCCTGTACTCCGCCTGTGCGATGTCAAATAAAGTCACTACCCTACTAATATGATTCACCGTCCCCCTACCTGGTATAAAACCGTGTTGCCTTCGGGAGACCAGAGAGGTGATGACTTTAGCTAATCGATTTGCAAGAACTTTAGCATAGATTTTCCCGTCACAGTTAACAAGGGAGATCGGGCGATAGGACCCCGGGAGCTCAGATGGTTTATCCTTCTTCTTAAATATAACGATGTTGGCCTCATCCCAAGATCGTGGCGCATCCCCATTCTGCGCTGCTTGGAAGACGGCCAGCATATCCATTTTAAGGTCTTGAAAGAAGGTCCTATAAACCTCCGAAGGAAGCTTATCCGGACCCGCCGCCTTTCCGATCGTAATACTATTGATAGCCTGCTCTAATTCATCAATAGTGATAGGGCTGTCCAGTGTCCCAGCTTTCTCCTGATCCAACCGCTCCAGTAATAAATGTTGAAACCCCAGATCCCTAACATGTCGCCCCGTATCCTGCTCTGTATATAGTTCTTTATAGAAGTTATGGAATATCTTGAGGATCTCCTGAGGATCATGTATAACCCTGGGCAAAGCACTACGCTACGCTCGCGTAGTTTGCGAAGTTTGCGCTACGTCGCACTACGCGAATTGCACGTAGCACAGTGCAAACACGCGTAGCGTAGTGCAGCGGTCATTTTTTGCTTGCTCGCGATCCTCAACGTCAAGTTGGCGACCGCGAGCAAGCAAAATGACATCCCGGCGGCGAGACTTTTTCCTCGTTTGGGATCAGCAACATCAAGTTACCGATCGCGAGCGTGGAAAATAAACCTCCCGGCGAGATTCTCAACGCGGGGAGGTCAGGTTTCTCATTGCGAGTGGTCGCGTATGCTCGCGACCGCTCGCGATGAGAAACTACCAGTCCGCGTTGAAATCTACTCGAGCGGCAGTAAAAGACAGCTTGCACTGTGCAACATGCCGTTTTCAATGATTGCACAGTGCGGACAAGCATCCGGCACTGTGCAATCATCGCGAACAGCGCACTACGCAGTTCGCGTAGTGCTACGCGTAGCTCGCGTAGTGCGAAGTGCACTTCGCCTAGCTTCGCGTAGCGCTACTTCGCGAACTACACCCAGGGTTAATCATGTACCATACTGCCCAGAGCATTCTTCATGCCGTCTATTCTTTGAGCGGCCTCCTTTGAACGTAACCTTTGAGCTAAGCAGCGCCCTGTGGCCTCACCATACTCGTAGCACTCCTTTTTATACAACTGATATTTTAACGCAATTTCCTTGCTCCATAATAGATTAATATTAGCCTTACATCTGGCCACCTTAGTTTGCAAATCAATAATATTATTATCCGCTGAGATCCCCAATGCCAGATTTTCTTCAGCTGCTTTGAGTTTGCTATATAATTCCTGAACTGCTAGTTTAGTTTGCTTTTGTTTATATAGTCCAAAACTCAAAACCTCCCCTCTAAAACAAGCTTTAAAAGTATCCCAAAGAACCCCATAAGATGTGGAATGCCGATTGTTTCAGAGGAAGTCCTTAATCTAAACCTTAATGTGGTCAATAAAAACATTATCCAAAAGGAGCTTCCTATCAAAAGTGAAAACCCTTGGGGTTATACATGTGCCAAGTGCGGGAATATCCAACACTACTGGCGCATGATCAGAGGTGATTCTAGGGAAAACTTGTATCTTCACTCCTGTAAATATTAGAGGAGACACACAAAAAAATAAACAAGCCGTACTAGCTTCCTATGCGGGTGAGAATAAAAAGTAAACCCCGGATCAAGCATATGGAGCGTGCCCCAAACATCTGTCAGGCCGTGATCAGACAGTAGTTGATATAATGCCTTAAAGACCCTGGGTTTCCTACCTTTATAATTTTGAATACCAGCTTGGAGTTCCCTCCCGACCAAATTAATTTTGAAATCCCCACAAAGCACAAGTGGGGTAGGCCATAATGCCAGTTCTAAATTTAGCTGCTCAAGGACGAGGGCCTCATCGAAATTGGAGCTGTATACTGTGCACAGCGTGAACTTCACTGAAGTTTGTATTACCGGCTTAGCTAACACCGCCACCCCGCGGGTCATTGTTGATTGCTGTGAGGCGGCCAGGACCACATATCCCAATTCTGATAACATTTTCCGCTTTCCCCATGGTATATGCGTTTCCTGTAAACACACTAAGTCCGGCTGAATCACGCGGAGCTCTGCAATAACTCTTTGTCTTTTGTTATAGTTATTTAACCCACAAACATTCAGAGAGCAGATTCGAAGCCCTAATTTAGCCATCGGTTAGGTATGGGTGCCAGCCCTTGCTCACTTCTCTTATAATAAAACCTTAAATTTCTCAGCTTCATAAACTTAACGATACTGTGGATAGATTTTCTTGTTTTACCCCACCTCTCCCACCCTACACCCCCCCTAAAACCCCACCCACCCGAACTCCCCCACCAGCCCACCCTCTGACCCCCACCCCACCCCTTCATGAAGGCTTTAGGACCAATGGTCCCGGTGATGACAATCTCCCGCCACCCGGGTGTCCCCCCTGCACCTATACACCACCCTATGAACAAGAAAATGCAGCAGTGAAACACCGAATACATCATACAAATGTTGCAAATACCTTAAATGAACTTTTATACATGTGAACAAGACCTCATAGGGTGCAATAAAGCTAGGGAAAAAAAAGGAGGAAGTAAACAAGCCAAAGCTATACGCCCCAGAAGCCAACACAAAAAAACAGGTACACCTCCTAAAAAAAAAAATAACAGATTTATACAAGTTACATCCCGATAAGTATATCAATGGCCTGAGACAGCTGCTTTTACTTTACAGAGATTGTAAAAACTCTTTGGCTTGCACCTCAGAGGTAAAGAATCGATTATGTTCTCTATATAACACTTTTAATTTAGCTGGATTTAGTCAAAAAGCTTGAGCGCCTTTGGCCTGAAATGGTGCAATAAGCTGGCGTAACTGCCAACGCTTTTCTACAGTGTGATGACAATAATCTGGCCTAACAAAAAACTCCACCCCTTTCCCAGCCCTCTTTTTATCAGGACGTGCCAGCTCGTATACAGCTTCCCGGGCAAGAAAATTATTGAGAGATATCAATATCGCTCTCGGTCTAGCTATTGTTTGACCGGATCTAGGACGGAGGGAAAACGGAAAACGGTGCGCCCTCTGTATGTCTCTCTGCCAGTCCCACTGTGTAAGTTCTGGGAAGGCCTCCGTGAACAGGTCGATGATGAATTTATGAGGATCCTGTCCTTCCGTGCCCTCAGGAATTTGCAAAACTCTAAGATTATTCCTGCGAGACCGATTTTCTAAATCAGCCAGTTTCCACTGAGTGTCATCATTTAGGGATTGCAGGGACTCTGTCAAAGCCTTCTGTGCTACCAGTTCGTCTTCTAAACAAGAGATCCGGGCTTCCGCTTCATTGAACCTAGTAGTGAATTCCGTACAGGTCTTGGCTATACGTCGAACAGAGTTCTGCAATTTGCGGCATGAGCTTTGCGCCCTCTGACTCTCTACACGTGTCTCCTCCCTGTGAGTCATGATAGTTTGGTAGATCAGGGCCAGTGAAATCTCTTCTGGTGGACCTGCAACATTTTCTTTTCCGGTCTCTGAACTGTGCCCATTGCCAGCGCCTATCTCTGTTGAGAAGGAGTAGTCCCATTGTAAGACATTACTACCATTGCTACCATCCACCTGCTTAGCTCCATCTCTGGCGTCTGGATTCTTACGCACTGTCCGAGGGGTGTCCTCAGATGTATCACCTCCAGTGTCTTCCAGATGCATGCTGCTGAGGTCACTACCAACGCCATTGTGCAAACTGGTCTTAGCCTGGGCCTTGAGAATTGCCTCTAAGTCATCGCTGGAAGAATCCGAATGATCCGACAGAGAAAAAAAGTAATCCCCAGAGTCTATCTCCTTCATGGGAGACTTAATGCTTTGAGAGACCTTCTTCATACCAGAACCTGAATTTTCAATGTTTTCAGTGTTTGAAGAATGGGCTATCTCCGGGCCGTCATCATTTGAAGTATTTTCAGGGGTAGGTACCCTGACTGAAATGGTATACTGGCTGCCCCCCCTGAAGCATCTTCCGTCATTTGAGTTGCATTAGAAATAGATAGCAATCCAGAATCCGTGTTACCAGTATTAGTATGGGCAGTAGCAGCGTCTTTTTCCCCAAGCCATGTTCTACCACCCCCTGCTGTTTGCGAAGGTGTCTCAACCTGAGGGGAATGTATAACTTTCTTTTTCTCCTTCCCCGCAGAAAACAAAAGAGGAATGCGCTTACCCAAACTGTCTTTTAAATGTTTTTCTCCTGTTGCTGTAGCGTCATTTTTGGCAGTTTTACTGCTGATGCCTGAACTCGCCTGGTTCTTAATGCCCACAGCTCCGGCTCCGACCGGGTCAACCAGAGGATGAGACCTCCCTTTCCCAGGCTTGGGAGGCATCGTCAGAGCAGCGCAGCCCTCCCCTCTCCGGCTTCCGTAGAACATAACGGCCGTGAAGGAACACCAACACCGGCTCTACGACACACTCCAGAGAACACTGTAGAGGCGCTGCAACCTCGCCGATATGACCGCAGCAGCAGTGCCTAGCATGCCGAGAAGACCGATAGCCAGCCTCAGTAAGTGATAATCCTTTCCATGTATCGTTTCTTCCTCTTACACCTAAAGCATAATCAGATACTCCGTGCGGGTGTGGGGGGCCCGGGAGCAGCCAGCTCAAACGTCCGAGCCTACGGACGCCATCTTGCCTTCGACCTCATTTATCAAATTCAAGTGGGAGCCATAATCCATGAGGAACAATACCAAAAAATGCCATAGCAACAGGCATGAATCTCATTCTTAACTACTTTTCAGAGTAATTACTTTATAGCAAGGGTGGTTTAGACGTTTCATTAATTTGCTGTGGTCTCCTGCTTTCAAGCATTTAAATTAGCACCATGGTGTCAATCTCTTTATTGCTAACCTAGCTTGCTGGGTGCATCCTACATAGAGATTCATCATTCTAACCCTATTGATGGCCATAAAGTGATCTCTGATATTTCCTCACTCACTAAGCAATACAAAAAGGGTTACTTACTGCCTTGTCTACTTGCTTCCTCCCCTCTTTCAGATACTATCTTGCACTACCTGTAATTTGGCAATTCATGGCAAAAATGTACTTGATACCTGGCTTACTAGAGTTAAGTTGTTTTTCGCACTATGCAACAAAAGTAATCGAAGACCCTGTCCCCCAAATTTGAGGATCCCTCTCATTATTTTGAATTGGAAGACTTGCCAGATGTATGACAGTCTAGCCTGTGCAGAATCGTCTGGTGCAAACCTTTGATTGATGACCAGACAGACATTGGGCCATCAGTCAAAGTACTTCAGGCTTTCTACAATATTTACTGCAGATTCCTGTCCTAGACTCTCTGGAAAAGCCTTGCAGTCCTAACCAGGATAGGAAATAAATGATCCCCACACACTAGGAGAAAACTCCCACTATACCAAGATCATTTGTTTTTTAATAACAGACCCTGGCTTTGGAGTTTGTTTTTGAAAAACAAACAACTTTGCTGTGCAAAAACACTGAACAAAGTGCCTGCACAGAAAGCTACAGTGTCTTCAATGGAGGTGGCGTGCCTGTGGCTCTGACTGGCAACCCTAAACATTGCAGGCTGTATCCTGCCAGGGCAATAGAATACATCCAGAGAACAGCCTGCCAAACGATGAGTAGGCCCCTTAGTTTTGTGTTGTTTTCCTCCTTTGCCTGAATATCTTTCTTTGTACAATGTCATCGCTATGTAAATTAAATAAACATTTGGGAAAAAGAGGGAAGAAAAGCAGAAGGAGGAGATATATTTTTGGACTTCTCCTGGGTTAGGGCTAACAGGGTCCCACCAGAAAACAAATAGGAAAAATGGACAGTAATTATGCAGAGACACAGAACATGATGAATTTGAACTTGGAAGAGGAGGTATATTCAACACCCAGTAAATACTTCATCTGTGGTGTCACTACTTAATGGGTCCGGTAAATAGCTCATAAACCTCCACCATACTTGTGATTGTGGTTTAGCTGTTTCACTGCAAGAAAGTTTGCTATTGCAAGCACAACCCATTAACTTCCCTACAGTGAAATCCCATGCACTAGCTTCTATTTAAGCACATGGGGGGTCCTAAGGAAACTCATAATGGCCACATTTTTTCATGCCCCAATAATCTGCACCCCATGTTTTCCCTGTTTGCCACCTCTACCCCACTCCTCTCATTTAGGTTTGAGGAAGAGCAGTAGAGGTAAACAGGAGCAGTGGTGGGGGCCACAACAGTGATTGATGTGTGCAGGGTCCAGGAAATAAAGTTGACATGCCCTGTCACCTACCGTAGCCATCCTCCTTTTTCTTCCTTTGTCAATTTTCCTGGGTCTTACATTATCCAAGATCTTTTGTTTTTTAGAAAACATTTACACATATGTATGTATGCATCTAGTGAGCCCTCTTCATCAATTATTGTAATGTACCGTCGTTCACATTGTGCTCCAGACTACCCCAGCATACAGCAAAGGACAGCAGGCAGTCCACTTCATCTTTTGACCAGCTTCAGTGTGAGGGAGTCAGATGTTCTGTATATTGGAGCAAGGCTGACCAACAAATCAATATCCTTCAGAATCAGGGGTTGGTAGGTCAATGTTTTTGAAAGAAATATTACTTTTTGTCTGCTATGGGCATTAGGACTATAAAAAGGATTAGGATTAGTGATAGACACAGGGCTATGGGTAGTGTGAATGTCTAGGGTTAGTGGCTAGCAAAATAGGATTATGCGATGAGTAAGGGTAAGGAATCGGGCTAAGTTTGTGATTAAAGTTAAAGATCAAGGGATGGCCATTTTTGTTATGAATGACAATCCTGAGGTAGGATCAGTGTGTTAGTCAATGCATAGTAAGTTAGAAATAATATTCATTTTAAAGGGGTTTATATTGGCTAATTCATTGTCCTGACACTCTTTATCATGATAGAGATCCAAGGTTCCCAGAATGAACCATGTGAGCAACGGCTGTGAAGCATAATGGATTTTTACATAACACCTTGACAAGCACATTGGTCATTTGTCAGGGATCTGGTTAAGAATCCAGTGCAGATGAGAGAGCAGGTCTGTAATGGCACTAAAATGTCCTTGAGGTATTGTACTGTATTTCAGCATTTATATAGCCCGTACTATCCCTATTTGGGGTGCTGAAGCGCTTGCCTACATGAGTAGCATGCTACACCATATAGGGTGTGTGGTTATTTATGTTTTGATCCTATGTGGGAATTGTTTCCATGTCATGTGTGATGACCATGAGGTGTGGTTATAATGTTAAGGGACACAGTGCATAACAGTGTTTTGGATGATGAAGTGTAAGAGACGGACGCACAGTTGTATGGTTTTTAGTAGGTTGCTAGCTTTGAACAGCTCTGCAGATCCCTTTATGTTTTTTTCACTCTGCTTAGCTGGTTACTGCACTGTTTGTCTAATTGTCTAATCTGATATTTTGTGTGTAGTTATGGTCCTAAACTGGCATAGTTGGAGGGAGAGAGAAGTGGAGAGATCTGATGGGAATTTTAATTATCATCCCATACCTGAGTGTCTATGTGAGATGTAAGGAAGTGGTCAGACTATAGATATTTGGGACCTGCAGATAGTTGAGACAGCATTAAAGTCCTCCAAAATTGCCCAGTAATGTGTGATAGATCTCTTCAGTTATTCTATGCCTGTTCATTTGGTGCTGTTTGGTGTTTTGGCTGTACAAGAAGAATACATTTTGTTCTTTGGTAAAGAGGTCTTCTAAGACATGGATTCTGAGCCTTTTAAATAGGGCTGCAAAGCTGATATTCGTTTTACAAATCAGTAAAAGGAAAACCCTTTCCCCAGGGCACAGCAAGAATTTATAAGTGCCAGAACCATAACAAACAAGAACAAGCACATAAAACCAACGAAAACAAAAGTCACAGCTGAAAGGAAAAAAAATATATTTAGAACATCCATCTCTCCATTACAAACAGTTTCAATCTATGGACCTTTAAATAATGTTGCTCAGGTTGGGCGGCAACCAAATGTATTCAGTCATATGATATAATGTAGCCACCTGGTATGAGCAAATAATTAAAGTTCTAAGCAATTTCCAATGTTTACAATGGATGTAGGATGTTTTGCTAGACTCTGCAACTCTTGTGCAATTGGAATCAGAGGTCACATTAATAAAACATTTCCGAGCCCTTGCCACAGTAAATGGTAAGTGAAAGAACGGTGCATTGAGAGGGAGTGGAGTCTGTGCGAGTAGCACGTTCAAACTATGGAAATTTGTTCCTACATGTAGCTGTCTGCAGTATAAATTTCATGGCTAGAATAAAAATGATTTATACATACAATATAACATTTTGCGCCTTGGGCATCATAGCCAGTAAGTTTATTATGAAGCAATGGACCTACCCCTGCAAGCAACATCCATGCAAATAGTCTAAAAGCACTACAGCACTCTCCTTTCTTTTATAAATAGTATTGGAGAAATGACTGATGATGAAAAAAGCATTACTGTTGACTTGGGATATCTAGCAAGCAATTTCTTTGAAATTGGTGCTTCTATCTATTTTAATTAATCAACTATATTAGCTTGAAAAGATTAGGTGTGGAGTAGGCAACAGTACTTTTTACAGGTGCTCAATAAACGAGGGTTTGGGGAACTTGTTAAAAGCTCAGTACATTCCTATTTCACAATAGAATCAAGATGTTGGGATTGAAAAATATCTACTGTTGACTGGAAATACCCATAAAAGACATGTACAGACAACAATTAGAATCGACTTGGTACCACTTACTGGAATCAGAATTTCATTTTGTCCTACTACATTAACTGAGCAACAATTATCCTATGATGGTGTTCAGTTTATAAATCATATGCTTGGCATTTTAAATCTTTTAATGTTTGATAATGACTTATCTGGAAACACAGTAGGTCAGTTTCCTACTCACACTTGATAAGAGCAAAACTAAAATCAATTCAAATTACAATGAGATGTGCAAATGTTGAGTCATCTGTTTTAAATATTGATAAATTAGAATATGAACTCGTTGGTTATTTTGAGTAATTTGGTACTTTGAGAATAAATTATTTTACATTGAAGCTGGTCCATAGATCTAATCAGAAAGATGTAACTAATTATTTCACAATTTCCTTTTATACTAACTATATGAATTGATTGTTTTATTTATAATTGTTGTTTTTCCAATCCGATGAATAAAGAATTGATTAATCGATCGAATTGTTAAAGCAAAACCCAACAGGATAAATTATACTTATCTTTTTACTAGAAACTAAAACTGTGTGCTGGACAAAAGTAGCATCTTTAACACAAACTCTTTTACAGTCTGTAGTCTTTCATCGATAGAAATTGAAGACTATGATTTAGCTATAGCTCCATTGACAATCATGGACATGGAGAGATTTCATTCCTCACGGAACTCACTTTTCTATAGCAGAAAGCAAGTGTCCTGAAGGGCATGAACACCACCAAAGAAAATCATTTAAAATTTTATAGAAATCCCATGGGGTGCCAAGAAAAAACAAAATTGTACATGCTTTGACTTGGAAGTTACTGATAATTAAACTATTTATTTATTGAACATAATCAAGGCATTCAAACAAAGTTGTTAGTTTGGCTGACAATAGTTAGAACATTTAGAGGGAAGTAAAGGGGTCCCCCATTGAAGTCAATCCCCACATGCAATTTAATATAGATCTCTGTGGAGAGGAAGTTTTTTATCACATTTAATTTTAATTAAATATCTGTATTTTCAGTGAACTTAATACAGAGAAACTACAACAATCAATTACAATGAAACTACCTCAGCAGTGGAAAGAAGAATGAAAAACCCACTCTTGTTTAAATGTATCTTTGTATGAAAGCAGTGAAAATAAAAATCTGATGAGGACTGTCAACTTAATTCAACAAATTTAAGCAATGTATACTTACAAGTAATGCATACTTGATTTATTTACAGCGGAAAGAGGATACATTGGCAAAGAAAAAAGGAGTTAGTGAGAGTGTGTAAAAGAATTATAGAAAGTAAGAAAAAATGTGGGAATGTATATAATAATTATATAAAATAATGAGAGTGAGGGGGCCAACCAAGAAACAAGAAAAGGAGACGGTAGACCATGAAATTCAAGTATAAAGATAATGATAAAGTCAAACATGTGACAAATAGAGTATGATCCAGAGAATGTAAGACAAATACAGTGCTGCAAAAAAAATGCTAAATATATAGGATGAGAGACAAGCAGCAAGAGAGATAAATAAACATGTAGGACATGAGAGAGATCCCATATGAGCATGAACCTGAAACACCATCATGTGTTCCCGAAGAATCTCAACAACTATCGGAAGGGTGCTCTGAGAGACCTCTGGATTCCAACCCAGATGAGTGACAGTAAAGACTCATTTAGCCTATGTTTCGCTGTGCAGGTGAAGCATTAATGGATGAGGAGAGCATCTTAACTTGAAGAGGTACCTCCGAACATCACCACTTTTACATTTATTCTCTCTTTTAATGGATGACCAATAAACTAGCAAGTGGTCACACCTGTTTATAGACATATGGATGGACAGCTGCTCTGTTTTGACTTGCTTTGCTATGAAAAGGAGCAATGATGAGTATATGTCCTTAAGTATTAAGTAGTTGGTATTGAGTATTTGTACTGTTGGGATATTTTGGTCTATTGGGAATTTTTATGTGTTGACTAACATGTGTGTTAAAGTGATTAAAGATTGCAAATAATGTAAATAATTAAACAGACCCTCAGTCTGGCTTGTATAAAATCATGTAGGAATAAACCTCTATTGGTACTCGACTTCAACCTCCATCTGACTTCAAGCATGATAGTGTTAAGTAGGTTCAATGCTTTTCTTTACAATGCTTTTCTTTTAAGTGACAGATCACATTCATGCTTTTGAAGCATGTAATGCAATTCAGCTTTCATGTCCTTTCATTATTCAGCCTTTAACATTGGGTCTTCCGAAGAGAAACTGAGACGAGTGTAAATTCTATGCCCTTTGCCTAGTCACTTAAGCTAGCTTTAAACTTTTTTCACTGTAATGACATAGAAGTGCTCTCTATGTCCCCTGAGCACCTGCAGGCCCCTCATTTGACTAGCCACTTGGAGCTAGATTCGCACAAGCTTTTAGTTAAAAGGTCAGACATCTGCTCCCTTAGGAATACTCATATGTTTGCAGCACATTTCTTTTATGAAATTCACAAAACATCCCATTAGTACTCAAACCTACAAACGTTGTACAGTTCCGAACTGTAGTATTGAAATGACTGTGAAAAATTTATGAATGCAGATTTCCCACAAAGATAATAGGTTCTGCATTCATATATCTGACACAAATTTTTATTTACAAACTTTTTGTTTCTCCTGGGGAACGTTTATCCCAGTTGAGAATATCATTTACTTTACCCTCCTATTAAATTTGTGGGTGTTTCTTGTGCATTCAGTCCAGGTAGGAAAATGTCCATGGGCCTGATTCACAAAGGGCCTCTGCATTCATTGCAGAGGCCCCACAGTTGTGGGGGAGTCTCTGCATTCAGGACGAATCTCCGCATTGAGAATTGTCATTGAGGACATTCCACCCCGAGTGGAGTGCGAAGGCTCCCCCACGAGTGCCGAGGCCCTTTGTGAATAAGGCCCCATGTGTTTACAGGATGGGAAATAACATGTATTCTTGTGGGTGGATGGTTAACTGTAACAAGTTTGTGTGTACTGACCTTCTTTTGAATCAAATGCAGGATGAAATGTTCACAGACCTGCTCCTAATCCTAAATTTGAGAATGTGGAAATTGAACCATTCTGGTAGAAAATTTATACTTTTCTAAATGAACCCTGCATACATAAGCCCCACAAATCCTAATTCAATGAACTAGGACTGGAATTTCACCAGAGACATCCCCTTGCAGGCGGATGCAGAGAGTGACTGCACTCGCTTGCAAGGGGATGTCTGGTAGGTCCATGGGCTGTCTTTAGGAGGCGCACTGAAAGTGCATCCCCTTTTTGAGGCACACTTCAAGTGTGGTTCCTAAAGGCATATTTGCTTGAGCGCGCACGTTGGTAATAAGGCACGAGCGGAGAGACAAAGAGATTCCCTCATTTCCATGTGGCCACGTCCCCATGCAAATGAGGGAACACCCTCTAATGATAGTGCTGGAACGAGATGGGCACCAGTGCTATCTGTATTACAAAAGGAGCCACACAAGCGCCTGCAGCCCCCTCTGCAATACCAAAGTGCCCTGGGGCGCACAAAGTAGGCATAAATGCCTGTTTCACCCCTGAGTCACTTCTTTAATACGGGCCCAGGTCTACACAGAACAACCAAAATGCAATCATTATCAAAACTCATTGCAAGTACTTACCAGGATATGACTGCAGTGGGGTAGGAAAACACATCACAGCTCAGGAAAGTGCTAGTTTTGGACACAGAAACATATTCTCTACTGTCGGATGTGAGCAGCAGTGGAGCGATGTCTACAAAGAAAAACAACAATTGTTTATTGCACACTCAGAAATTGAAAATAATAGGATCTTAGGTAGGTTTTCTCTCATATGGTGGTTTTATTTTAAACAATCTCTTATTATCAAATAACAAAATTCCACCTACAGTGTAGGCTGCATAATGGGCATCTATGTACAAAATGAACTTAGATTAGCATTATTACAAATATTATTATTATTATAATTGTTGATTTAGCAAAATGGTTAAAACATGGCTACGTCCCCTTTGGTTATATCCTTCTGAACTTAGGTGTGTTCTTAGCTCTTCACATAAAATCCCCAAAAACACAGTGCTGCGCCATGTCTACAAAGATTGGCCTGCTGCTGGCTTCATCTCCTGCGCTGGTGTGCAAACAGGCTGCCTTGCATGATGCACAGCCTTGTGCAAAGCTGAGTGCACACTTCCTAGCATAGACTTGTACTGTAGAGATACCCTTCCAGTGCACGTTCCTGTGCATAGACAAGCTAAGAAGGTTCCCACGCATCGAATGTGTGCTGTGCACCTGCACACAGATAAAATACGTTGTTTTTTGGGAGAAAAGAACAATAAACTATTTGATTATATGTAAAATAGCTACCTCTATCTAGGCCAAAACGTTGAGAAAGACAAAAAAGAGCAAATTGCTGCTTTTTCTGCAGTGGCTGCACAGTACCTTTTTAGGTCTTGCCTTCATAGTGCATGTGCTGTGCTCATGAGGGGGTTTGTTTACAATAAGGATTTAGAGCCCGCCTTTGCTTCCCATTTGTTGACTCCATTGTAGCTCTTCTTTACTGACTCCTGATTGACCAGCGCATGCCATGCATCAGTTCCTGTTCCGAATTTGGTGCATGAATAAAGTACAGATTGATTCCTGTTGATTAATGTCCATCCGCTGCTTGCGCTGTCATTGAGGTACTATTTCTTTCCTCCTGTGTTTCTCCTTCATCTTCTCCGTGTTACTGCCCCCGCACCCATCGCTGCTTGAACCGGCGGCTACGCTGCCTATTTTTTAGAGCACTCCATGAGTGCATGTGTTCTTCAGATGACTCTCTTGTGTGCTTCTCTCCCCTCATTAGCTCGTGTTGCTCTCTCGCCCGGGATCTTTTTTTTAGTACATTTTTACCTCTATTTAACTTGACCAGGTGTGTGTTAATCTATTATTTTGTTTGTTCCACCTTTGTTTCTGAGATCATGTGTATTCTGTCCCTTTCATTCTGTTTTTATGCAAAAGCGTGACGGATTCAAGTTTGTTTGTTTTTGTCTTTTGAAAACCAGTAGCGTTGGCCCATGTTTGATTCAAGAAGATGCCTTATATCTTTTGGTAGAGCATTGCGAAGGGTCTACTTCTGGTTAATTTACGGTTGCAAGCAGTTTTTGCATCTATTTTCTATTTTGCACTTTTATTGGCAGTAAATCAGAACATTGGCTGTTACTGCTATTCTGGTCAGGATCCAGTTTGTTGCCCTGAGGCAGCGCGGACTCTGATGGACTGAGAGCCTGCCTGTGCCCATTGGCTACAGTTGAAGATGTGAGCAGCCTAGCAAATACACCCATCACTTCCTTCATTGGACCGGGAGCTGAGGACCATGATGGGCTGAACGGTTTCGCTTTCAATTTACTGTGTCCAGCGTTCACAGGTGACAGCAAACCTGCATTAAAAGAAGTGCTTTCATTTCTTACACTTCACATAGAAAAGAGGCAGGGTTTAAAAAGATCATAGGCGAGAGAGCAACACGAGCTGAAGAGGGGAGAGAAGCACACAAGGGAGTCAGGTGGAGAACACACACACGTGTGGAGTGTTTTAGCTACACTGAAAAGCATCCATAGCGCTCTACAAACTGGCTACAAAACATTGCCAAAGGCAATGGCTCTCATAGGCAAGACCTATTGGCTTTGCCAATGCTTGTTTATATGCTGCTTTTATATCATGTAATGAAGACTGACTTGAAATTTGAGAACTAGTGCAGTCATCCTTCCTCGTGTGGATGATGTTACATATTTCTGTTCCCATCCAACAGACAACAAATCTCTTCTTTCCTTCGTGAACATTTTGAACATTTGCATTTTCTAGCAGGAACACAGAGGTTCATGACTGAACAAGATATTGGGAGGGTACTCGGGGAGTAGTGTTCAACTAGAGGTCTCTCTGTGGCCCTGTCGTGTATTTCTATATGTGCATTACTGTCGCTGTAGGTCCAGCAATGCATTTTTCTTCGTATATGTGTCTGCTAGTTTATGAATTATGATTTGTATACATACATTCACATTCTAAAAAAACTCATTGTTACCGACAACGGATTTATGCAGCTGAATGACAAACATCACAGCAAGACAACACAATTCTACTTTTAGGATCATAATATATTATAAGAATATTCCATGTGAAGGACATCTTGGGTGTGAGGTTATCAATTTTAGGGAAGCTAGTTCAGCATTTGTAGATGGCACACTTTGCATGCGTCTATAAAAATGGTTAGGGTACAATGACTCCTGAGCGTGTGCCCTCACCACACACTCATTGAATAAGACTGTGCAGCACTGGAAGGGATTGCTTACTCAAGACGTTGATGTTGGCGCTGGCGAGGATTGTCCTGTGCTTGTTGGAGGCTTCACACTGGTACACAGCGCTGTCCTTTACCTGCAGGTTGGTAACGCTGACCTCTCCCGGCAGCACCCGGTGATTAGGCGGTAGGTCCACCTCTGAAAGACAGAACAGCTAGTCAGAGGAGGAAAGATCAGAGAGCAGCAAATAATGTAAGGTGGACCATTCATGCAGCAATCTATCAATTGAGAGAACCTGACGGGTGGTCGCGACAGGTGCGTAACACAGGCCCCCACAGCCCTTGCCTTGCCGGGGGACCCCCACCCCATCTATGGCTCCCAATCAGCCATAGGCCTATAAATATATGTGATATATGAGTTTGAGGGGCCCCTCATCACATTTTGCAGGGTCAACTCATCATTTTGTGTTATGCCACTGGTGCATGCTTTGGAAAGAATGCAGAAAATGTTTCAGGCAGTTTCTTGGATGGATAAATATTAGGAAAGTAAAATTCAGTGGCACAGGGGGAACTAATCCTGGGAACAGTGGCTCACATGGCGGTATTTACGTTGAAGTTTTAAATTGACAGAATTTCTGCTTACCTTTTTGTTCCCCAAACCCTACCTTTGCAGTACTGAGTAATCAGCTTGTTCTAGTAAAAAGTAATTTTTTTTCCTTATATTTATGCAATTCTGACTTCAGCTTAGTTGTATTATTGGCTTTGAACGCCCTGTTTATGGTCTCTTGTCTGTTTTTGTCCACTGCATAATATGGATATTTGCTATACATGAAAGTGTTCCTGGCGACCCATGGTACACTTACAGCATTTAGTGAGGTGGTGGGGTCTGGCGAAATCTCAGGAAACATTTCAAACTAATACTAGCCCCTAAATGCACTTCCCCAATGATTTCATGGTAGCGCTGAGGTAGGTAGATGTGTCAGAGACAAAGAGTGCTATGAAGCTATATGTACGCATGGTACAGTTGTGTATCCATATGTATAGCCATAGACCAGTGATACTCTAAATACGGCCCGGGGGCCACTTGAGGCCCTCTTGACCTTTGCATGCGACCCCCTAGGGAACAGCAGCAAGGGCTACTGTTTACTTGCTGAACACTAATATTAAGAAAAAAATGTTAAATAAAGGGGCAATCATTTATTTGCAGGTTAATGGAAGGTATGAAGTAATTAAGGTGATGTCTGGCACCACTTGACTTTATGCACACCTTTATTTTTAAAGACATCTTGAAACAAATGTGTACAAATAGGATTATCTTTCTTCAAAATTCAAAAAAGTGAATTTCATTAACACGCAGTGATAGTTTTCAAACATGAATTTAGAAACATTCATGCTTCCCCAGCTTACCGTGACAACAATGCCGATAGTTAACTAAGAGGCAAGTCAATTGTCATGTGCACCCATATGTGGACAACATTATAATCAAAACACAGGGAAAGATTTTGTACAGCGCACATTCTGAACACATGTATTTCGAAGTCCTCTTATGCCATAATGAAGAAAAAGGTGGCAAAGTGGTAGAAAAATGCCTTGGATCACACAGTTTGGTCAAGGGCAAAGTCGGGATTTATCCCAGGTTTTCCGGTTTCACATTGTGCAATTCAGCCACTAGATGTACATGCTTTATTCCCCTACAACCACCTTACACAATCCCAGACCCACCCAGACCCCCTACCACCACCCAGCTGGCATCAGTGCGGCCCCCAGTCACACCACAGACCATACATTGTGTCCCCTAGGCAAATGTTTAGGAGTACCCATGCCATAGACCATGGCATTTACATATATAGGTAACTACAAGCTTAATCAAGGCATTAATTTGCACATGTCGAACGGAAACACGGTGCCTGCTTCAATAATTTTTCAAGCAATGCAATGCAGAAACCAATTTGCTATGCTGCATTGTGCCAGCGGGAAAATACAACACAGAGCCATATCTATTATGATTGGACTGTTGCTGCTGTCATTCCCTCTTAAAGGCTATCTTTCGAAACGCACAGCCTCGCAGAGGTTAGTGTGCTATGTCTAGCTTAGGATATGTACCGGAAGAATGCAAATTAAATTGTCTAGACAAACATAGAAGGATCTTAAGCACCGAATGTGTTCTGTGCACTTCATCATGCATGCAATGCTTTATTTCTTTGAAAAATGCGGGAAAAAAATTCCTTGTTAGCACTTGCTTCAAGGAGGCATTCGTTTTTGGTGCAGAGCCCGGTCTAGCTATCTTAGTAGCAAAACCCATGTGTATTTACACTGATAAACCTAAATAACAACCCACTAATGCCCTCTTGCCAAGAAGCAGCGTAAAGCAACGCAAAGTTATTTTTGCACTGAGAAAAGGGCATTTTTCTGGCGCAAAATGCCTTTTATGATGGAAAGCATATGCCATGCACCACTTTGCATCACTTTGTGCTGGAGCAAGGCGTTAGTAAATCTAGGGCTAAATATGGTGCAATAACATAAATATATTCGTGAATAAAAAAGGCATCATAATGCTTAGACATGTAACAATTAAGCCATGCCATGGAGGTATACAGTATGCTTATATTTCAAATTACATAGATGTATTTGAGATTAACCCTGGTTTCTGAAACACACAAGTCTGTGGAGGGAGCTGCTCTTAGAACACTAGATATGTGCTGGGAACTCAGATTGAACTGAAGGAGTTTCAGAGCTCATAGAAGCTAGTTCAGCTTCTTGGATCCCCACCCTCTAATTTGTTGGACACCTTCCCTGCCTTTTTGACAAACTTTTCAAGAGTTTTCCTTTTGGGACTGCTGTATCTGTGCTCTCGTTGCCTGGTCGAAATAATGAAATCTCTTAATTTTCCCATCAGAGCCCTCTCTTCCAAGAATTGACTATTGTTCTTTCTCTACTCATCCCCCTGCAGGCAGGTGCAGTCCCTTGCTGCACCCACCTGCAAGAAGATCTATCTCCCCTCTTGAAAGTGCGGATGGACTAGGAACCCAAAGCAGCCTTGGCAATTTTGTTGGACCAACCCCCACCCCGGAGGGGGGGCCGCGTGAAGCACCACTGCTAAACAAACCCGGCTCCCAGCAATGCTGCTTTTGTTACTTGGAGCCGATATTGCAGCATCGCTACAAAACCAGCCCCCAGTAACAAAACCAGCCACCGACGCTACAAACCAGCCCCCAACCTTCCAGCCTCTGAGCCCCGGCAAATGCTGGATGCCCGCTATGGCGGGTCTGGCCCCGTGGGTTGCCACTGGTACTGTGAAACATGAGGCAGCTTTAAAGCAGCTGCTCCATATCTCACTTGGATGCGCTGCCCCAAGGGCAGAGCTAGTTCGTGGCTGGTCAGAGAAGCACATTATTTCTAATTTGGTACACTGTCCCTTTTTGCACCCAGCACACCTTTTGAAAGGTACGCCATGACGCAAAGAGAGAAAGTGCACCCTATACATAATAAGGCCCCTGGTGTCCTGATATAACTACATCAAGCGCACATGGCATCATGCAATCTACTATCTTCAATCAAATCCAATACAGATCAGATTGCTTGCACTTACCATCGATAGGGATTCCATTCACTTTCCACCTGACCTCAGGTTCTGGCCACCCCGTAGCTTCACATAACAGTATAGCTTTGGACCCCACGCTGTAGACATTGCTCTGTGGCTCCTTCTTCCATTGAGGTGGGGCTAGGAAGAGGCAATACAATTTAAAAAAAACAACATTTAATTACATTTTTTAAGACATTGCCCAGCCTCCCTTACTTTTCTTGATTCTGAGATTTGTATCCTTGAATCGCTTTACATTTGTTGAAAGTGTAAACTGGTAGTTAAAATGCCTCCAATCAGTTTTAGACATGTCAAAATGCATCTTTTGCACAACATCTTATGGGTGAGCGATTGTTTGCACCTTGTAGCAATACGCGGTGATATTTTGTCTGTTTTTCTAAAACGAACATTGATCAAATATGTATGGCAACATATATATTTTTTGCATGCTGCAGGTCATTAAAAGAGACTCTCTCTGCATGTACCTACACATTTGCAAGTAAGTTACACATTAACTAAGGTGAACATGTTCTATTGAAGTGTGTCATGGTTTTAAGAGAATTGGTGGCAGTAGAAGTTATCCAACACAAGATTTGGGGTGGAGTTGGAGTAACAAAGTCTAACCCGCAGCGGTTTCTCAACTAGATTGTAGATTGAATTGAATAGGAAGCTTATAAAGCGCGTACTGTCACTCCGAAAGGAGCATCCTGGCGCTATCCAGTTAAGGTCATGCAGGATAGAGAGAGGTGGAACCTATATAAGAGAGTGACAGACTTCATCTGGTATACCAAAGATCCAGGTCTTTAAAGCCTTCCTGAACTGTTTTTCTGTTTCTAGGCATCTCAGTTTGTCTGGCATAAGGTTCCAAGCTTTGGTTCCTAACACTGTTACTGATTTCCCTCCCCGGGTTTTATATCTATAGCAGGGGGTTTTCAGGAGATGCGCTGAAGAAGATCTGAGGGTCCTAATTGTGGTATAAGGGGTCAATCTTGCTGACAGGTAGGTTGGACCTTGTTTGTGTGCTGCTCTGAAAGTGATTAAGAGGATTTTGAATAAAATTCTCTTATGTAAGAGGAGCCAATGGAGAGATTTCAGAGCTGCCGATGCGGAGGCCCTGCGAGGAAGTTTCAGGACCAAACTGGCTGCTGCGTGCTGGACCACCTGTAATCTCTTCAGTGTTGATTTATTGATCCCTGCAAGAAGGCTGTTACAATAGTCTAAGCGTGAAAGAATCAACGCCACAGCAACTGTTTTCCTGGCCGTTAGGAGGATCAAATCAAAGAATTTTTTAGAGTTTTGATTAAACCAAAACAGGTCCCTGCCACTTTTAGTACATGAGGTTTGAAAGAGAGGGGAGCATCAAATAATACTCCCAGATTTTTTGCTACTTCGACAGTAGAGGGGGGAGCTATGACATCCTCCGGCCACCAGGCCCTGGGTTGAAAGGGATTATCTTTCCCCATCAAGAGGATCTCTGTCTTATCCGTATTACACCAGAGATGATTATCTTTCATCCACTGGATGACTGCTGAAAAGCAGAGCTTGAAGTTTGCTTCTGCCGACGTAGAATCTTTGTCCAGGGATAGAATCAGCTGAGTATCGTCAGCATACAATGTTACTTCAATCCCAAATGACGAGATGAGAGAGATAAGAGGGGACCTATATATATTAAATAGGAGCGGGCTGAGAGAAGAGCCCTGGGGTACTCCTGCTGTGATAGACCGTTCAGGGGAAAGAAAGGTGCCCAGGGAAACCGCTTGCCTACGGTTGGTCAGGAAGGACTTAATCCAGGTCAGGACGATATTTGAAATGCCGCTGGATTTTATTCGAGCCAAAAGTATCTCGTGGGAAATGGTATCAAATGCAGCAGACAAATCGAGCAGGATTAATACTGCTTTCCTGCCTTTGTCTGCGATGAATTTCAGTGTATCTGATATTTCTAAGAGGGCGGACTCTGTGGAATGTTTTGGGCGAAATCCTGATTGGCGTGGGTGGAGAAACATAGAGGTTTCGAGAAATTTCGAAAGCTCTTTATTGACTATTCTTTCCGTGATCTTTCCCAAGATTGGTAACAAAGATATTGGACGAAGATTTGATAGGTTGGAGATATCTACATTCTGCTTTTTCTTTAGAGGTTTCACTATAGCAAGTTTCCATTTGTCAGGAACAATACCAGTGAGTAATGAAGAATTTACAATGTGATTAATCACTGGGTTGACGATGTGTAACATTTGATGTAAAATCATAGGAGGACAAGCATCAAAAGGTGAGCCCGATTTACAGGCTGCAATTGCTGACCGTGTATCCTCCAACGAGACAGGCTGGAAAACTTGCATGATGGGCCTACTGCCCGCAGGATCCAGTTCCTGGTCAGTGTCGGATTCTGGTATCATAACTGTTCCAAAATCCTTTTGAATGATCTTGATCTTGTCGTCGAAATAATTTGCGATTTCATTACATAGGGTCTGAGAGGGGGGAATTTCTTTACACAATACTTATTGGCCTCCACTCTTTTGTTATGAAAGTAGTCTCTTTTTGCTATTTTGATAGATGTCTGGTATTGTTTCCTACTTATTTTGAAGGCTTGCCGGTCTACTGGGTCATAAGCCTTTCTCCACCTGCGTTCTAACTGCTTGCAGTGGAGACGTTGTTTAGCTAGATCTGGAGTGAACCAGGGATCTTTATGTGATTTGGCTTTGCCTGTCTTCCTGGAAGGTTTAAGAGGAATTAATTCATCACTTATTGATGTCATCCAGGTGTGGAAACGATGGGAGTCCTCTATACAATCCCCAATGAGGGCTGGGGTACAATCTTGTGCGATTTTGGCCAACATAGGGTTGGAAGATAACACTGAAACCGTGTGCAGCCCAGTGTCAAATCATTGGGGAGGGGAAATAAGCCTTGAAAAAGTCACAGCACATAACAGAATTGTCAATGAATGAATAAGTCTTTAACTGAATTTGTCTGCAGTATTAGATTAATAGTTCTGAATCTAAATGAATTTACTGTATACACAGCCACGCGAATTATGGACACTGGCTTTGTTTGACAATATCTTTTTATAATAAAAGGTAAACCCATACTTCACATAAACAGCAATTGGCTTACCAATACCACCACTTTGGACTTCATATTTTGGTGTGCTCCAGACCATCCCAAAATTCGATTGATTGTGGTTGCTCACTATACTCTCTTTTCACTCTACAGTTAATATGGCTGAAGCCTGATGTTGCACCACATAGGCTCTATATCAATATATGTTTTGTTCTTTTCTACATTGCCTTATACTTGTTTGGATGTGTGGTCAACTCATACCACTGCTACCAATTGTAAAGCATGTACCTACACATGCTAAAATACATCCCATATAATCTCACTTAGATTAAACCGGTTTGATATTTTTTTGTAACAAAATACCCACTGCTTTTTAATGTATTTAATTTCACACTACACATTCTGCTTTTATTCTTCATTTCTTCAACCTTGATGCCCCTTTCATAGGAAAGAACAAGACACCAAGAATGTAGGCAGTTTGTGGGAAGGATGATAGTGTGATAGGAATAAAATACCCTCTACCTTAAGTTAAAAAGATATTGTAAGTCACCTCGGTGTTCCATGACTTTATAAAGGATCTCGGCCTCTGACCTCCTTCCTCTATTTGGTTATGGAACTCCTCAGTGACTTGTAATATCCTTATAATATACAGCAGGGAGTAGTTTATCCCATATGTCTCCACACAGTCTTAACTATGTCGATCTATCGATGTACCGTCTTGAGTTGAGCCTCCATGTGATTGAAGCCATGGCTTTTCAGGAAAGATGGAGAACTGATCAAATTAACAAGTGACCGTGTAAAGCTGTCTGTCTTTGAAATCTGGCTTAATTATAGGGTGACTTAACCAACAGAAGAATAGACGAGGCAAGGACACTACAGCTTGCACCACCCATTGCCCCGCCAGCGCTGCAAACGACATTACCTACAAAACTACTAGCCATCACACTCCTACAAGTGTGACAATTATGACTATTCCAGGCCCCCAAACGCTATAAGAATGCTTGATGGGCAGGTAATAGTCATTTTTAATGTATATTAAAATAGTAATTGACATTTGTTGTGGTCATCTCAAAATTAGCCAGACAGTGCCACCTTGTGGCAGACTGTCACAAGTGCCAGTGTTGACAATTATGTGCCGTTGCTGAGCACTGAAAACCACCGGCTCAAACTAAGCACTCACTGGGACTATCCCTTTCCTATTACAGAGGACAGATACTATTTTAATAAATGTATTGGAAATCGTAACAGGTTCTCTAATAATACTCATTTTTCACATGGACAGGAACATTGAATACAGGTTGTGTTGCTGGCTTTCTGAGGGTATATCTTGCTTGCATGAATGAATACATGTGACAAGTGATCCCTAGTCTGCAAATACAGGTGAACATTTTTCTATAAGTTGTTTTACAAAAATGCGTACATATTACATACAGTTATTTCCCTATTATGAAGGTTAGCTGCATTGTCAAATATATTTTGAGATGCTTTGTTGTCTCTCATAATTTTATATATTTGAGACAGAGTGAAAGCAAGTGTGTTTGGCTTGGATGTGCCTAGAAGTCTTCTGTTAGATCAGGTTTGTGATAATCTTCCGTCGAAGGATGCTACAGACCCTACCACTTGCTTCACCTTGGCTCGTTGTGATAGCTCTGCTACTAAAAAGTGTGATCGATGTGCTCCCTGAGGGAAAGACGCCTCGCATTGGGATGAATTACTCATTCTATAACTACTTAGATTATTAGAAACCTTAAGACTGCATTACTATTGAAGCCCACATTGCAGTTTTTGAGGCAATCAGGTTGGAAATCCCGCAAGGAAATCCCATGCAATTACCGATACCACAGGGTGTTATCATTAACAGTGTTAGTCCTTCCACTAACAGATTTTGAGGGATAGCCAGTTACTTTTCCCTATTCACTTTCACTCCAAAAACTGTAATCCCCATTTGGAAGATTCGCCTGTTTCTGTCCAATGAAGGATTACAACAGGATTCTTGGTGAACCCTTCACTGTTATTCCTAAAGATGACCCTTCCATTTCTTTCTTTTTCAAACTTTACTTTGAGATGGAAGCCAAACATAAATTTTTTAAATGGAAAGTAAAACTACAGATTTAGTTGTGCTATTACATACTACACACCCGCTCAGAGAACTATCTTGCTGGAATTACTTCGTGATCCAGAAAATGTGAATACGGGTAATTCAACTAATGGTATTATTAGTCCATGCACCTTGCCTTGGTCTATTAAACCCATTAAGTGACCGGATTTCGGGCTGTGAGATCAGTGCTTGAGCATGATGCCAAAAACCTTCAGTCAGATTTTGACATTACTCCAAGAAACTGAGACAAGACTGAGCCTTCATTCCAGGATTCTGACATCAGGATTGGGGCAGCAGAAAGGAAAATGTTCAGAATATTGTACTTTAGGAAAGCATGGCTAGTTTGATGCTACATGGATGAGAATGTTTATCAAGATGTGGAAACCCCAAGAATAATATTTTATACGTTTGCCATTCAAATCGAGCAGCCTTTCAGTGAAAGAATGCCAGCTAATTCTGAAATAAAAACACGTAGACCATGGCAAACACTGGTTAGGAAACACAGCTTTTATATTAAACTGTAAAAAGTGTTAAGAAAACAAAGATAGTAAGGGGAGAGTTAGAGAAATGGTTAACGGAGGGAATAAGGTGCAGCGCAGACATGAGATTAAGAGGTGGCAAAAGGGTATGGAAATGGCCTCCACAAAAGAAAGGGGATAAATAAATGCTAGAAAAAAGCACACTGGCAATGTGGGCTCCAAACGGCGCACTGGTGTGTAATTAATGCCAATTCTGTTTGTTCCAACACTCTACTTTTGTGACCCCATTGCCAAGAGGCCACCCCAACACATGGTCAAGAAATAAAAAATAAAAAGGAGCGTTCAATTCTATACAGGATTATCTGTTACAAAATCAGCAGATGGTTAAACTGCTCTCCAGCAGTAGATCAAGTAGTCATGATGTGACGAATAAAAGTTATTCAGGAGTCTTGCGAGTTGCTTTGATTCCAATTTTATTCAAAAAATGCCAATTTGACAGAAGCAATCCATTTGGTCCAGCCAACTCGTTTCGTCCCTGTTGGACTTCATCAGGGCTTGATCAATATCCCAATGTTGTCATCCACTCAGTGTTGGCTCCTGTTATCTCATAAATCCTCATAGATACAATTTTGTACCACTAGATGGCTTGTTGCGCTCCCATCTTATGTTCATCCGTTCCTCTTCCTGGGAAGCAAAAAGGACATTTCCACCAGAGTTCACGTGAATTCATTGGACATTTGAACCAGGAAGCAGAAAGGATAAAGATAAGATGGGAGCGCAACAAGCCATCTAGTGGTGCAAAATTGTATCTATGAGGATTTATGAGATAACAACAGGAGCCAATACTGGGTGGACGACAACATTGGGATATTGATCAAGCCCTGATGAAGTCCCACAGGGACGAAACGAGTTGGCTGGACCGAATGGATTGTTTCTGTCAAATTGGCATTTTTTGAATAAAATTGGAATCAAAGAAACTCGCAAGACTCCTGAAAAACTTTTATTCGTCACATCATGACTACTTGATCTATTGCTGGAGAACAGTTTAACCATCTGCTGATTTTGTAATAGATAATCCTGTATAGAATTGAACGCTCCTTTTCATTTGTTATTTCTTGACCTTGTGTTGGGATAAATAAATGGCAGAGGGTTAGGGAAGGGAAAATAAGCACATTTTAAAAATGTGTGAAGGTAGGGGATTGAGTACAGCAGTCCCCGCACACAAACATGCGAGGAAGGATAGAGGAGGAGGAAGAGCAAAGCCGGGGAAGGAGCATGAGAGAGAAAAAAAGTGGGAAAGTAAATGAAGTTTAAGGGGTAACCCTCCACCTTACCAAAACAACTTAGAAGAACATTCAGTGACAGGACATAGGAAAGGAAGGGGATAGAAGCGAAAAGCCTTTTCAAAATGTGAATGAATGAATAAGTGAATGAGTGAATGTTTAAATGAATGAAGACATTTATAAAGCTCTTCTGCTGCTTCCGAAGAAGCGTCCTGGCACTTGCGTAAGTCAGGTAGGATCGGAGGTTTCCAGCTCACCGAACAGCACTGTTTTCAACTGTGCCTTGAACGGGCACTCGCTAGATATGGAACTGGATATTCATGAGGTATAACATTTAAAAACATTTTCAAGAACAAAAAGGAATTCTGTGAGTTTGTTTCTGCTAACCGGTAAACGCCATCTTCCTTGTCTAAACCGTTTAGGTGAAAGTGTTTCTCAGAACTGCTATTCTAAGAATATGGGAGGGAAACTGTGATTCTATAAAGAGGATAAAAGGTCAAGGAGAGCTTTGAAAGGGCAGGGAAAGGCAAAAAAAGACACTGAAGAGAAAGAAGTGGATGCCAAAAGAACTCTGCAAGCAGAAAGAAATGCATTTGGAGAGTCCACAGGGAGTAAGGCGAGCAAATTAGTGTTTCTGAAAAGACGATGTGGGCACGGAGGGATTCTTGGAAGCCAGAAACTGGCAATGAGAATCTCTCTTATGAGAAGAGGCAAACAGCGATAGATTTCTGAAGAGTAAAGTGGGTAATTGAGAGAGTGTCAGATATACAGTAAATTAGTAAGAAATAGAGCAGATACTACAGAGACTGAAAAAGTCCTGTTTAGAGTCATACACATAAAGCGGAAGAGAACAAGGAATGAACGAGGCAGTGAAACGGTAACAAAAGTTACATATACAGATTACATATCTATCCAGAAATGGAAGAATTTTCCAGGCCTAGAGAAAAATATGAAGCAGAGACAGGATGAAGAACGAGGCACCAACACAGAAGTCTGAGTGAGAAGTTAGTAAGGACTGAGGTCATGTGACGGGAGAGAATGAGATGGACAGATCGACAGAGGAAGAGAGAACAATAAATGAACCAGATACAAGAGATTAATAACAAAACAGATAGAAGGGGAAAGTAAAGCATGTGATTGAGGGAAACTGAGACTGCAATGGAGTAAACAACCGGGGAGAAAGAAACAGTATGGAATGAGGCAGAGAGAAACGGCAGAGAGAAAGAAAGGTTACAAAATGATACATAAAGAAAGAGATTAAAGAATGAAACGGAGAACATGGAGTAAAAGAGAGGCACAAAAGTCAGGACAGAAGAAAAAAACTAAATGAGAACAAAGGACTGAATGGTAAAGAATGGGTCAGAGCGACAGATTATTAAGAATGTGGCAGACGGGAAGAAAGAATGAAACAAAAAAATAAATGAGACAGAGAAATAAAGAGTAAAGACTGGAAAGGAGGAAGGTGCCATAACGAGTGAGGCAGAGAGAAAAATAAAGAATAAAGAAAATTAGACTATAAAATAAGATAGAGCTATGGTAAAGAAGAAGCAGAGACGAAATAAATACCGAAACAAGAATAAAGATCAAGGTAGTGTAAGAGAACAGAGGCAGAAACAGAACAAAGACTGCGGCAGATATGGGGGTGGGTAGGTCACCTGAATACAAACACTAAGGAGGGGCACCTGACGTCGAGGCATCACCCCTGTACCAGTAAGCATATGAAGCAAACAAACAGCTACACAACCAATATGAATCAAGATAACATGTTTTTTTCTGTGTCATGAACCCTTCCGTAGAGCTGGAGCAATAGAATAGAAAACACACACGATGTGTTTCTCCCACTAGGTGGCACTCTTGCTAAAGCATGCCACGGCATTAAGCCGGCATTGATGTAAATGGTCAATTTGTCGGTTAAAATAAAAGCCGCTAACCAACTTGCAGTATCACAAAAGATTGTTGACTGGTACTATTTCATCTCCTTGGTGGTAATTTTAGGCACTGCTTTGAAGCAACACACATTTTACCAGTATTATGGAAACAGGATTCTAGATTATCACGCATATGTGTGTGGTATGTTGTGGTGGTAATGTGTTCTGTTGCTTTATGTGTAGCTCTAGTTGTGTGCTGTGCTAACGCAATAGGATTTTATTGTACTGTCCTGCAGTTGTGTTGCCTTCTGTTTTGACTGCTCAGTTGGGATGTGCCCTGTTATGTTTCAATTGTGTTGTTATGTTGCTGTGTGTATATTTTTGAGTAAAGGTCTGCTGTTTACTTTAGAGATATCAACTAATGCTGCAACACTGCTACCCAAAAGCAGTACGTGCCTTGAAAGATCCTGTGGCAAGCAGCCATTTACCACTAAGACAGTAAAATAGAGCAGCTCCGGCCCTTCAACGATTTAAGACAGGATTCAGCCCCAAACTGTGGCAGGTACTCTTCCCTTAGCGCTCCCAGAGCTCGCTTTATGTGATGCTGCCAAGGAAGCCTTGCACAGCGAAGGATAATATTGTACTTACAGTTCAAAAGCTGCTCAAAAGGGCAGACCCACAACTGATGAAATCTAAAACTGACCTACACCAAAGCCAGGCACGATGAAACATGTAAAGAACAGTCTTCGTTTCTTTATTGCTTCACCAAAGATTTACTATCCTGGGCACGGATAAGGCAAAGGTGTGAGTCGAAAGACTGCAGGGCATCCATTCATCTAAGCGACAAAATTGTATATGTCAAGTGGGCAATTTAGTAGCAATGAGGGCACAAATACATTGTCTTTGAGAAGGAAAAATAGAAATGTCGATCTCTTATTTGGGGCCGGTGTGCATACTACGCACTGGTGCCAGGAAACTGGACATTGGTAAGTGTCAATTTTTGTACTGATATTTGTACAGATGACCAGTGCAAAACCACACTGGTTGTGCATTATATAAATGGCATTTTGTACCAGTTGTCTCAGAAAACTGGACATTAGTAATGGCAAATTTCTGTATCAACATTTGTACAGATGACCATTGCAAATGCACCTTCACCGGTTGCCATTGTATAAATAAAAAAAATTTCCATTCCTCTCCAGTGTTTAGTTTGTAAAAGAATGAGTGGTGGTGCACAAAGCTCTATTCAGAAGCCTGCAACAAGTGCCATTGAATGAGGGTGTGCTGAATGCCAAGGCTGTGTAGTTTTAAACCCGCCTCATGCCTCTTTAATTCGCAATCAGACACTCCCTGCCCCTTTAGCTTATTCTTGCACATTCCTGCTTTCTCCTTCTGTGACAGTTTTTCCATCTTTCTCTTCATTCGTCTTTCTGCTTTGGGTGTTTTTCCTTCTTTTGCTCTGGGTCACCCTGATGCAGAAAAATAAGTGCCGGTCCCCAAAAATGAGTGCCAGTGGCCCCAACCGGCTACCACCAGCTCAAATTAGGCGCTGGGACTCATTTCAAACAAAGTGCAGAGCTGATTAACTTAATTTATTCTAGCCTCCTAAATAATCCCCTAATGCAGTTATGTGTTTTGCATTTCTCCTGCTTTTGAGTCCACAACTGCATTCAGTAATTCATTATAAATGCATGGTTTGTTCATTATTTCATTATTTACATTTGTTAAAGTGTGATGCTTTCATATAGGTCGGCATTGCATCAATAGCTCATATGTTACATATTCAAAAGGTTATTTATGAAGCATAGTAAATTTAAGCACATATGTAGAATAAATTCACAGTTTCCTGTTTACACCTTTTATCCCAAATCACAGGGCTTGTTTCTCTCATAACACTGTGGCTGGCAGGAATGATTATTCTCCAGTGCACATGATTTTCAGGTAAGGTGTGGGAGGTGCAATGAGTCACAGCCTGACTGTCTTTCCTGCTTGTGTTGGCAGGATGGTTTGTATCTGTGCCTCTCAGAGAGCTAAGATAGTCTATCTGAGCATTATTTCCAAGGGGCCTTGTAACAACACATCATACTCACCCTCAATGCTGACATGAAATTCATGCTGAGCCGTGGCCAGGTAGTTGCTTGCTGTGCAGTGATAGGTTCCTTGGTCCTCTTCAGACGTGTCCTCTATGGTCAGAATCTTCCCGTCGATTGTTGCTCTGTCCCATGGTAAATCCCCTCCAACTTTCAGCCAGTGCATTTTTGGTGTTGGCCTACAAAAGACATTGCCCATCATTATTGATATCCACACAGTAGAGGAGGCTGCAGTTTGCAATACTCAAACACACTTCTCCCCACAGTCGGCAAGGGATTTATTCCTAAGCATTAACAGCCAATGACATGGGTAAGTAATGGGGATAGGTCTGATCTGACTTTGGGTTTGAGTCTGACATGGGCTCTAGTCAAGCAGTGAGAGTTGATGCAGGTAGCAGCATGTGTAGTTCTTAATAGTGGGTCCAAATCTGGCAGTGGGTTTGAGTCTGGCAGTCGCTATGGGTCTGGCTGTGTAATGCTAAGGTCAATAGTGTGTCTGGAATTGAGAACGGCTGAGGATCCGACAATGGTGCTGAGGATGGCAATCGGGCTGCTTTTGACTACAGTTTGCATCAGTCAGCTGAGCGGGGTTGGACACTCTGCACATATCTGACACTCAGTCATTGTCCTTCCTGGAGTAAATCTGCATTTTGGCATTGCCCAATAGTAGTCCTCTGTCAGTCGGCCAGGAAATGTTTCTGAATGTGGATACCCAGTGATGTGCTAAGTTTGATATACAAGTTTTCATATTGACTGCATCATTCATTTATTCAGTTTGACATTCAAGGTCAAATGGTCTGGAAGCCAGCCTGTTTCTGACAATGCCACTTACATTTAATCTTAGTGTGAAAGCTGGTTCATATTTGACACCGTGCATGGGTATGACAGCTAGTCTAACAGTTGATTAAGAGTGACGGTTTGTCATGCAGCAGACATTAGAATACAGTATAATGCAATTAGGTCTGCCTGAAGGCCTTGTTATGGCATTATTTGTGAAGCCAGACAGTGTGTTTGACAGTAGACCAGAGTCCAATGTCGGGCTTTGTATGAAAGTGTGTGTAAGGAACAGAACAACAACAGCGGATACTAGCAACCGCACCTCCCACACAGTTCCTTTCTATCAGAGCCTGGTGCACTTCATTTCAAGTATCAGCCATTGATTGATACCTTCCCAAGCAGAAGCAAATTGAAATAGTTATGAGGAATGGTGCACCCAGAAATCTGAAAGTCCACAATTCTGTATCAGTATAAAAAGTTTTACTTTATTCACTTTCCATACGTTTCATAAAATCAATCAAGAAAACATCCAGCCAACGTGTTTCAGTCAAACCCTTTGAACTTCATCAGGGCTCTTTATTACAAAAGTTATTGTTCCTCCATAGTGCGATTGCATTAAGCGATCACTCGGTTCAATTGCTAAGCATGGTGAGATCTCATGCTCACAGTAAAACTCTTTTTAGAGAGTTGCATTGCAGACAAGAGACGGCGTGGACGGTTGAAACGTATGAAAAGTGAATAAGGTAAAACTTTTTATAAAGATGCAGACTTGTGGACTTCTAAATTTCTGGGTGCACCATTCCACAATAATTTTTCAATTTGTATGAAAGTGTGTTTGGGTCTGAAAGTAGACTAGATAATGAGTCTGAGGTGAGAGTGTTTATTATAAAGATAATAGAATTAATTAATTAGCATCTTGATTACAGGCCATCACAGTCACTGGAATAGGTATAGTGAGCAAGATTGAAGGAAGTAAACCGGCTGATTATGGTGTTTGGAAGAACTATTTGAAAATAAACAGGAAAGAGATTTCTGAAGGTCAGAGCATATAAATCAGTTATGGCTACGATGAGGGAACAGGCATTGAATGAACACTTACTATGGGAGACAGAGAACATCAATGCATGAAGGAGTGCAAGTCTGTATTTGCATCTGACTTTGCAAGCACTTTGTAATCAGCTGGAGCGTATATCAATATTGTAAGATTAGAATGTTTCATTAACACCAGTTTAATGCATTTAACAACATTTTGCCATATGAACACATGGATCTAGTTGCTATCTTTGATGACCTCTTGTACAATATCAAATTTGAACAATTTGTGGGTCAGATCACAATGGGCCAGATTCAATAATTTCCTTAACGAGCCAATGACCAATACATCCCTTCAATTTTATCTGACATTTTATTCTCCTTCAGTTAAACGTGTAGCATACACCACCATGAGCACATTGTATTCTGCATTTCATGGCTAATGTTTTTTAGCTATTTGAAGGTCAACATAAACATTGTGATTTAAAGGGTTTCTTAAAGTTGGCAGCAGTAGGGATCCCATGGAAACTTAATGCCTCCTTTATCTGGAGACTAAAGTGTCTGAGACTAGTAACCTTCAAACAATTGGGAGATTACTTTAAGCAAATTATTACTTTATGGAAAGAGGTACTCATGTCATGTGAATGCATGTCAGAATTTACTACTCATCAATAATGACACCACTTTATACCCTCAAGAGACTGTTAATAAGCATTGCAAAGAAAATATTTGCATATTGTTTTTAGGACTTGTACTTTCTGAAGGGTCATCCCCAAACATTTTGTCTTTACACTCCAGTTTTCTGAAACTGTTTTGTTGGCTTCTAGGAATCTGCACACTTTACCAGTGCTAACAAGAGCTAAAGTGCTTGTGCTCTCTCCTTAAAACATGGTAGACATGGCTTATACCCAATCTGCATATTCAACTTACTTGTAAGTCCTAGTAAGATAGCACTACTTGTGCCCAGGACCCGTAAATTAAATATTACTCCTGGGCTGCAGCACTCATTATGCCACCCACCTTAGTAGCACTTTAAACATGTCTTAGGCCTCCCATTGCAGCCTGTGTGTGTGCAGTTTAAAACTGCCATTTTGAATTGGCAAAGTAAACCTTTTTCCAGACTCAAACCTTCCTTCTTAATACATATAAGTAACCCTTAGGGTAGGCCCTGGACAGCCCAGGGGGGCAGGGTGCAATGTTTTTAAAAAGTAGGACAAGTACTTTTAAGTTTTACATGTCCTGGTAGAGAAAAACTCTTACATTTCTTTTTCAATGCTGCAAGGCCTACCTCTCCAATGGGATAACATTGGAGTTACCGTATTGCATTTTATAAGTTTAATTTCCAAATGGGAAAAGGTAAGCAGTTCATGTTTGTTGTCGCTGGAATTGTAATGAAAAATCCTAACTTATGCTGAAGTCGGATTTTAAATTTCAATTTTGAAAATGCCACTTTTAGAATGTTAAAGACACACAAATGATGGAAAGAATGTGGAACAAATCAAACATTCACCCCCAGTCAAGAGATCTGGGTTAAATCCATCGTTCTTTTGTTGAGCATGGCACTCCATTTTAGACCCAGACATATGCAAATCAGTCTTGACCCTGCTCCTCATGGAAACAGTTCAGCACGAACTGCCAAGCCAGGTCCTCCCTAGACCAGAAACAAGCATTCTGGGACCGGATTCGGGGTATCACCACTCATCAGCCAGGCTAGCTTGAATCAGTGGTACAGTGAGCCCACGACCCACCTCTAGGCATACCCGGCGTACTTACGGTGAGAAAGCAAAAGACACACAAATGATGGCTGAAATGCAGAACAAATCATTTGACATTTCTTGCCTTACCCATTTGGCACATGCAGCCTGTTTCTGGGTCACATTACTGGATGTAGTTGACAATTAGGCTTTGTGTATTCCTCCCAGACAGCCAACAAACAATGGGGAGCTTAGGTGTGACTGGATGGGCCATCCTGGCAGGGTGGGAGGAAAGAGCTGGGCCCAGCCCTACTTACACTTGAATAGCCTGTGTCCTGTCTCCACACAAAGGGCTGTAGTTAGTCTGAAGGCAGGGCATCTGCGCACTTCAAAGGCATGCCATCGCAAGCCCCATCGATGGGATCCTCGACAACGACGCAGGCCCTCGCATCGCAGCCTGGTCGCATCTCAGAACTGATGCATCTCTTCAGCCGCATGATGCATCTTCGATGCAGATACTCGCAACACTCCACAAATCATGATTTAAGGTACTATGTTCAGGGGGCCTAACTGGGACCATGTAGCTGGTGCATGCTCTACTGCATTCAACCTGAACTTGTAACTTTGACCCAGTCAGGCGCAACCAGATATCCACAGTTGGCGTTATGTGCTCTTTGGTGCTATTTTCACTAAAACCTTTAAAATTGAATATCTCCAGTTCTACTGATTAGATTTCTTTGTTTTGGTCTTGTTTTATTATTAAAGAAAGTTCTATTGTAATTCTCACTTGGTGACGGATTCTTTTTGTGTGGTGTTTTCACTTTTATTACTGTTTGAATTGTTGTACAAATACTTCACACATTGCCTCTAAGTTAAGCCTGAGTGCTCTGTGCTGAGCTACCAGAGGGTTGAGCACAGGTTAATTTAGGGTTGGCCTGTGCCTCACCCTGACAAGGATTGTGGTTGCTGCTTGACCAGGACTCACACCAGAGTCAACCAAAAATCCAATTTCTTATATTGTTTAACAATGTTTAATATCTGAGTGACACAGGTTACTCCATGGACATCATTGTAAGATAACTGGTTTAAAGTACGTTGTGATGTAAGCTGATTACCAATCCATATGGACACTTTGAGGAACTCTATCCCCTATTTTGTATGACTATATTGTCAGCTTCTGGAAGTAAGTTCTGGAATTACAATAGAAATCAGCCTGGGATTCAAGCTCAGCCATATTCTTCCTCATGGGCACCTTATGTCAAGGTGCAAGTAGTAATAGTGAGCAGCGCAGGTACGATGCTTACAACAGTTACATTAATTTTCTTATTCATTCACCGGGGGAGGCTAAAATGGAAGACTGTACCACCAGGTTGTCTTCTTGCTATGTTTCATCAATGTATTTTCTTTGAAAATTTACATTGCTGGACATATTTTCATTAAACCACACTACTCTTCTGGAGCATCATTTCATTTTCAGGAACAAATATTTCCAATAAACCCTCCAGCACATAACTGTATGAGTGCTCATTTGCTCTTGCAAACAGCATAACTTTCTTACCACTCCAAACAAAGTTCTTCTTCCTTAGGACTCTGTCTTGCTATTCATTTTCCTTTTTCTCTTTCATCTTCAACTGTTTCTGACAGTGCTGGTGCCACGCCTTACACAGGCAGCTTTCCTGTATTTGTGGGTCTTGTTCAAATGAAAGAGCTCACAAGCAGACTTCAAATTTGTTATCTAAGTCAATATCACCTTTGGTATGACTCTAGAGAACACTTTTCTAGCTCATTCAGATGCTGCAATTCCACACCATGAGTGTGAAATCTGCAGGTGCGAATCAGCCTTGGGGGCAGGTGTCGGCAGTCTCTGGGTACATTCTTGCCAGGCGTTCGGGGGTGAAGTATGTGTGGTACAGATAATTAAACTGCGTGTATTTAAACCTAGCATTCATGGATATTAGCTTTGGTGCTTTTAAAAATTGTGACCACTGCTTGTCTGTTAGTGTGGTGTCGAGTGCAGCTTCACAATAAATGCATAATTGATGGAGGGGAGCCTCCCTATCACAGTGTATAGAGCCATAGATGTGCATAACTGCTTTGCGCCCTTCTCCATGTGTCAGCAGCATCTGGGGGAGCATAGAGGTCTCTGATTCATCATGCGTTTTGTGGCAAATCTTGTAGCGGTGTCGCATGATCATGGCATATAACAGGAAAGAGTCCTGAGGAATACCATAGTCATCCAACAGACTGTCAAACGTGATGAGTATCTTGTCTGTGAACAGATCTCCCCAGACAGAAACGCCTGCTTCGGTCCGGTTCGCTACCTCTAGGCGCGATTGCATTGACCGACAACCCGGCAGTGCCCACAGCGACAACTCTGGAGCATATGGAGGTTGGTCGTGAGGATTAGCCCCATATTTAGCCCAGTATTTTTTGGCCACTCGCATGAGGGCATTTCCGCCTTTCCCAGGTACCTTCATTTCTGTGCCCAGTAACCGCTGTGGGACTGGTAGAGCTAGCACCTCTTTGAACCAGCGTCCCAGTTCAATTATATTCTGGCCCATTAGCCATCTCATGGGCCTTTGTAGTTGGGCCGCTGCATAGTAGTGTTGGTAATTGGGGGCAACCAGGCCTCCACAGTCCATGAGGGCTTATAATTTGGTCAGTGCCACTCGTCGTCTAGCTATGCCCGATATTAGACTAGTGGGGAGTGTCCGTAGGTCTGCAAACACTCATATGGGTAGTATTACCGGTATAGCAAAGAAAAAGTATAGGAGCCTGGGTAGGATTAACATTTTGAAGATAGCCTTTCTTCACACCGGTGCAAGTGGCAGGGATGTCCAGAACACAAAGGAGGATCTCGCACCTGTGATGGATCTGCCCAAGTTGCCCTCTATGAGATCTTTTCCTGAATGATATTCCCTGACACCTAGATAATTAATGGTTCTACAGGACCATGGGAGTGGGGTGCATGGTAGCTTCGTCTGTTGGGTCTCGGACAGGGCTTTCATGGAAAAGAGCTGGGATTTGTCCCAGTTCACTCTCAGGCCGGATACCTCCCGAATTATCGGAGGAGGTCTATGACTCGAGCCAGCCCTGTGCCATCATTTCTCAGGTAAACTAGTACCTCATCGCATACAACAATATTATATGCCAGCACCCATCAGCCTGATTTCCCCATCGCGGGGCACGCACTCTGAGTACACATGCAAGAAGTTCCATCGCCAATGCGAATATTATCAGTGATAGTGGGCAACCCTGACATGTGCCGCATTCTATCTCCAATGAGTCTGATATGATGTGCCCTGTTTTAACCAGGATAGCGGTGTTTTATAAAGCAGAGCTACCCAGCAGAGAAACTTGGGACCTTTCCCAATCCCTGCCAGCACTGCCTTTAAATATTCCCAGCTCAGGGTGTTGAATGCCTTCTCTATGTCCAGCGATGCCACCCAGGGGTTTGTGTCTGTGGAACGTGGCCAGTCCATCAGCATGAACAGGCGGCCTAAGTTTAGGAAAGTATTTCTTCCAGGTATAAACCTGGGTGTACTATGGATTGCACTATGGGGATCAGCCGGTTAGCTAACACCTTCCCTAATATCTTATAGTCGGTGTTCAGCAAGGAGAGTGGTCTATATGACCCTAACAGTAGGGGATCTCTGTCTGGTTTAGGTAGAACCACTAAGATTGCTTCCCAAAGTGATTTGGGGAGTATTTCTTTTGAGAAGGCATTGTACACTTTAAGCAGGTGCGGGTGAGTTTGGATCTGAAGGCGGCGTAAAATTCTACTGACTAGCCATCAGCTTCAGGGGTCTTGCTCCGTACCATTGACTTCATCGCATCCACAATCTCGGTTTCATTTAAAGGGGCTTCAAGATCTGTCTGCTGTGATACCCGCAGGCACGGCAGCTGCAATGCATCTAGGACTGAGCTGATCTGAATGGCATCTGCTTGGTGTGGGGATGTGTAGAGCTCAGCATAATAGGAGCGAAACACTGTGTTAATAGCCTCCTTTGTATTGAGAGTGGTGCCCGCCCTATCACGTATTGTGATAGTGGGAGCCCTCAGGGATTCGGAGTGGAGAAGCCAGGCCAAAATCTTACCTGCATTTTCTCCTTCTATGTGTTTCCGGGTTTGGGATTCTTTATAGTCTAATCTGCACAATTGTTCTAATGTTGCATTGCATGCCATCCACGCCCTCACCAATGGGCCAGCAGCTGTCTGATCTTCTGATAACCTCCGCTCGTATCTATGAATATCCATTTCTAGTGTGTGCAGTTTCCTGCGCAATACTATCTTAGTACCATATACCGTCTTGAGCGTGTGACCCCGTAAGACCATATTAAAGGCATGCCCCTCTATACCAGGGTCAGATGCTGTCCCCTCTTTGTCTGTAAATTAGGAGGTGATGTGTTCAGATAGGGTGATACGAAAAGCCTTGCATGAAGCGCGTCAACGGGCAGGCACCACGTTGGAATACAGAGGTGTCCATGGCCCCATGTCAGCTGGAGTTGCAAAGGGCAGTGGTCTGAGGTGGTGCGGCCTAGATATTCTGCTTTGACCACCCTTACGAGAGCCTCATTGCTGTAGTAAATTAGGTCAATCCTGGTGCGTAAATCATGTAACCCAGAGTAGAAAGATGTTTCCCCTTGTAGGGGATGGAGACTACACCATGCATCTGTTACCTAAGTGTGTGTTATCCAGTGTGCTAAATGTTGGGTGAGGAGTGTTGAGTGTGCCCCTGGCATCAGTGGATGAGAATGGTCCCTTTCAAGGTCTGGTACACAATTAAAGTCTCCTCCCCCGTAACTGGAAGCCAGTGCATTGCTGAGCAAGGCTGGTGTGTGGGACTGCAAAAAGTAGGCCTGATTGGTATTGAGGGCATATAAAGAAAAAAGGGATACTGGGAGCTAGTTCAAGAACACCTTCAACACTGCATATCTCCCCTCAGGGTCCACCTTTGTGTGCGACACCTCTAGTGGAGTTCCTAGTGCCACCCAAATAAGTGCACCCCTGGCATAATGGGAATATGTGGTGCCTACCAGTGTGCCTTGCCAGCATCTGCGCATGCTCTCTAAGTCTGGTGCTGTCAGATGTGTCTCTTGTATAACTGCGACCTGAACTTTGCACCTATGGTACACCCAATAACGCTTCACATAGCTTGCCAGCCCCTTACATTCCAGGTCAGTATCAGGTATTGCGTTCCAGTCCCTATGTCAAGCATGTTCATTCAAAAACAGTCATTGTGCAGAGCTTCAAGTTGGTAACACTGCTTCCTTTAGTCCCCCCACCGCAATACAGTCCCCCCACCTCATGTCCCATATACCATTGTCTTCCGGCATTGAATGAGAATTCAAAAATAAACCTGTAACATAAATGCTTAATAATTGCAAAAACTACCCCTTCCCAGGCTAGTATGCTAACAGGCGCCCAGCCTACTACACCAAGATGAAACTAGAAAATGAACATGTAAGATAGTCATAGTCTGTGATAGAGTGTAGACATGGGGTAGCATCAGTAAAGCAGCATCAGTGACAGTGGTCTCTGCTACCGCAGCCCCAGGCCATATAAGCAATGTACCATACCTCGATCATCCCTCCATTACTCCCTTTTACAAGGGGGCCAGTATCCGGTATAAGGCACATCTTTCCTTTTGGCTATATCACAACCTTCGATGTCTGAGTAGTGACTTTTGGACCTCCTCCAAGCTGTTGATCAACCAGCGCTGATGGGCTGTATTGCGTCTCCTTGTCTAGGTTGCTTTCCATAGATCCGGTTGGGGTCAGGGTCATCGCTCGTTGTTCCACCTCCATGACCACCTGCGCTCTTTCCTTCACTGCCGGTTCCTTCGAGTGCCCACCATGAAGCGTGTTTTTTGGAAGTGTCAGAACCCTCTGTTCTCCTAGTTGTGGTGGTGTGTGCAGATCAGGGCGGGTGGGGGGGTGGCTATTCTTTTGGGTTCAAGCCAGTTCCATGCAGCATCAGGAATTTTGCAGAAAGTGGCATTATCCCCTGCATAATTTTGAGTGTGGCCAGGAATTGCAAAGCATATTTGATATTATGTTCATGGAGGCATTGTTTCACAGGTAGAAATGAGAATCGCTGACATTGCACATCCAATGTGTAATCTGGGAGGATGTTGACCTGTGCGTTCTCCACAGTCCATGGACCTCTGGATCAGGTGACCTGCAGGATGTAGTCTCTATCTCTATAGTTAAAGAGGCTGGCCACCACAGAACGTGGTTGGGCTCCTAGGGTGAGGGGTCGATCCGGGACTCTATGTGGTCATTATACCGAAAAGAAGGATGAGTGTTTGCCTTGCAGGATCCTTGCGGAGAACCATCTCTCAAGGTAGAGTTCCAAACTGGGGCCTTTGACGCCTTCCAGAAGACCTACGATCCTGACGTTGTTTCTTCGTGACCTGCCTTCTTGATCTTCGGCTCGTCATCTGAGATGGTCTATCTTGTCCTGCAAGGCTTGATGTGCGCAGAGGTATCTGAGACCATTGGCCTGATTGAGGCTAGAGAAGATTCTGTGTTCTCGACTCGTTCATTTAGTTTTTTGTGATCTTCCCTTAAGAGGGCCATATCTATTCGCAAAGCATCAATCTTCAGCTCCAATGTAGTTTTATTGTCCACCACAGCCGCTAGTATTTTATCCAATTTGCGTGAGTGAGTGGCTAGTGTGGTCTCAAGTGCTCCCCCTGCTGGACGCTGTGGGTCTCCTCAGCTGTGCCTCCTGGTGCCTTGTCCTGTTTCAGGCAGACCATGGTGACTATACTTTGGTATGGTGAGGTGCCTCTGGGGGTCTTGGTGACCGGACACAGTAGATCTTAGTGCTCCTCATTTATGTTGTTTGTCCAGGTGAGGAAAAGGCTACACACTGGCACAAAGAAGACAGTGCTATGGGGACAGTATCATGCTCTAGCTCCAGAAGGAAATTGGCGGGAGCGACAATCCCCACTGCTTAGATGTGAGCCAATGTACTCTGGAGCATCAGATTTAAAAGGGGGGGCAGGGTGGTAAGCACCTGTATGCATGCATGCTGAAAGTTGAGCAGAAGCGCCCTCACTGCATCGTGCTGGTGCCCCTCGTTTGGTGGGGAAGAATACCCAAGGTTTTAGGCCCAGTACCTCGTGGGAGCTGTGTAGGTGTCTCTGGTGGCTTATCGTTCACAGGGCGGCGTTGAATGTCCAGTATTCATCCGAGAATACGTGCAGCTATGTCAGGCCCCCGCCAGTTTAGGAAGAGGGCCCCCTCTCCTCACCTAGCTGTGAGGTTCTTCGATGGTCGCGGGGGAGAGTTGAGTCCCATCGTGCCTCCAGACAAAGCTATGCAGGCCTTACAGGATCGGTGCAGTTGCCGCCCCAGGTTCTTTCATTTGCGGCACTGCCAACGCCCGCACTCATTCTGCATTTGCGGGCAGTATTGCAGAGTCTATGTTGGAGTGCGGGCTCTCAGCGGGGACTGCAGGTCTCTGATGGGGCCACCGCACACTCGTCCTGTTGCTGGCAAGGAAAAAAAGTCCTGGTTTCAGGGCTCGCCCAGATTTCTGTTGCCGTCTCCGCATGGCCACTCCTGCGCCCAGCGTGTGCGCTTGCCGGCGGCTGCTTCCTAGGGCCGACTGAGCGTCTGCAGCAAGAAAAGGACTTCTCCTGCCCCTCATCTGGTTTCCATAGGGCCTCCCAAGTCTTGACCACAACCAGGATGTAGTGTGGATGGGTCAGGATATTTATGAAGTGTCCGAGGGCTACAGAGCTCCGCCATCGCCATCTTGGCCGCGCCCCCCTCAAGATTATAAACTTGAGTGCATTTACATTTTTGTACTACATAACTTCCATGATAGAAAAAAGATGACACTGAATAGTTAGGTACAGTGCCAGTTGGCATGTTTCAGCCCTTTGTTTTCCAGGTATGACAGTAAAAGAGGAGGCAAAACAATCAATCTTAGTTAGAGATAAAAGTCATGGAATGGGTGGAGCGGCTCTGCTTGATGTAAAAAGGTCAAAACTGCTGTTAACCAATTAAATGTACATCTGAGGCTACAAATTCTGCATCTGAATATGTACAACCAGTGCCTAAGCTGTAAAAATATGAGAAATGGTGACCAAAGCTCTTCTCAGAAACCCACAGCCAGTGCAATTAGTTGTCAGAATGCCCAGTACCAAGGATGCACATGCTTGAATCCACCTCATGCCTCTTTAATGCGCTACGAGACACTCCCTTCCCCTTTATCTCACTCCTGCAGGTTCCTGCTTTTTTTCCCTTTATGGAGGTTTTCCTGGATTTCTCTTCCTGCATCTTCATGCTTTGATATTTCCCTCTCTTGCTCTCAGAAAATGTCTGATGCAGCAAAATAAGTGCTGGTCCCCAAAAATGAGTGTTGCTGGGCCAATAGTCAACCACCGGACCAAATTAAGCAATGTGTACAACAGTGATTCTGTCACAATATATCAATGACTCATTCTCACACACTTCAACACTGAGGCAGTATTTCACAATGCAGACTCTTGGGTCTTATAAAGATGAAAACATAAAGATGCAGGCCAAAGCTAGACTCTCTTGCATTGTTTTTAGGTCGAGCGTAAGCAGCGCGCATGCACTGTCGGAAGACCTGAAGTAAACACTGTAAATGAGTGTGATCCTGCCTGCAGCTTGCCATTGGTACAGTTCTCCATTACTCAGCTTTCCTGGCTCCTTAATGGTTAGTGCTCCCGATACCTCATTTCCAGTTTTTGCTGAGCAGCACCGACCAACTACAGTTTACTAGCGCTGTAGCTGGTTATGTCTTCCTTTAGGGACTACTTGCGTTTTTTCCTGCTAGTGATTCTCCATGGTGCCTGCTTCATCTGCTTTGGCGATCGGACGCTGATCCGACTGCCATCGGCTATCGCGTGCCACTAACAGCTGTAAAGAGGCGAAGTGCAAAGCAGCAGTATCATTCAAAAGCACTTTTGCCTGCCAGTGCACGACTGACTAATTGTTCTTTCTTTATGTGGCCCTGGTATATTTGTCTCCAGGTACAGCCTTCCTCAAACACACATTGATGCCATTTCCATTATAGTCAGTGACAGTGTATGCAGCAGTTTTTTTTTTTTGTCTGCTTCTGCACCCTTGGTCTCGGCGGAGAACGCGTGCTTCCCGACCGTGGCTGGGGGGCCCGGCTACTGCGACCAGAGATGAGTGAGGCCTAAACCGCCCAGTCCCCGCAGGGATGAGAGTACCCCTTCCCAGAGGAGAATACTACCCTCACCCATGAATACTCCCATTGCTCTTTGTTTCCGTGTGATAGCTCGGGTTAATGCGCCTGCTGCCGAGCTCGCCAGGGAGACGCAGGTAGAGTTTATGTGTGTGTGTGTGTGTGTATGTCGCAAGTCATAGGTGCAACCCCGGATGGTCCCATACAACTTTTTGACAACAAGAAGTATGTTTTGTCATATGTTAGAACGTCCGGCGTGCTGTTTATGTTTTCTCTAACTGCTGCATGACAAACAGTGTACTACTATCCGGCAGTAGTGGGTAACCCGTATGCATAGGTGCCATGGGGGTGTTGCACCTGAGGGCGTGGTTCTTTCCTGAACAACATGTGATGAAGAACATGGACTCTCCACGGCCCCGGTATCTGTGTGATCTTGGGCTCGCAAGTTTCACCCAGTGACCTTGAAGTGGGGCGGGGGTTGGAGGAGGCAGGCGGGGCACCCAAGCCCCTCTCTCCAGGCATGTGACCTCTGTCGCATACAGTTACGGTGCAGTTCACCCAGACGCCTCCCCCCATCCCCCTGGACTGATGTATCTATCTGGGCCTAGCTCTGTGAGCGATACCAGGGTCCTAGTCCTGTACGTCACACCTGCGGACCACCCTTACTGTGCCCTCTGACCCTACCCTTGTGTGACCGTGGACCACGCCATCTATGTAATGATGGGCTGTCCCCCCGTGTAAGAGTCATCTTACCCGAGTTCTCTGACCTCAGCCCCCTAGTATAAGTTGCCAGCACTTCCTGCGTCCTCTGGCCCCAGTCCCATTGGAATGGATGACAGCTGCCCCCCAGTCATCTGAACACAGCACTATTCTAATTAGACGCCCTCCGATTTCACCCCCTTCAATCAATCAATCAATCAGGGGAATTGTAAGTGCGCTACTCACCCGTGAGGGTCTCAAGGCACTGAGGGGGGGGGGTCCGCAGATCTGTTTAGCCGAAGAGCGAGGTCTTGAGGGCCTTCCTGAAGGTGTTCAGGGAGGGGGCGCGTCTGATGTCTGCCGGTAGTTCGTTCCAGGTCTTGGCTGCAATGTGAGAGAAGGATCTTCCGCCTGCTCTGTCTCTGTGGATGCGCGGGGTTTCGGCCAGTGCGAGGTTGGAAGATCGGAGGTTTCTTTTGGGTACGTGGAAGTTGATTCTGTCATTGAGGTATTTGGGTCCGTTGTTGCGTAGGCATTTGTAGGCGTGAGTGAGGATTTTGAAGGTGACTTTTTTCTCCACGGGGAGCCAGTGGAGGCTTCGTAGGTGTTGGCTGATATGTTCGTGCCGGGGGATGCCGAGGACGAGTCTGGCTGCGGTGTTCTGTATTGTCTGGAGTTTGCGGAGTAGGGACTTGTTGATGCCGGCGTAGAGCGCGTTTCCATAGTCCAGTCTGCTGGTGATGAGTGCGTGGGTGACTGTCTTCCTTGACTCAGGGGGGATCCATTTGAAGGTCTTACGGAGGATGCGGAGGGTGTTGAAGCAGCTGGATGTGACGGCGTTGACCTATCGGTTCATGGTGAGCAATGAGTCGAGTACGATGCCGAGGTTTTTGGCGTGGTCTAAGGGGGTAGGTGGGCTTCCGAGGGTGGTCGGCCACCAGGTGCTGTCCCATGCTGAAGGGGTGGTTCCAAGGACGAGGACTTCTGTCTTCTCGGCGTTGAGCTTTAGGCAGCTGTTGGTCATCCAGACTGCGACGTCTTGCATTCCTTTCTGGAAGTTGAGTTTGGCGGTGGTGGGGTCTTTGGTGAGGGAGAGGATGAGCTGGGTGTCGTCGGCATAGGATACGATGTTGAGGCCATGTTGTCGTACGATGGCTGCAAGGGGGGCCATGTAGATGTTGAAGAGGGTCGGGCTCAGTGATGACCCTTGTGGGACTCCGCAGGTGAGTTTCGTGGGATCGGAGAGGAAGGGTGGTAGTCTGATCCTTTGGCTTCTTCCGGTGAGGAATGATCGGATCCAGTCCAGGGCTGTTCCTTGTATGCCGGCGTCGTGTAGTCTGGTGACTAGTGTGCGGTGGGAGACGGTGTCGAAAGCCGCTGATAGGTCGAGTAGGATGAGGGCTGCGGAGTGGTCTTGGTCCAGGAGGGTGCAGATGTCGTCTGTGGCGGCGAGCAGGGCGGTCTCGGTGCTGTGGTTGCTTCGGAATCCGGATTGGGACGGGTTGAGGACAGCGTTCTCTTCGATGAATCGAGTCAGTTCCCGATTGACTGTTTTCTCTGCAACTTTGGCTGCGAAGGGGAGGAGCGAGATGGGTCGGTAGTTCTTAAGGTCGGTGGTGTCAGCAGTGGGCTTGGACTGGAGCGCTAGTCCTCTGTGCACATCTGACACTAGGTCCTTGAGATGTGGGTCCGAAATGCTACCTGCGCCCCCTGGCCTCAGCTCCCTTATAATTGTGGCCAGTCTGTCCTGCGGCCTCTGACCCCCACCTCCACATGCTAGTGCCGAGGCCTTCCTGCCTCCCCTACACTCATCCCTCTGGGGTGGTGGGCTAGTCTTTCCTGTACCCTCAGACTCCCGCTTTCTTTGAATGTTGGGCTAGTCTTTTCGGAGCCCTCTATCCCCAGCCCCCTTTGGATGGCCTTCCAATCCTATCATGCGCCCTATGTCGCCATCCCACTTGGGTTATTTATTAATTGGTGATTTTTTAGTAGACGCGTGCCGCTTGTGAGCTGCTTCGGTTAGTGAGCCGCCCTAACCTTGCTCTGACACACCATACGCGCCCTTGTGATATTTATTTCGTGATTTCTTTCTTAGGCTGCGCTTGAAAGCCCTTTCAGTTAGTGGACTAGGCCTTCCTGTGCCCTTTGACCCGTCACCAGACCAGACCTCCCTTGTGAGAGTAGGCCTTTCCTGCAGGGTTTCATCCGAACTACCTGCCCCGCCATTGTAAGCCATGGCACTGTGTGCTCTCACCCCAGCTCTCCAGGAGGACGCAGAACGGCCCTACAGTCTCCCCCTCACACATAGTACGTCAGCCAGTGCCCCTTCTATCGTGAGTACCCCTGACTCCCCCTCACCACCCTCCTCCCCCCCCGCCGCCCTCTCTCTCTTTCCCTGCCTTCTGGAATGGTGCTGTGGGATAGATGGAGAATTAAGGAGCAGTCTGGAAGTACAAGAAGGAAAGGGGGGGACAGAGACACCAAAATCTACTTTCTACCAGGGTATAGTCACAGATATACCTTTAAGTCTCTCTCAAATCTTGCAGACATGCCTGGTGCCTCCTTTTTAAAAGGCCCCAAGCAAAATAAAATGTTGCCGGTTTAGTGCTCCCTCTTTCCTGGCAACTGGGGAATTTGCGTCCTGCATTTGCAACGTGGTAGACCACTATTGGTTGCCCGATAGTGCTTGCCTAGTTTCAGTAGTCAGTTATTTACATTCCAATATGTACTCTGTAAGGAATACCAGTATTACTTTGCAGCTGTGCATTCGAAATCAGTCTGGCTGTTGTTTTAGTTCATCATATGTATTCAGCTTATAACACTTTCTCAATTGTTAAAGGTAGAGATGTTGACGTTAAAAATACCAATGGCAATACCGCTTTGCGAATTACTCTACTGCAAAAAAAAAAAAAAGTAAAAAACATTGTCATTTTAAACGCCACCAGCTCTAACTTTTACAAATGCGAGACCTATTGCATTGCAAATGCTTGTTTATTTTTACCCCTAAGCTGCCCTACACAACACCTTATTTTGTGGTCCCCGCTGCCAAAAACAGCCAATGTGATAACGCCAAAGGCTCTCCAACATAGCCCTAGCTTCCTGTTGATGAGGGAAGAGGTGTGGCGCAGCGGCCAGGGCGACTGACTCCGGAACCTGGGGCTCATGAATCGATCCCCGGCGCCGGCGGCAGATCAGCTCAGCACCATGTGACTCTGGGCAATAGCTCGCTTAATCTTCCCGACGGCCCCCAGCGCCGGGACACCTCTCCGGAGGTAGCTGTGCGCTTTACAAATACTGGACATTTACATTTACATTTGATTAATAGAATATAAAAAGCAAATCCCTCATGTATCCTCGTGAAGAAAAAAACTATTTTAACTCCCTATGGAGCGATTACATCTTTGTAACATCTTTGAAAGCAAAACTGCTACCTGTACTCTTGAACTGAGGTCCTCTAACCCTTGGATATAAGAAATACCTATGAGCGAGTGACGAGAGCTGACATACTGCGTGTTCGATTCCCAGCCTACTGACTCCAAGTGGCCATGAACCAAGATGCTCTGAAGGTGTTCGAAAAACTGCATTACGTCTGGTTGTTTTTGAGATACAGTGCATAGTTCGCATATGTCACCTGCTATGTGTGCTCGAGTCACAAATCAGTGTATAGTTTTCCAGAGAAGAACGAATAACATTAATTTCAATGTGGGGAACCATTCATTAGTCAAGGTACCTTATCTAACACTCCATCTGTTTTGTTATACACACGTGCATTGTGCTTTTCCTCAGACTTAACAGCATTATCGCACATAAGTGCACCTTTAATTGTTTCGCTCATGGAACACCACTTTTATTATTCATAACACCCATGACCTTGAACATAACATAAATCACCACTGCGTTCCTTTTTGCATTTTATAGTCATACATCTTTGCTAAAATCCCATATGATAATTACATGGCTAATGAACAAAGATTGTTTTTAATATTACATAAACTTTTTTATATTTTGTATAACATGATAAATGAACAAGAACTGAAAGCATTAAATTGGTATTTTCAATTATGCATTATATTTTTACAACATATGTGCACTGTTTGAAATAAAGTTAACCTTTTTGGTGCCCTTTCTTATTTTACTTATTGGCATGGGTCAACAAGGTTCAGGTTTGTGCATGTTCTTGATGGCATTCATAAGGACAATGGGACCCAGTTAATTTGAGTGTATATGCTTTACAAATTGTGCTATTTAATGTGCAGCTGAAGCATTCTGCTCAGATATTGGTGTTATGGGTAGGATCATTGCAGTAATTGAATTATGCTGTGTGGTTGATTGATTCTGAATTTCAAATGTTATTTGTGAAGAGTTTTTAATGCAATTGCTTGTTTTTTCTATAGGACCGACTGCAATAATACAGCCTTTTAAGACCGGGTACACGATAACTAAAAATGCAGGTCATGAATTGCTTTTGTCTTTATGGTTCACAAACTGAGAAGACAGGCAACGAAAGACTGCAGGAAAAATATTTTGTGATTTACTTTTGTTAATCGATTTTGTTATAGAAGGGTCCGAATTTCTGAACGGTAAGTATCCTTCAACAACCACATCTGGTGACCAGTGGAGGAGCAATACTCTCAGAGGGTTGTAAAAAAACTTAATTGAACAGTAAACACAGCGATATTGACAAGTTTTGGTTGCCCTGTGGTCCTACCACCGGTCTTGCAGTAGTGCCATTAGGAAACATGATGGGGCTCTCCTGAGAATGTGGCGAGGGGCTCATGAGATTCCCACCCTTTCCAGCAAATTCTACCCACTTCCACCAATACCAACCCCAGCCAACAATGCTCTCTCACTTTAGAAGAACTATCTTTTGAGATGCAGAAGCTAGCCTTTCTAACATATTAAAAGGGGAGGGGCTTTAGAATTGAGGCATACATCCCCTTCTGGTCATTAAATTGCCCATACTCAGCAATAAGGATCTTATCTCCCCAAAGACTTTAAAAAAAAAAAAAAATGATAATAATACAATTTAAAATGCTTGCCAAACGCGATCCACTGAACTCTGGAAATGTTTGCGCCTACAAAGCTTTGAATCACCTGCAAATTCAGTAGACTGTGATTGGAGCAAATATGTTTGTCCAAGTCTACTAGTGATCACCACTTACAGTGTTCAATTAAACTCAGTCTATACCAAAGATATATTCTTTTTTTTACAAGCAGTTCTATTTACTGGACATTTATCTATATTGTGATAACTTCATATTCCACAGTATCTGGGACTATGTTCTCCTCATTACAATACGGCATCCCACTCCGCTAGCAAAACGCTACAGAAGATTCAATGAATGTATGGAGTCAGGTCTAAAATTACAGACCAAATAACCAGAATCATGAACCAGTAGCAAGAACCAATGTTTCAACCAATCAACAAGATTAGACAGAAAAAGATCCATCACTGATCCAGATTTTCTCTTTATAGCTTTGAATCAGCCTAGAGTATATTTTTCTTAATCCACCACGTGTTAACTCATCACTTAAGCATCGTAAAACAATGCAACATTAATTCAACATATGTATAAAGCAATTTACGGGCAACTTTGACTTTGCCTGACTTAAAAAGTACTATGTTTTTGTGCGACCGTCACAATCACAATACAGCACTTTGAGTCTGTTGAGGCTATACTAGCTGCATACCACACTAAGGTTTTATGCCAGACTATCAGAGCACAGTATTAACCTAGCAAAAAGCAATCAGTTCACCTCAGTATAGTTCAGTGCAACATTGATTTAGTTTTTTAGAGTACAAAAGTGGCTCAACATAGGATTATATATCATTGACAAAGCTATCACTGTACATAACTGAGTCAGGTTATCACTGTGCAGCATTGAATCACAATAAAGAAGTCTGATATTAACTCATGCTATCACAATACATAAGAGCACAACATGGCATCGTTGATTCTGCCAAATAATGCACTTTACTTGCACATCAAGACAGGATGAAATGATGAAGGGAGACTTACAAGCCTTCAGCAATGCATTCAAGGATGAGGGAGGAACCTTTGAGGATCACTACCGCCGTGAGGCTTCCAAGTGGTGTCAACATATTGGGCCGTCTCTCCTTAAGGAAATTCGCTGCAAAAGAAAAGATAGTGAGACTTTGTGTTCTCCTGTGTCAAAAATGATGCTCTGTGGTTTGACACTCACCTGAGTGAGAGCTATGCATCTGCATTTCACATGAATAGAGATGTTACTGTGAACCTTTGTCAGACCTTCGAAACCAGCTGGGAGTATGCACATAACTCAAAACCAAGCCAGAAACGCCCAACTTCCTTGAATCCCCTTGACTATGTCCTCTACATGAATAGAGTCCAGAGGGTGCATCTTTCCCACTTGAGAGCCCCGGTTGAGCACCGCCTACGCATGACCAAACCAGTGCCCACAGGATCTCTCTGACCAAAGCCAGACAAATTAGTATCCTCTTATTCTATAAAAGGAGAAACTAAGATGAAACTCAACCCTTCGACATTTAGTTTAAAACTGAAGATCACTGACTCAATGACAGTGCTTCATAAGGAGATTGCAGAGACCACAATCATGGAAAAGGGACGTTTTCATAGGTTGTGTTTCCTAAACATTGGTTTGCAAAGCAGACTGAGGAAACCCATTCACATAAGATCTCCTGAGACAGTAAAACATCAAAAGAAGACCTTTAACCTATTCACATCAGAGCCTAGGAAGCCAAAGTCCACACACAAAATAAAATAGTACCACAGAACCAGGCATACTTTACTAATTTTGAAATACTTGTAACAATAAATCCTGCAACGAATAACTGTGTACCAGAGAGACCCAGAAAAGTAATAACACATAGATCCAACCACTGTACAGCATATGTTATGTAAGTGCTAGCATTTTTCCTCTGAAGCCTTTCTATACCGAGGGTGACCCATATGTCAAAAATTACCTATTGTATGTCAGAGCCATCATTCTGCCATGGTTTCCTGCCCAACCTCCCCATATGCCTTGCCTGACATTGCTAATGCAAAGAAATTAATCCAGTATGGGATGACTAGCTTTTTGTACGAAGAATTGCGTCAAGTATGACAGCACCAACATCTTGTTGTGGGTGTCCTGAATGCCAAAAATTACCTCTAGTCTGCCACTGCCAGCATTTTGCCATGAGTGCCCATTATTCTAAGAACAGTCTCTAATATTCCAGTGTCAGCCTTTTTTCTTTATGCAATCCATATACCAAGAATTACCTGTAGCATGCCAGTGCCACCATATTGCTACAGCACCTCTTATGCCAAGAATTGCCTCCAGTATGTGAGAGCCAGCAGCAGACATGTAAGCCCATTCACATGATAGCATACACACACACTCTGTTGCTAGCTCATGCTCACTTACATTCACTCACTCACATTTATTCTCACTAACACTCCCTCAGACTCTCTCATACTGGTTCATTATCACCCACTCAAACTCACTGGCAATCTCAGTCTACCAGTCTCACTGTCACTCAGTCCTACATATTCTCACTCACTCTGACTCACTCAATCTCACTCACTGATTCCCTACCTATCAGTCACTTGCACTCACTTTCACTCACACATACACACACATACATGCACACACTCATGCACTCTCTCACTCACATGCTCAAACACTGTTTCACTTCTACTGCCCCACTCACATTATCTCACCCTTACAATGTCTCCGTAACACACTGCCTCATTCAAACACTGTCTCATTCACACTATATCGCTCATGCACTCTTGTTTACACATGCACATGCTGTCTCACTCACTGTTCACTAACAGTCTCATTCACACACTTTGCTCACTTGCACATTCACCTCTTGTCTCATTCCCATGCTGACTGTTTCACTAACAAGCACATTCACTCACTCACCATCACACATTATCACACACTGGCACACACAGCTTTTACCACCATCCATACAAACCGACATATAAGAGCATTTTATCCTGACCATCAGCTGCCTGCACCTGTCTGCTTCAGCATCTCATCCGCTGGTGCATGGACGCGAGGGCAGGTGCACAGCTCCCTCCGGAATCAGGCTCTGAAGCAGAAAAATGAAAGCTGAGACCAGCACAGTGCACTGGCAAGCTTCAGCTTTCAATCCCTTGCTTTTTCATCTCACTCTCTCTCATCTAGTCACACGGTTGAGTGAGGTCAGAGAAGCTTCTAATTCCACCCCACTACATGATAAGATGGTAGAGAGTGAGGTGATAGTCTGATTGACAGGTAGCACTGGGCACTACAGGGCAAAAGCCTAAAGCACTACTAGTGAATGCTTGTGTGGCTGATGCAACAGCAGCTCACTCATGGGGTGGCACCCAGACACATCAGAGCCCTGAGACAAGGGTGAGGACTTCAACAACTATGACAACTTGTCTCATGGCTGGCACAGCCTCCTTTATGCACATGTGCCACACACAAGAGAGGTTGCCTGCTGACCTTTACTCTCAGCAAGGGTCGACATTTTATTTATTATACCAAAAGTGAATAATTGGCTATCATTTACTATTGGTATAATTCAAATGGGGCAAACACATAGGGTTGAGACATGATACCCATATGGGAGTGCTATCATTGAACTTTCTACAGTACTTCAAATAATTTTAATCGAGTATTGGTCATGGTCTGCAGTAGTACTATGACTTTTAAAGAAAGAGTACCACCAATTTTCTACTTTATGACAAACATTTTCAGTTGGAAGATTCGGATAATAGCGTATAGTGCTACGATGCATTTTAAACAGTGCTAGTACATAGCTGAGGTACCAATGAGAATTGTAAATCTGCAGTGGCAGACTAAAAGCACTAGAAGTTCTATACAGATCTCAAACACATTTGAAAGAAATTGTACTAGATCTATGTTCTGCAGAGCTGTGTATACCAGAGGAGGTCAGTACAGAAACCGCACGCCACTGTGCCACATCAAGCCAGGAAGGACCAAACAATGTTCTGAAGTTCTAGTCTGATACATGAAGTTTCATTGGCTGGCACTCACCCCTGGTGCGGGCGGCATGGGCGGAGTGGGAGGAGTTATCATGCTCAACTGAAACAGAACAAAAAAGCAACACAAATGAAACAATGAGTATGGAATAACTCAAATAAAACATGAATCGGTCAGTTGGCAGAACATCCTCAATACAAAATGTAGGCTAGAAAGAAAACCAGCAGGATGAGGAAAGGCAGGATTTTTAGAGAAGCAGATGAAGTGGAGGGAAAAAAAGGACCATTGGGGATGAGGGTAGATGAGTGCAAGGAGACACCATGAAATGAGCAAAGGCAGGAAGGTGAGATGCATCATAAGACAAAAATAGGGCTGATAGAGTGTTAGTCTGAGAGGAAGGAAAAAAAGAGAACTGGGCAAAAAAGGTGAGGAAGTGGGAGAAATGAGAGGAAAGAATAAAGATTAGCTCCAAGGGAGCAAAGGTTGGCGAGGGGGACATAACTGTTTGGTATAATTACAAGGAAGCACAACTTTCCAATCCGATAAATGGGAATCAAATACTCCAGTGAAAAACATACAGTCCATTCCACCACATTTCCCCATTTCTCCGACAATTTCACCCAAGCAATGACTTATAACTAAAGCTATTTGATAGTATATTGTTCCAATACTATCATAAAACTAAAGTCAGGGCCATGACAAGACCCAAGGCTTGAAAGATGGCCCAAAGCTCAGGGAAACGCAACCTGCCCTACAAGGGAAACTATTGACCTCCTCTCGACAACACTCTATTATTTAACTGGCCTAGACATACCTATTGGACAATATAGGACATGTGGAAACTGTACATTTTTCCAACCCTCTTTTTATTAAGTAAAATGGAAATCATCCACGTAAAAGTGGCAGGATTGTAGTAAAAAGGCTTCGAACCTATAGCAAGTTACTGCCATGCATAATGTAACTTTTAAATTTACATGGAATGACAGTATCATTTCTCCAATACAACAACATGTGTCTGGTGTGTGCTTGCAGTTGAAACATGGTGCAGACATAAGCTTGCAGTTCTACATCTCTATGGTGACAAATTACATTTTGGAAATGGTATTAAACTGATGCACGCATCGTTTTCAATTGTGATTTTATGTCATTGAACTCGATGACTCTAACAAATGCTACCACTGTAGGATGAAACTTTGCTTGAGGACAATCTGGATATTTTATTTATTGCTAACCTGAGATGGGACCGTTTAATCACCTAAAAATCCCACTCGATGAAGGCGGTATGTGAATCTCTATTCAGATTTGCGAAACATTTGGGACATAAACCTCCCAAGGAACTGACCATGTTATATAAAAGCAAATGTTTGTCTGTGGGCACATATGGTGCTAAAGTGTTAGGGCATACGCTTGTAAAGATCCTTCAGGCAGTAGAGAATACTTTTTTAACCAGGCTTTTAGTACTCCCCAGATCCACATCGAGTTTTATAACTCATAACAAAATAGGTCTAGATTTCTTAGAAGACAGTGTGGGCTTTGCACCCATCTTGCTGTGGGTTAAGGCTTGGTCAACCCCAGAGTTAAGTTTTACTCTGGAAATTGTGGGGGATTGCCTGAAACAGACTAATATGCTAGCTATCCCATGGATCAAATATGTGAAAAACACTCTTCAAAAGATAACCACACACACGAAGTCCTTGGTAAAGGATGTATATTATGCCCACAGAGATAAGATGAAACAAGAAAGTTTTAGATATGGTTACTGTTGATTCATACAGTCCATTGTCAAACTGCGAAGGCATGGAGCCCTATCTATCTTGGATAAAAAACCAGCTCACAGATTCCATCTAACCCGTCTTCGAGTAAACACAATCCATTTTTTAGTGGCCTTTCCCATTACTGGGACTTGGTTTAATTTTTACCCTGTGGCCATGCAATGGTATGTTCACACAGTCCACTAAGCACTTTATGTTATTTTGCACTTTAGATTTTTAGAACCAGTTTTTATGTCCAATTTTATCAGAAAAAGTTCTTAAAAACACCGATGTCTACAATGTCTTGAGTGCCCAACAATCTCATATGCAGTGCTAAATTTTAATACTCATGCATTGAGTGTAAGGACAAAAAATGCAGCATGATTTTAGCGATGCCTATATGGAAGACCAATGATGTGCTTTTGTTTTTTAAATTGTGATATCAACTTGAGTGACATTTTTGAATTTGTTTTAATATGTGCTTTTATGGTCATAATGCTGACCAAATAAAGATTATTTTAACTTGAACTTGATAGAGGACAACATTTTGGAATTTTAAGAGGATGTTGATTAATCTTAGTAGATGTAGAATGGGTGCATGTATTTGTGTGATGCATGCCCTGTCCTGCAGCTAGAACAGACACTGGAGTTTAAACAGAAGGTTTTTCCCAGTACCTGGCACGGAGATGTCAGGCCCTGCAAAGAACTTGAAGGAAGGACAAAGAGTAAAGAGCACATTTACTACAAATGGTCTCAGAAGCCACTATGATGTAGGGGGTCGAAGTGGGATAAACTTTGGTGGAACATAAGATAACAGTAACCGAATCGGCTGAAAAAGGTGGATGGGTGCCGCAGGTCATTAGCCATAAAAAAGCATCAAAAATAAAGTTTCCCCCATAAAACACCAAACTGAGGATAACCAGTTGGCACATCTTTTAATCACCATAGTCCTTGCCACTTGGAGAACTATATTGTCAGAATTTCTTGCCAGGTTTAAGTTTTCTCACAAGAGCATTAGGCAAATTCTCTGATACCATTATCAGCAACACAAGACATATCCTGCATGCCAATGGAAATCAGAGTACTGCATTTTTTAAAACTCATGAACCAGGAAGGGCCTCATCTTTCTAAGAACGAGTGAACAAAAGGACTGCCAGCCCAGACCATGAGACTGCAGGAAAAGAAGTTTAAACACCTGAGCCGTTGTCTGTAGATGCATTGACAGAAAGGCGATACGACAGTACAAAAGTCCCAATTGAGCTAGCGCTAGGACAAGTGATGTGCTTGACTGCATCAATTTACAATGCATCATTTTACAAGAGCTGCAAAACAAGTCTAAAAACTAGAAACTACAGGAAAAATACATTTGAAACCCTCAGGGGAGTAATTTAATCATCGCAAATTTTTCCAAGGATAGTACAATGCACTGATCTGTGGCCTGACACTTTCTTGGTCTCAAGTAAAGACTGCCCCAGATTACAATTTCATCCACGCCAAAAAAAAAATCACCAGAACCTTCTCGTAAGCTCTTCAGCTGTTGAGGAACATCATTCATGTGTAGTCTCCTCCTGAGAGAAAATGTCACAGTAAGAAACTCAAAACAAAATAACCATCCAGAATGGATGCTGATCCTACACATTCTGGTTCAGCATCTGGAGGTACTTCGCGAACCTGGATCCCTTTTTCAACATAAGTCGTCTCCACAAAAAGCTGGTTGCGCAAATCCAAGGCTGAACCAACTTAATACATTTCCTACAGCTAGCTCCCACTGGAGTATACTGGATTCCATGAAATAGCTGAATTCAAAATGTAACTTTTAACACTGTGCTTGGCCTTCACCAGCACGCCTACCACGTTAAATTATAACCATTGACCCTTGGTCCACTAAAAAGAGCCATAGGGAAAACTTGAAATCATTTGATGAATAATTTCTATCCTCCCAGAAAAAGCTTATAGACTTGAACCATAGAGTAATACTCATATGGCAAGGTTAATACTCGAGGGTGGTGAAAGCTGTATAAGGAGAGGCAAGGGAACCGCTAGAAGCCTTTACACCACTTCTGTGAATGGACTAATGTCAATCGACTAGCGTAGGAAACCACTAGCCTCTTTTCTGACTCTTGCCTGCCAATAACCTATTCTCACTTAAGGTGTTGAATAATTTTAAAAGTCATAGTATTTTCTGTGCTACAATGTTATGTTATGTTAATCGGTACTTATAAAGCGCACGGCTACTCCACAGAGTGTCCCGGCACTGGAAAAACCACAAGATAGAACAGAGAGCGCCAGACAAAGGATAGAAGAGAACCTATTGCTGAAATAGCCAGTTTTTTAATCGCTTCCTGTAACTGAGAAGATCCTGTACCTGTCTGATAGATAGTGGCAGACTGTTCCATAAGCCATACAAAAATAGACGGACCGACTTGGGCCAAACATAGTTCACGTGGCATCACAAAATCCTTCAGCAGATACTCAATGTTCTGTTAGTTAGGCATGCCTTAACATTTCAGAAAAATAGAACAGTAATAATACATCACATTGCCGAATTCAGTGGCATAGTTCGATGGCAGCAGGAGGCAAATCATTGTATTCACGAGAGAAAATTGTACTGGGAGTGGCATGATAGTGACATAGGTGAGGATGTTTTGAAATAGACGAAAGGAAAGGAAAAGTGACAAAAAAAACAATGTTGTGAGAAGGATTTTGAAAATTAAAAAAGAAGATGCCGGTGTTAGATCCTGGGAAACAGTGCGGGAGAATAAAATAACGCAGTGTAAAAAAGACGAGTAGACAAAGACTGGAATGGGGCAAAGGTAAGAAACACAGACAATGAGATGGCTTAGTAGGGATGGGGTGAGCCAAAAGAGGCAGAAACATAGGGACACAGTGGAATAATATTAGAAACAGACTGGATGAAGAGGAAAGAGTCTACTGGAAAATCCTCTGCAAGGACAGAGATCTATAGAAAAGAGCTAAGGGAGTAGAAACAAGGGCTGAATTTGAGATGAGGATAAGGCCTTGCAGAAGAGAATGTACAGACTGAGATGGGGGGAGTCACAAGGAGGAATGGGGCAGACGGCGAAGGCTGGACAGAGAGAGTAAAGGCGCAATGAAAAAGAATAAAGGAAAAATGTGAGGGGACAGCTGTAAGTTAGAAACAAAAGAAGAAACATAGCGGAGCAAAAGCAAGATAAGAACAAAATAGGCCAGTGATTTATAAGAGTAGAAAAAATCGCAGTAATACTTAAGAGGTGAAAAATAGAGGAAATACAACCCGAGGGCACTGGAGATGAAAAAGGTGACTACGGACTTAGGTACGAAAGAAAAGGAAAATGGATACACGGTGAAAATAAATGCGAAGACAAAACATGCATGTGGGAAAAGGGGGCTGAACTTGTTAATAAAAAAGTGAAGTGCAGAAAAAAGACCTGACAAAAAGGAGAGAAATGGGTGGAGAGGATTATTAGAAAAGTAAACTGTGAGGAAGGGTGAGGATAATGAGGGCAGAATGGATAACTGACAAAAAATGTGAGAAACGATAACAGAGAAGTTGGGAGAGGAGAAGCAGTGAAAATGAGAGATGAGTGGAGTGATATAACAAGAAAGGATGACAAGCAGAAATAAGAAAACAAATGAGGTCAGAAAATGAGTTGCGAATAGACATGGAAAGAAAAGGGGGAGGGATTCATGTGCCGACTTTAGATATCGAACTTTTCATGTGATCAAAAACAAAAGGAGAGGGAGTCTGAGATTATTGTGTTGGAGATTTCTCTTCACTTTCTCTTTGTAATATTTTGACAGACTTTTGGGACCTGTGGCCCTGGGTTTCCCTAACAAGTCGCATCAGAAGGAACACAGACAGGTCTTCCTTGTGAAAGTGGATGACTTGACGGCCACACAGGTCTGCAGTATTCCCATGG